>CM019117.1:24119527-24122027 GCA_009720345.1 Fragaria iinumae
ACCTGGGGTGCCTGCATGCGCGCCCTTGACATGCCAGGGGTGCTGGCAGCGCGCCCATGGCATGCCAGGGGTGCCGGCATGCGCGCCCATGACATGCCAGGGGTGCCGGCGTGCGCGCCCATGACATGCCAGGGGTGCCGGCAGCGCGCCCTTGACATGCCAGCCGCTCGCCCAGGGGTGCCTGCATGCGCGCCCTTGACATGCCAGGGGTGCCGGCAGCGCGCCCATGGCATGCCAGGGGTGCCGGCATCCGCGCCCATGTCATGCCAGGGATGCCGGCATGCGCGCCCATGGCATGCCTGGGGTGCCGGCAGCGCGCCCTTGACATGCCAGGGGTGCCGGCAGCGCGCCCTTGACATGCCAGCCGCTCGCCCAGGGGTGCCTGCATGCGCGCCCTTGACATGCCAGGGGTGCCGGCATGCGCGCCCATGGCATGCCAGGGGTGCCGGCATGCGCGCCCATGGCATGCCTGGGGTGCCGGCAGCGCGCCCTTGACATGCCAGGGGTGCCGGCAGCGCGCCCAGGGGTGCCTGCAATGCGCGCCCATTACTTGCCAGGGGTGCCTGCATGCGTGCCCATGACATGCCAGGGGTGCCGGCATCCGCGCCAAGGGGTGCCTGCATGCGCGCCCTTGACATGCCAGGGGTGCCGGCATGCGCGCCCTTTGCATGCCAGGGGTGCGTGCATGCGCGCCCTGTGGTAACGGGATGCGCGCCCTGGGGTGCGGGCATGCGCGCCCTTGACATGCCAGGGATGCCGGCAGCGCGCCCTTGACATGCCAGGGGTGCCGGCAGCGCGCCCTTGACATGCCAGCCGCTCGCCCAGGGGTGCCTGCATGCGCGCCCTTGACATGCCAGGGGTGCCGGCAGCGCGCCCATGGCATGCCAGGGGTGCCGGCATCCGCGCCCATGTCATGCCAGGGATGCCGGCATGCGCGCCCATGGCATGCCTGGGGTGCCGGCAGCGCGCCCTTGACATGCCAGGGGTGCCGGCAGCGCGCCCTTGACATGCCAGCCGCTCGCCCAGGGGTGCCTGCATGCGCGCCCTTGACATGCCAGGGGTGCCGGCAGCGCGCCCATGGCATGCCAGGGGTGCCGGCATGCGCGCCCATGTCATGCCAGGGGTGCCGGCATGCGCGCCCATGGCATGCCTGGGGTGCCGGCAGCGCGCCCTTGACATGCCAGCCGCTCGCCCAGGGGTGCCTGCATGCGCGCCCTTGACATGCCAGCTGCGCGCCCTGGGGTGCCTGCATGCGCGCCCTGGGGTGCCTGCATTCGCGCCCTGGGGTGCCTGCATGTGCGCCCTGGGGTGCCTGCATGTGCGCCCTGGGGTGCCTGCATGCGCGTCCGTGACATGCCAGGGGTGTCGGCATGCGCGTCCTTGACATGCCAGGGGTGCCGGCAGCGCGACCGTGGCATGCCAGGGGTGCGGGCATGCGCGCCCATGACATGCCAGGGGTGCGGGCAATGCGCGCCCTGGGGTGCCTGCATGCGCGCCCATGGCATGCCAGGGGTGCGGGCATGCGCGCCCTGGGGTGCCGGCATGCGCGCCCTTGACATGCCAGCCGCGCGCCCTGGGGTGCCTGCATGCGCGCCCGTGACATGCCGGCCGCGCGCCCTGGGTTGCCTGCATGCGCGCCCCTGGCATGCCAGCCGCGCGCCCTGCCGTGCCTGCATGCGCGCCCTTGGGGGTATGGAGGGGGCATCTTGTAAACTCCATTTTTTAGGTAACAACTGCCCACATATTGTGTTGTAAACATGTTTGGGATGATTTTTAGGACATTTTGGAATTGGTTTCTCTCAAATCCGTTGCCCTTTCTATTTGTTATGATTTTCTACATTTCAAAACCGAAAAAATCATAACAAATAGAAAACTCGATCAATTCACGAGATATCAACTTCTAAATTTCCTAAAAATCATTCCCTACAAGGTTGCATGAGAAATGTTTTGTAGTTTGTCATTTGAAAATTTGGATGTCAAGATGTCATGCCATTACGCGACAATGACACGCCGCGAGTGCCAAACCATGTCAAGACCATTTTCTGTTCAAATTTTATCGTGCCATATTTTTACCATAAATAATACATGATTTTTAGGATTTTCTCAAAGTGGTAGAGGTCAAAAATATTGAACGGTTTTTTTTTTTACGATTTTCCCAATTCTGCCTCCTTTGAAAAATAAAAATAAATTGTTCCGGGTCGAAAAAATTTCTGAAATTTTTTGTGAGCATGCCTGACATTATGATAAGTGTCTCTGCAAAAAATCTCGATTTTATACCTAATATTGAATTAGTTATGGCCAAGTGCCCTCCTCGGATTTTCCATGTTTCCCCCTGCCAAGTGAGAATTTGGCAGATATGCTCTTTAGGGGAGTAGTGCTTGGTGAGCTTTTGGCACCCAAGCAAGGCGCGCCTCCCCCGGACCCTAGGGTCCTATAGCGCCCCGGGCACGCACTCTAAACACAATATGATGCCTAGAAATGTTGCCTTCGGATCAAAATT
>CM019117.1:25329861-25799861 GCA_009720345.1 Fragaria iinumae
TAATGATTTTTTTTTAATAAAATTTGTTATCTTATTTTTATTTAATTATAATATTCATTGTTAACTCTTCTAAAAGAAACAATCGGAAAATTCTACAATGTGTTGATGCAAGACATCCATCAACTTTGTCCTATAGTTGTAAAATAAGTCCTCAAAGTGATAATATTAGTCCTTAAAATTGTAAATAAGTCCTTAAAGTTGTAAATATTAGTTACTTATTAGTCCTCAAATTAGTAATATTAATTTCTTAAAGTGCTAATATGAGTCCTTAAAGTGATAACGAAGAAAGTATATTCATTATATTTCATTAGAGAATTCCTCTCTCAAATTCGCCGCGACTCTCTCTCCTATAAACTCTCTCTCTCAGTCGCGGCTAGGGTTAGGGTTTTCTAAGATCTCAGTTGTCAAGACCCACCCCGAATTTCACCCTGAAACCCGAGATAAGTCCTGCGGGGACCACCTCCAAGGAAAATTTACCGAAGAACTCGGCAAACCTCCCTTGAAAATGGACAACCCTAACCCGGAAAAAAATATAGAACATCCTCTTAACCAAAATATTAATCTTCACTTTAATCCAAATAACTGAATAAAATAATACACAATTATTTTTCCGAAAGTTTTCAGAGCTACTACAAGAAAGACAACGGAAGCTGAAGAAAATCCTAGTGGGTTAAACAGATAACCTACTGGCGAACAGTAGTGGAAATGTGGGTGACTATGTCTCGTCGCCTCCTTCTAGACCCCACCCGAACTCTGCAGACTGGGCAATTAAAAACGAAGGAAAAGCCTAGGGGAAAATATTTAATCACGTCAGGGTGAGTGGACAAAATAATCTCAACAAACAATAATATTTCCCCAAGAAACACTTTCAAGGACACGACTAGTTCTGGCTAGTCTCCAAATCTTAAACAAATACAGCCTCTCAGGCTAAAATTATATATTTATATCAATATGTATTAACACCCGTCTACTCCATGTATGCTATCTATGAATAAGCTTGAAAGTAGATAGTCATACCAGGCTACTACGCTCGCGTCTAACGCGCACGTCACCCCATAATGACATTTTTCCTCAGTATGGGGGAAACGACCGGGTGGTATAAATACGTGCTTACTCCTTGTACGAATTCTATGAATGAATCTAAAAACATAGAATGAACTCGAAAAGTAGAAAGTCGTACAGGGCTACGACGCTTGCGTCTAACGCTCACGTCACCCCATAATGTCATTTTTCCTCATTATGGGGGGAAATCACGTATTGCTAGCTAGCGTTCTCTCATATACATATTATTCTCATAAACGTCAATAAATGAGTAAAGACACCGAAATTCTCAATTCAAGATAAATTCCAACAATAAAACATTATTTAAAAACAAAGGTCCACTCACAACTTAGGCCTAAGCCTGACGTCGGTCGGAGGTCTCCTCTGCTCGAGCCTCCTCGCGTCCTGTTCCAAAACATAAATAATTCCTCAAATAAAATCCCAACATTTTTAAAGAAAATAGGCATAATTAAATATGAGCTTCTCGCGCTCAACCATGTCTATCGTCCTAAATCTTAACTTCACTGCCAACCATAAATCTCCATAAATACCGACATCCTCAAAATCACCTTCCAACGTCCTAATCATAAAAATAATCCAATGGCCGGATTTTAACTTATTAATCCGCCAAAAATATCAAACTTAACAAATTCCAAAACCTATCCAAAACTCCTCCAAAAATTCTAAAACTCATTCCATTAAACTCCTCATAATAATCTCCACCAAAAACAATTTTTCGGCGCCGGCGACCAGCTCCGGCGACCTCCAATGCCCACCAAAATTTGACAGCACCTTCCTCTCAACCTCCTCTACAACATTCCTAACTACCACAAACTCCAATTCTAAGCCTAACCAAGTCAAACGAACACAAACACACAATAAAGCCTTAGAATTTCAAATACCGATTTCTCCTTACCTAGCTCGAGATGGAGGGAACCCTTTGGAGGGATTGAAGCACGGAAGGAGGGCTTCCTTTTGAGCCAAGGCTCGCCAGCTATGGCGGCCGGAGGAAGGAGTTCCGGCGAAAATAGCTTTCGGCAGTCGGGGCTTTCGGCGTTGATTCCTCCTTCACGGCGGCGCTAGGGAGGCTGCCACCGGTCTAGGACTGCAGCTGGGTCGGAGACCGATCGTATGGGACCGGTTCGGCGGTCTGGGGAGGCCGGACAGCGGCGGTCGGGCGGTCGGAAAATCCGGCAGGGAGGAGCTCGGGTGCGGGAGCGGGAGAGAAGAGAGAGAAAGGAAAGAGGGAAAAGAAAAATGTTGGGCTTGGCCCAACCGGTCCAACATCCCATATATCCAATCCAAATTTCAACACCCCCAAAATAATACCCCAATAAAAATTACCTTTTACTAGCTAAAATTTACCATTTTTACCGTCGTCACATTTTTCTCCTACGAATAATTCTTTCGAAATATTCGTCCCTCAACACACCTCTAGGGACTTTAGGACTATAAATTCAATGACGAAGACGGTAAAATTCTTATTACCATAATGCTAGTAATTAAGGTAACATTTAAGAGTTGGGGCGTGACATCAGTTGTGTGGCGTAGGTTTTCCATGGCAACCTCAGTTGCATCAATGACCGCTAGCATAGCGTCAAAACTTTCTCTTAACAAGCACGAGAAACTTGTGGGTCTCGGAGATCATAGGTGCCCTTCAAAAGGGTTTGTTGCTCCACGTTTTTACCTGGTAGGGCGTCTCAACACAACCAAGGCTGTGGTGTTTGATCTGTTTCGAAGCGCCATTCGACAACGGTGGACGTCCAAGCCAAAGGTGGTCAGTTCCTCTTCACGTTCACGAATGAAAGGGATGTGAATCGTGTGAAGAAGGAAGGACCTTGGTGTCTCCAACGTACAATGCTCATGTTGAACGATTATCATGGTTTCTCTAACATCATGGCAGTTTCGCTGAATTTCATATGGATCTAGGTTGAAATCCAAGATCTCCCGACGGCGCTCACGGCAGCGGCAACTGCTCTTTTGGTGGGAGAAACGATCAGACCTCTTTTGAAGGTTGACGAGCAAGGAATCAGACATGGGGTGGTGAACGTGCACGTCTCCCTGCCCTTGAATGATCATGTGTGTTTGGACAAACGACTTAGGGTTTCTCCAACTGATGTCATTCATGTCAAATTCATGTATGAACGGCTCCTTGGAAGGATCCAAGAATGTATGATGATCAACCATGTTGGGCTCCGATTCCCTAGATCCTTAGAAGTTGCTCCGGCGCCAGTTCCTCCGCCCACTGCACCACAGATGGTGTTTAGGGATGTTGTGTCCAACCTAACCACCACTACGCCAATTTTGCCTTCAGACGACCGGCAATGCCCGTCGTCTGATTACTTTTTTGCGTGTCGTCTATCGAGCTGTCATCTGATAACGATTCAGTCGACAAGCATAATATGTCGTCTAAGGAAGGTTATATGACATACTGTATGTCGTCTTTATGAATCCAGGTTCGTGACACAAAAAATAAATCTGTCGTTAGAAAGCATTACAATGACAGTGAATTGTCATTGAAAGGACACTGAAGCTGCAAATGATTTCATATGTTTCTCGTCTTAAACAAATTCTAACGTTACTTGTTTGACGTCTGAATGTTTTTTTCACTTCTTTTCTTAACTTATCCGTCGTCTTGACGAAGTACTACTACGCTTATCTGACATTGAAATAGTTTATAACCACAAAACTCTGCATTTGTCTCTCGTTTGAGATCAGGTCAGACGTCATAATTCTGTCGTATGAATGCTTAGTTTTATGTGATTTTACAGTTCAGACGACAGATGTGTTTACTTGTCTATCGTCTGTATTAGTATCAGAAGACAATTATATGTCGTTTTAATGTGTAATAAGTTCTTTATGTTTGTCGTTTGAATGTTTTATGAACGGCAATATAATCAAGCGACCTATACCAGAAGTCTACATCTACACAACATAATTCATAAATCTCAAAGTCATTCTCATTGCCAAAAACCAACAAAGTTTACAAAGAGTTATTTGTTATAAAGACACATAAGCTATAAAATATAAGTTACTATTTTTGAAATGAACTACAATACATCTACAATGGTCATTCCATATATAACCTAATCACTACAGAAAAAAAAGACATCAAACCAAATATTGGTGGTGTACTCTAGAGGGCAGAAAGTCCTCCTAACTGTAGTGGTGTACTCTGATACCTCCTCCTTCAGTATCCACCATTTAATCAAGCGTCTCCTGCCAAATTGAAGATATAGAACTTCAGCAAGTTTTACTTAAAGAACACCAAAACCAAATAGAATTGAAAGATCAATATCCAACACCTTAATTAACTGATTTTCAGGCATGCAATTGTTACAAGTTCGAATTAAGGGATTCAATTTGGAACAGTTAAATTGTTGGCTTCAAATGAGGTAATTAACTGCTTTAGAAAAGCATATGGCTATTCTCATTATTCTGGATGTTGAAAAATTGAAATCAACACAATCATATGAATATCAAACCACCACCTGATGTTCAAGGAAATTTATGATCAACCAATACTTTATAACAAATGTTGAAATCATTTTTACTGTTATTGCAATAACTTGTAAAAGTACTACTCTAGTCAACTTGTTGCATATAACTATTCGAGCTAGTTCTATTTCATATAACAATATGAGCTAGTACATAAATCCGGGTAAGGTTCTATACCCCATGAAATGAATCTTGTTCGGAAAGATGCATTGCAGTGAATATGTACAACACTAAAAAAAATAGAAGCACTCCAGTACGCATGCTAATGAATGAAGTACTAGTACATATAATTGAGCTAACTTGCAATGAAATAATATATACCACTAACCTTACATTACTTTAAGATTTTATCATCAAAACTTATTTACTTTTACCATCAAAATTATATTACTAACCTTATTTGTCGCAATTGTATGGTTATATTAAATGGATCATTCAATTTATAAGATAATGGATCTATGGAGCTCATCAAATTTTATAGTAAACTCACAAATCTATGAAGCGACATCAAACATTACTATTTGAAGGAGTTCTTTTGTTCATGCTTAATATTGTAAATGATAAATATATGACATAAGAGAAAGAAACTCACTTGTGTTAATATTCATATACCAACTGGAAGACCTGATATACTGTTTTATATATGCGCATGAATATTAACAACATACAAGTACTAGCAACTTGTTCCTTGAAGAAAACTGGGGTCTATTACCTATCAACTTAAGTAGCTAGGTCATAAGTCCATTACCTATCAGCTTGATCCTCTTTAATGAAGCACATGTCATAAGTAACTAGGTTTCTTTGGGTTCTTTAGCCAAAGAACCCCATCTTTGACAAAACAAAACGAGTAACTACAACTGAAACTCATCCTCCATCAACAGCCACCTCATTAACCTTTCTTTCTTCTGTCATTCTAGAATCATCCCCATCAACCCTAAACCAAAACCTCTGCAATAAGGGATATGAGTATTTAAACTTATCCTAAGGGATCAATGAACAACATATACCTATAGAAAAATTGTTTTTGGTTCAATCACCAAGCATACAAAACGACATTACCATCTACAAACCCAAAACTAATAAAATCATTCAACGTGCTATCATAGGTTTTCAAAATCCAAAACAGAAGCTTACCCTGCGAATAGCACAGGACACACAGTACTGCATCTTACCCTACGAAGCTTACCCTATGGTAGAGTGTACCCTACACATCACAAAAACAATAAACCACAAAGCTACTCATTCACACATCCAAATCCAACATCCAAATCAAAATTTCAGATACAAATCAATACGAAAAATGAAAAAACTTACGCTCATAGACACAAGCCTCCTGCACATCTCTCACCGAATCTTGCTCCACGATATTCCTCATTAAAACTAACAAAACCAACATAGCTAAAGTCCCCAAAAATGAAAAAGCAAATTACGCCTCATTGAGATTGGAATCACCAAAGGGACTTGAGTCATTGGAATATCCCCAAACTGTCTTGGATTTCAGCTTCTAAGCTACTCGTGCGACCTAATCAAGATCAAAACCACACAATCAACAACATTTCACATTAGAAATCCATAACACGCACGAAAAAAGATCGGCCAAGAAGTAAAGCCATATATAAACAACAATAGAAATCCATAACACATTAGAAATCCATAACACACTCAAAACATACAAATCGGCCAAGAAGTAAAGCCATAAATAAACAAGATCAGGAAGGAGAGAAAAGTACCCATCCGCATCCCGAATTCGCCAAACCTAAATCGGATTGTCAAAGTTGAATTTCAAATAAAACTCTAAAACCCTAGAACCCAAAACGAACCCAATAGAACCCCAAATCGAATAATACTGAATCGAAAGACTTACCAACAGTACATAATTGGTTGGTAGAGACTGACGAAGTACACCGATTTACAATTTCAACACACGCGATTGAGATGGGATGAAGAGAGATGGGGATTAGGGATGAGGTTGTTTTGGTTCGAGGGGTTGAAGCGTTGGGATTTCAGTTCGCTCGAGGAGAGATCTAGTTGAGGGCACTGGGTTCTCTTTGTTGAGAATGAGAGAGTTGAGAGAATGAGAGAGTTGTCGGGGAGAGAGAATGAAAGGTAAGAGAATAGAGTTGATGATTTAAGTAAAAACAACGGCCCAGACAATTTTTTATTTTTTTAAGAGACGATACTCTTCTGTAGTCTTAAAATGTCTATATTAATTGTTACATTTCTCTTGTTTTTGAAGACGACAGTCATCTGTCATCTTGTGAACATGTTAATTTTAACTGTCTGCACGTTGCTACGTTCAGACGACATAATTTTAAATGTCTGTCGTAAAAGTTTATCAGACGACAGTAAAAACGACTTCTGTCGTCTGATCCCTGTCGTCTGATTGCAAAATTGGCGTAGTGCACTCTTTTTGTTCCTATGGTGGCTCATCCCAAAGAGAATAGGGTAGTCTTGATCAAAGACGTTTCAGAATTCCTCTCTCTGGCCAAGATTACCGGTGTTAATACATCATAATGTGAGAGATACAACATCGGTCCTACTCGCCTAAGAAGACACATATTGTCACATAAAACGGGCTTGGGCCTTAACTAAGCCTAAGAAACCTACACTCTTCCTTGAGGGCCTAATAGTAATACACTCTCCAATAAGGGCAAAATGGTACTTTTATGGTGCATCCATGACGTGTCGCGTAACCGGGGTCAAACAACTTCAATTTAATTACCCTGCAATCGTAGTAATATGGACAAGTAGGGATCGTTCTAGCCGGGGAAACCAAAGGGCGATCGAAAGAAGAGAAACCAAACAACTTATAAACAAGTATTCACAAATATACATCGAAATATTGGGGGTTTAAGATTGATTAATTCTAACAAATAACCTACTGAAAATTAAACCTAAGATTATTATATACAAGTGATCAACATACTCATGCAACACGTAACACGAAAAACTATCTAGAACACATAACAATTTCATGCAAGGCCGGGCAGCAACGTTCAAATTGTCCTAGACTCTAACCAATTCCGATTCTAATTAGAGCCTTTGCGGTTATCTAATTGTTAAGACTCCTCAGGTATTTAGAACCATCTTTGCGCTTGATCCTAAACATGAATGCTAACTCATTTAAAAACACGTTGCGTAGAGATTAAGCAAGAAAACACTTTAACACATGAATCAATCGGAAACATGATCTAAGGCATGGCGTCACTCATCCTATTAGCATGCAAATTATCAGAATTAAATCCGCCCTAAGTTAATAACAAAGACCAAGACAACTTTGCGTATGAATTGATCAAAAATTATTATGGTAGATGAAACCGCACCTTAACGACAACCCTGGCCGAGGCAGCCTCAAGGATTGATTTAGATGCACGAATTCATGACAGTTAATCAATTAGAAATCAAAAACACATAAGAACATGCTACTGCCCAAAAACCTAAATCACGAAATCATCATATATTCAAGAAGTTACAAATCAAAACATAGAACAATCAAAGATCACACAGAAATCCGAAAACCATGTTTGATAAATAAAACCAAAATCAAAAAGTATATTACAATAGAGTTCGAAACTAAACAGAAAATAATACAAGAAGCCATGAGAAAATCACACTTTTACAACCTTTGAAGATTCGGCAAGTGTGGGGAAAATCGGTGGAAGGATGGAGTGATTCTTGTGGTTTGTGGTGGATGGATCGGCTAAGTAATTTTCTGTATAGGGTTTGGTAGAATTTCGGCTATGTAATTGCAAGAGTAGTGATGATCTTTTTGTCCTTGAAGTCGTGCTTTATATAGAGGAAAAACCCTAGAGAAGTCGGCCACAAAGCCTAAACCAAGTTGGTTTAGGATTCCTAGTTCTTCTCAATTTCGGCAGAATGACCTCCGTCTAATGATTACGTCATAACTCCCTCTAGAAAACAGATATTGAGGTGATTCCAATTGATTTGGAAACTAGACTCCTGTAGCTTTTTATCCATATTTAACACGTTTTCTGATTCATTGTGAGCTGTCCTGGAGAGTCCGTTGAAGTTGACAGACGTGCACAGGAATTCTCCCGATTTAATTTGGATTTTCAAAGCTTGGATATTCTTGAAATTCTGCCGAATTTAGATCTTCTTCTCCATATTGGATTTGGTTTGGACCTCTCCTTCATGGACTAGGCTTCGTGGATCAGCTGCTTTGCTTCCCTAGGTCCATCAAGAACACTCCTCTCGGCACTCTTCTACATGTCACCTAAGTATCAGAGAAGTTAAATCAATTTGTGACAATGTAAAAGCTTTATAGAATCATAAGAACATCTCTAAGACTCCACAAATCAGCTTTTGACAATTTTCTATATCAATCATCTATGTTTAACATGTTTTACGCATAACTCTACCAAAAACTTTCGACTCTACATTATGACTCTATTCTACAATAATAAGAGATAATCAAAGTATAAATGGAGGTAATAACATATTAAGAATGTCGCATTTTATGCTCCTATCAATCCACCCTATCTCTATAAATACATGTTTTCACCCCTCATTTGGGTAAGTCTCCATCTCCACTCTATTCATACCTTATCTCTATTCTCATGTGGCTGACTTAGGCATCGGAGGGTCGGAGACCGGCAAACCTAGTCTTCCCTCTGACACCCTTTGCTCATGATTGACAGATTATGGGTCTTGAAGATGGTGTTCTTTCCTGCATTCTGTGTGATTCATCATCTCAGAATTCACACTAAAACAATTGGCGCTAGAAGGAAGGTCCTCAAGTGGAAACCCTCACACAGCTCACCATGAGCATATCCATAATCTGCCCAGATTTCCCTCTATGGAAATTTTCTTTTTCCGGTCGCCAACTTTCTCTTTTTTCTCGAGCTTCTCCCTGCTCGCATACAAGGAGCTAGCCTTCTTCACATCTTAATTTTCACTACTCACAGATGATTATCAAAACAAGTCTAACTTTTGGCTTGGTTTTAGAGAAAACCCAAGGAGAGAGAAAGTAGATCTGGCTTTTTCTCTCTCTTTCACTTGTGCGTACTACTGCATCACAGTATCTCACCTCCACTACCTCAAGACCCGTCTTCCTCCGATGAGTCAAATTCGGCCTCCTTATCCCTCGATGATGCCGGAAAACCAGCTCACGGGCCGCCACTGTGAACACCCAGAAACTGCTATAGACACCCAGCTTTCATTCTCTTTATTGATCAAGCCATCCCTGAAACAACTTCACCACAAGCTCTTCTCTCCTGCCCCGGCTCCCGTCATCCTTACACTGTCGACACACCCGCTCCTGAGAGCCAGTGACCTCCACTTGGAAAGGTACCAACATCATCTTCAATGCGTCTCGCAACTCTCAGGGTATACCTCCTCTCCCGAGTTCATTATCTCGGCGTCAACCCATGGTATCGACACCCGGCAGGCCGACACATACCCTATCTTGGTGTCAGAACCCATCTCTGCCTCGGGACTCTTGGCACCTCTTTTCGCAGGTTCTCGGCACCTCATTTCCCGGGTTCTCGACACCCACCAATCCCTGCAACCTGGTACGTCTTTCCCGCTTTCCCGGGACACAACAAATACAGCAACCTAACTCTCGGTTGCTCCTCCCTGGCCTCCCGGGTTCACGGCGCCCCCTAATCTCGATGCCTCTATCCTGAGACCAATCCTAGCCCACCCGGCTCCCGACACAGGCCATCTCTTGGTGTTGGGGAGAAGAAGCGTAGAAGAGGCTGTGACCTAGCCTTCTTACTCTTATCTTCCTCCCTCATGTAGTAAAGAAAGGCATAGGTAGCTAGCTTGAGTCATTGCATCCTCTATGAGCTGGATCACTCTCGGCGCCTCCCATTCCTGGTTATCGCCACAACAACACAAAATAAATAAATAAATAAATATGGTCACGGCACCCAGCAGCTTGCTCTTGGCACCCACCATTTAACCCAAAAACTATTATTAACCCCTCAGAGTGATACACGCATTTTATGCTATATTCTTAATGTATTTCCGACCTTCTTTAGCTTTGTTATTTTCTTAATAATGCAATTTCTAGTTTGTTTCTGTTTTATAGGTCGAAAGAGGCAGTTTTACACAAAAGAAGGCTAAAACGCAAGAGTTGAGAGAAATCCTAATCAAAGTAGGATTCCTGGTGCAGCAAGGAGTCTCATTAAGTCGCAAAATCTGAGAATAAGTCATTTAGGAAACTTTCCTGTTTTGAAAAGGGAAAGTTGCCTATTTCATTTTAAGAAACTTTCTTATTTTGATTTAGGAAACTTACTATTTCTGAATCTTTCATATTATGACTTTCCTAAAATATTTAGGAAACTTTCTTTTCTAATGAGACAGGGAAACCGTTTGAAGTCAGGAAACCTAATCCAACTTGGCATATGAATGGTTTGAACGGGTATAAAAGGGAAGGACTAATTCTGCAGTAATGAAGGAGTTATATGTGCTAATATAAATCAGAAATTAAGGGAGATTCTTTCCTTTAATTTCATGGTTTGAATTATGTTATTCCCTACCATATTTATCTGACTTCATTTCTTTTCCAGGAACCCTAATTGCGCACAAATAAAGGAAGGAAAATCATGGATTTTCGTTAAAAGTCTGATTGAAGGCAGAAGAGGGAAAGTTCTTAATCGCTGGGATTTCCTTTGGAGAACAAGGAACGTACCTGCTCTCTATTCAAGTCTCATGCAATGAATTACTGCACAAGACATTCCAGAGAATTTCGGGGAAGATTTTGTGCAGTATTCTTTACCGTTGGATCAGAAGTTCATCAAGGGCTGAGAAAAGAGCTAGGGTTCGGCCAGACTAATATATAAAAGAGCAGAGAGCAACAGAATTGGTATCACTTCTTCCACCAAAAATTCAGAAAAACGTTCTGTCTCTTCTGTTCTCTAATCTGTGTGAATGCCAAGCTGCAAAGGAGCAAGCACGAAGCCACAAGAGTTGCCTCACGCTGCCAAGGTTCTTCCTGCACTAGTTCCTCACCCCTTTGAAGCTTCAAGGCCAAGAAGACTCAAAAGTGTAAAACTATGCTCTGGATTTATTATTTTGTTCCTACTGTCTTTGTATTCCTAATCGCATGGATTATGATTACTGTTGTTAACAATATGTTTTATGCATGAATTTTATAAAGTTTTGTTCCTAGATTGTTAATGAAATTTGCGTAACTTATTCCTGTGCCATTCTTGATGTTGAAAACTTGTGATCCGGTTTATGAATTACTAACTTCTGCAGGGTTGGTAGTGCCATTGATCTGTGTTAAACCGCTAAGGCAAACATAGATTGATTAAGTGGCAAAATCTTAGATTCATAGGAATGGGTCAGGTTTTGATCATGAGTTGCATGTGAACTTTAAGCGCTAAGATAAACTTGTTTACATGTTCGAATTCTTCTGTGAACTTAATGATTCATGTTATATGTTGTATGGTTGCGCTGAGTATTAACATGACATATTGCATGGAATTTTTTGTGTTAAACCGCTAAGGCAAACATAGGATACTTAAGAAGATTATTATAGGTTGCATGACCGCTACGGTGTGTAATTCTGAATTCGTTTCATCACTCTTGATTGGCATGATTTTAAGTTATGTAGATTGAAGCAATATGTTACATGATTTTATATGTTTGAGTGGAATGAAGTTGATCACTTGTACATAGTAGTTTAGTATTATATAGGAATGTTAGAACAAACTCTCAAAATCCCCCCCTGAAATCATGTAAATGTAATTGTTGTTTATATTCTGTGATTAACTCTTCTAGTTTTGTAAACGCAGGAGCACCCTAAAGTCCCCGGATTGATCAAACCTTATTTACCAATAATACAATTGTCAAAAAGGGTTCATAATTGTCGCACCCCGGTATCGAGGCCACGTCACAGAGCAACTAGCCTGACCTTGCCAATTACCTATGCTCTTCTAGAGTTCTCTAGCAGATCTGCGGATGGTTTATGCAAAATGAAATATATGGGATCAACTATGCCTGTACTAGCTCACAAGCAGACACTTCATGCCTATACTTCCGTTATTGCTTTGAAGGCTAATTGACTACCACATATCTTGTGGTACATGCAGTGGCACGTATATGATACATCTGAAGCTATGGAGTTATGGGAACTATATCTATTACTTGGTCCATATGTCAACCAAGTCGGTTCCATAGCATGGGTTCTGTACACCTAGTCACACAACAAGATTGCTCAATTAATTAATAACATCTGAAGTCCTCAATTGCCATGCCCCCACGACACTATATATCAAGCCAAGCTCCAACAGCGAGTTGTCAACAACACTTCACCTACAATGCTACATACTTCTCTATGATCTACCTGTGGGCATCATAACACAAAGTTCTCATGAGTCATGCCCCTATCAAATGGCCACACCTTGCCTACTCATCTACTTGCCAAATATGATCGGCACACACTACAGACTGGAATCGGCAACGGCTCAAGCTACCCTGAAGGTTTCTGCGTTTCAGCTTTCACCTGCTGACAAATCAGACACCTACTCACAAAAGCTGCAATTTCCCTCTTCATGTTAGGCCACCAATAATAATCCTTCAAAGTCCGATACATTTTTGTGCTACCCGGATGAGCAGTATATGCAGAACTATGGGCTTCCTCCATTATCTCTATCTTTAACTCTTCATTCCTCTTTGGAACACAAAGCCTATTTTTGAACAACAAGGTTCCATCTCTTCTTACCGAAAAATCCACGGCTGCTCCATTCGTTGCTCTTTCCATCAACTGAGCTAGATCATTATACTGCGCCTCACGCACTTTATCCACCAGAACTGGCCTCACATGGAAACTAGCTACCAAGGCACCCACTTCATCCATCGCTAAATCCACCCCTGTAGTTTGCAACTCACAAAGAAGTGGAACTCGAACCATCCTCAGGTGAGATAAAGATATGGAGGGATTGCGACTAAGAGCATCAGCTACCACATTAGCTTTTCCAGGATGATACTCAATAGTGCAATCGTAGTCATTGATCAACTCCATCCACCTTCTCTGCCTCATATTTAACTCTTTCTGAGTAAACACATACCGAAGACTCTTGTGATCGGTAAAAATCTGACACTTGGCTCCATAAAGATAGTGTCTCCATAACTTGAGAGTAAAAACTACTGCTGCAAGCTCTAAATCATGGGTGGGATAATTCACCTCATGCGGCTTCAGTTGCCTAGAAGCGTAGGCAATCACGCGATCATGCTGCATCAACACCCCGCCTAGACCTCGTCTAGAAGCATCACAATAAACCACATACTCCCCACTATCATCCGGAAGTGCCAAAACAGGAGCAGTAGTCAAACGTTCCTTTAATTCTTGAAATCTCTGCTCACACTGATCTGACCATTCAAACTTGACTCCCTTCCTGGTGAATCTTGTTAGTGGAGCTGCAATCTTTGAAAAGTCTTGCACAAATCGCCGATAATAACCTGCTAACCCCAAGAAACTACGAATCTCCGCCACAGAGGCGGGTCTTCTCCAACTGGACACTGCTTCCACCTTCTGGGGATCCACACTAACACCTTCCGCTGAAACTACATGACCCAAGAATCCCACTTTATCCAGCCAAAATTCACACTTGCTGAACTTGGCAAACAACTGAGCATTTCTCAAAGTCCGCAATATCAATCTTAGATGTTTGGCATGTTCCTTCTCACTTTCTGAGTACACCAAAATATCATCTATGAATACGATTACGAAACGGTCAAGATATGGACTAAACACCCTATTCATGAGATCCATGAACGCCGCGGGTGCATTAGTAAGTCCAAAAGGCATCACCACAAACTCATAATGACCATAGCGTGATCGAAAGGCAGTCTTGGCTACGTCACTCTCCCGGATCCGTAACTGATGATAACCGGATCTCAAATCAATCTTTGAGAAAACAGAAGAACCCCTCAACTGATCAAACAAATCATCAATGCGAGGCAACGGATACTTGTTCTTCACTGTGACCTGATTAAGCTTCCTATAATCAATGCATAGTGTCATGGTGCCATCTTTCTTCTTAACAAACAACACCGGGGCACCCCATGGAGACATGCTAGGCCGAATAAAACCCTTGTCTACCAACTCCTGCAGTTGAGTCTTCAACTCTTTTAATTCCGTTGGAGCCATTCTGTAAGGTGTCTGAGAGATAGGCCTAGTTCCAGGAAGTAACTCGATAGAAAAATCTATCTCCCTTACAGAAGGCAAACCAGGCAACTCCTCGGGAAACACATCCGGAAACTCTCTTACTACTGGAATATCCCCTACTTCCAACACTCCTATTCTTGTATCCACAACATGAGCTAGGAATGCCTGACAGCCTTTATTTAACAATTTCCAGGCGGCCACAGCTGATATCAGGCAACTCGAAATCACATCTCTTTCCCCCTGAAAAACAACCTCAAATCCATCTGGACTCCAAAGTACCACTTCTTTTTGAAAACAATCTACCATAGCTCTATAAGCCTCTAAAAAGTCCATTCCAATGATGCGCTGAGTCATCCAGAAAAGTCACTGCCATCTTCACTTTCTTTTCTTCCGGTATATCAGTGCTCTCAAAAGCCTTTTCCATCTTGTCTACCCACGTGTATACATTAAGGGGTCCCTTGGCACCCTTGAACTCAATTGCCCCAGCATCAAAGACATCCTTCTTCCTCACAGACCGTGGGTGCTGAACCCTGTCTAATACACCCCTCAGCATATTCCCAATGGAATCAACTAATCCTCTAACCTCATCACCCTCATTCACGTTGGTCGAGGTAGCTATACGGGGTCGGCGTCTAGGAGGCATAGTACATGAGGAAGGAGATATTTAGTAGTCTATACACAAGACTAACAGAACTATCACACATACCTAATAACACATAGCATCCAAAGCATAAAATGCTAGTGAATCCGCCGCGGTCGGACCACCACTCTATAGGAACTACGTGCTTCT
Organism: Fragaria iinumae; assembly: GCA_009720345.1. Classification (NCBI taxonomy): domain Eukaryota; kingdom Viridiplantae; phylum Streptophyta; class Magnoliopsida; order Rosales; family Rosaceae; genus Fragaria; species Fragaria iinumae. The sequence continues at coordinate 25,345,329 of CM019117.1, forward strand.
TAGGCAAACATGATAGTATTAAGGAGGCAGGAAATGAAACCTAGAGCTCTGATACCAACTGTCAAGACCCACCTCGAATTTCACCCTGAAACCCGAGGTAAGTCCTGCGGGGACCACCTCCAAGGCAAATTTACCGAAGAACTCGGCAAACCTCCCTTGAAAATGGACAACCCTAACCCGAAAAAATATAGAACACCCTCTTATCCAAAATATCAATCTTCAACTCAATCCAAATAACCGAATAAAATAATACACAATTATTTTTCCGAAAGTATTCAGAGCTACTACAAGAAAGACAACGGAAGCTGATAAAAATCCTAGTGGGTTAAACAGATAACCTACTGGCGAACAGTAGCGGAAAGATGGGTGACTATGCCTCGTCGCCTTCTTCTAGATCCCACCCGAACTCTGCAGACTGGGCATTTAAAAACGAAGGAAAGGCCCAGGGGAAACATATTTAATTACGTCAGAGTGAGTGGACAAAAGTAATTCCGACAAACAATAATATTTCCCCAAGAAAACTTTCAAGGAAAGCGCTATGCAAGCGACAGCTCAAAAACTGGCAAGGACACGACTAGCTCCGGCTAGTCTCCAAAACTTAAACAAATACAGCCTCTCGGGCTAAATTATAAATATATCAGTATGTATATAAATTATAAATATATCAGTATGTATATACACTCGTCTACTCCTTGTATGATTTCTTTGAAGAGATAAAAGAAAAACATAAATTCATACAAGGCTACTACGCTCGCGTCTAACGCTCACGTCACCCCATAATGACATTTTTCCTCATTATGGGGGAATCGCCCGAGTGGATATATATATATATATATATATATATATATATACACGTGCTTACTCCTTGTACGAATTCTAGGAATGAATACGAAAAAAAATAGAAAGTCGTACAAGGCTACGACGCTTGCGTCTAACGCTCACGTCACCCCATAATGGCATTTTCCATCATTATGGGGGAAAATCACGTATAGCTAGCTCTCTGCGTGACAAGACATTCCAGAGAATTCTGGGGAAGATTTTGTGCAATATTCTTTACCGTTGGATAAGAAGTTCATCAAGGGCTGAGAAAAGAGCTAGGGTTCGGCCAGACTACTATATAAAAGAGCAGAGAGCAACATAATTGGTATCACTTCTTCCACCAAAAATTCAGAAAAACGTTCTGTCTCTTCTGTTCTCTAATCTGTGTGAATGCCAAGCTGCAAAGGAGCAAGCACGCAGCCACAAGAGTTGCCTCACGCTGCCAAGGTTCTTCCTGCACTAGTTCATCACCCCTTTGAAGCTTCAAGGACAAGAAGACTCAAAAGTGTAAAACTATGCTCTGGATTTATTATTTTGTTCCTACTGTCTTTGTATTCCTAATCGCATGGATTATGATTACTGTTGTTAACAATATGTTTTATGCATGAATTTTATAAAGTTTTGTTCCTAGATTGTTAATGAAATTTGCGTAACTTATTCCTGTGCCATTCTTGATGTTGAAAACTTGTGATCCGGTTTATGAATTACTAACTTCTGCAGGGTTGGTAGTGCCATTGATCTGTGTTAAACCGCTAAGGCAAACATAGATTGATTAAGTGGCAAAATCTTAGATTCATAGGAATGGGTCAGGTTTTGATCATGAGTTGCATGTGAACTGTTTAAGCGCTAAGATAAACTTTTTTACATGTTCGAATTCTTCTGTGAACTTAATGATTCATGTTATATGTTGTATGGTTACGCTGAGTATTAACATGACATATTGCATGGAATTTTCTGTGTTAAACCGCTAAGGCAAACATAGGATACTTAAGAAGATTATTATAGGTTGCATGACCGCTACGGTGTGTAATTCTGAATTCGTTTCATCACTCTTGATTGGCATGATTTTAATTTATGTAGATTGAAGCAATATGTTACATGATTTTATATGTTTGAGTGGAATGAAGTTGATCACTTGTACATAGTAGTTTAGTATTATATAGGAATGTTAGAACAAACTCTCAAAATCCCCCCCTGAAATCATGTAAATGTAATTGCTGTTTATATTCTGTGATTAACTCTTCTAGTTTTGTAAACACAGGAGCACCCTAAAGTCCCCGGATTGATCGAACCTTATTTACCAATACTACAATTGTCAAAAAGGGTTCATAATTGTCGCACCCCGGTATCGAGGCCACGTCACAGAGCAACTAGCCTGACCTTGCCAATTACCTCTGCTCTTTTAGAGTTCTCTAGCAGATCTGCGGATGGTTTATGCAAAATGAAATATATGGGATCAACTATGCCTGTACTAGCTCACAAGCAAACACTTCACGCCTATACTTCCGTTATTGCTTTGAAGGCTAATTGACTACCACATATCTTGTGGTACATGCAGTGGCACGTATATGATACATCTGAAGCTATGGAGTTATGGGAACTATATCTATTACTTTGGTCCATATGTCAACCAAGTCGGTTCCATAGCATGGGTTCTGTACACCTAGTCACACAACAAGATTACTCAATTAATTAATAACATCTGAAGTCCTCAATTGCCATGCCCCCACGACACTATATATCAAGCCAAGCTCCAACAGCGAGTTGTCAACAACACTTCACCTACAATGCTACATACTTCTCTATGATCTACCTGCGGGCATCATAACACAAAGTTCTCATGAGTCATGCCCCTATCAAATGGCCACACCTTGTCTACTCATCTACTTGCCAAATATGATCGGCACACACTACAGACTATCATACTTGTGTCATCATGACTTCTCTTCCCTAAGTCGGTACACATACATTACTTCTTGGTAAAGCAATATTATCTCCAATGATGAGCTCAATGAGTATGTCATATTATCGGTTCGACTACTCTATTGGGATTCTTATACCAAGCTCTTTGACTGACATATGGGGTTTCATACAACAACTCCAATTTTTCTACAATATCTATAGCGGCTCTACACGGCTCCAGATAAGTCATACTTTACACTATTTAATGGAGTTATTATCATACAAATAATATGTCTCATACATCATAATATTCTAGAGCATGTTTATTACATGACATAGAGAGTTACCCAAAACACTCTTTTTTATACGTGCTACAGCTATTTTCATGCTTCTAATGCATCTATGACTATTTGGCATGCTTACAAACATAATTTAATTGCAAACCAATTTCGCGAATATTGATGCACGCACTTCTGCACATGGCACTTGCTACACATAACTGCAAGTCATACATGCTATATATCTATGATTTTATTCTCTCAAACAAGTGTCATGATCATGGCACGACACCCCACCGGCCGGGAGCCATGCAACTTACGCCAACAAAACATAAGTGAAACATCATCGACACTTCATTTCACATGGCACACAGTCATGTCGGCCTCTCGACTACGCCATAGACGGCTACACACACCACGAGTGTATACAGCCAACACTCAAACATGCAATCTCAGGCTACACACACCATAAGTGTACATAGCCAGCACTCAAACGTGCAATCTCAGGCTACACACACCATGAGTGTACACAGCCAGCACCCTAGCGTGCAATCTCAGGTTATACACACAGCAGGTGTAACCAGCCAGCACTCAAACATATAATCTCAAGCTACACACGCCATGAGCGTATCCATCATCCTCGCCTCGAGGAAAGGTACCTCATCATGATCTTTCATGGCACCACTCCTGCCATGATAACTTCTCATGGCACAACGCCATTAGATCTATATAGTACCACCATGATATTTCAACATCCTCCAGTACAGTCACGACATGTTCTCAAAGTTGCACCTGTCAGTCACTCCTTGTAGCGACTCTCTGCGATTGCTCTCCACGACAGACTACTCTACTCTCCATGGTCTTTCCACGGTCTCCTTATGGTTTCTCTTTGGTTCTTTTTTGTTTTGTTTTGTTTTTTGTTTTTCTTCATATATAGCATGATCTCTATGATCTCTCCACCGCCACTCCCTATGGTTACATGTCGGTTGCTCACATATGGATAGTCTCCATGGCCGCTTCCCATGGTTCTTTTATCCTCATGACTTTGTGCTCTCATGATTATGTTAAGGACTTTGGTCACTACAATCAAACTCCACGTTGACATTCTGACACCTCGTTACTCCAAATACAAATGCTTATCCCCATAATATCACCATAGATAAGCCAACTGTGGTGAGTACGCTCCCCGGCACATGACGTCACTTAGCCAACCTTGCCAACACACTCCCCGGGCACACGACATCTTTTATCTATCAGCCACCCGGGATGAGTCTATAAACACTCCTTGGTGCGTGACACCTATAAGTCACCAAAATGCTTAAGGCACTTCCCGACACATGACATTTCTCACCTCTCGAGCACACCATAGGAAATCCCCCATGCCAAATCAGTCCTCGTTTCGGTGCCCAACACCACCATAATTTTCCCGGCACCGGGGGACTTGGGCAACAACCTTATATGTCGACATTTACCACGCCTCCGTGATACTCTCCATGCCTACTCGGTACCCTCGCCATAATGACACTCACCACGACTCAGTGACACTCTCCCTGCCTCATCAAGCACCCTTACCATGTTTCATGGCGTGCTCTCGGGAGACTTTGGTAACACCCGCCTTGTCCCATCGACATCTTGGCTACGCTTCCTAGCGTGCTCTTGGCATCTTTGTCATGCTCCCTAACCTGCTCTCACTATGCCATAGCGATAGTCACCCCTTCCCCGACAGCTCCTTACATGCCCTATCGGCACCATCATTATGCCCTAGTGGCACCTCTCGCCATGCCTTAGCGACACTTCCTCCTTGCCTCAATAGCACCCTGGCCATGCCCCAGCGGCACTCCTCTCCACACCTCGATGGCACACTTACCTCAATGGCGAAATGGTGAACTACGTTTGGTTTGATCCCATAAACGGGTACGTAGGCACTCTAGTACTCACCTAGAGGCAACCACAAAATATGTCACCACAATCTCTTCTTGGAACACATACATGCTGGAATAGCTCAGCTAGCTAGAGCATATAGCTGATACAAATCAAAGGCTACTAAACGCCTAAGGCATACAAACATGCTGGTACCCGCTACCCACGCGAGATGCTCACCAGAGTTCCCACACCTAGCACCGAGCGGTACCTAAACTTCGACCCCCGATCACCCTGCAATCTCCAAACACTACACGGGAGCAACGGTCCCGGTGTCTCACAGTCATATGTCTATCTCCGGGCAAAATATCATGACATCACGATTTCTCATAATGTGACAGAGCTATAGCAACACACGACGTACCCCAGTTAGAGGGGGATGGTCCATCCCCTCCCTTGCATGGGGACTTGGGGGACTGGAGACTGGTTATGTCGTCACTGGTAAGGCTCGTACTCCCGATACTCTATCAGATAAAGTCCCCACCCAAGAGAGTCTCTTGACCGCGGACTTGGGGACTTGTTAATACATCATATGTGAGAGATAGAACATTGGTCCTACTCGCCTAAGAAGACACATATTGCCATATAAAACGGGCTTGGGCCTTAACTAAGCCCAAGAAACCTACACTCTTCCTTAAAGGCATAATAGTAATACACTCTCCAATAAGGGTAAAATGATACTTTTAGGGTGCATCCACCCTATCTCTATAAATACATGTTTTCACCCCCCCCCATTTGGGTAATTTTTCATCTCCACCCTATTCATACCTTATCTCTATTCTCATGTGGCTGACTTAGGCATTGGAGGGTCGAACGCTGTCAAACCCGGTCTTCCATCTGACGCCCTTTGCTCATGATTGACAGGTTATGGGTCTTGAAGATGGTGTTCTTTCCCGCATTCTGTGTGATTCATCCTCTCAAAATTCACACCGAAACAACCGAGACACGGTGTGAAAGAGAAGATGAAGATTCTAGAGATGGAAAATGTCTCAAGCACTCCCTGGCACTAATTCCTGCACCATTGAACCCAGAAGAGATGGTTTTTTTTGTTTCTGATGGAGGGGCACTTGAGATAAAGAGAACAGGGAAATCTCTTAAGAAGAGTGGTTGTCCTCGGGGTAGTCGCAACAAGAAAAACTTGTTTGGTGGAGTTGTTGAAGCCTCATATTCCATGGCTCCTAGTTCTTTTGGCTCTTGAATGATTGATGTTGCTAGCCTCGGTTCCGAGGAGGAGGAGGAGTAGTTGTCGTAGTGATACTATGAAAGATCCCTTTCAAACCCTAGCGACTACTCTCTCTCTTCCCATCAATTAAAGGTACACCGGTTTGAGGTCCTGATTTGTGGAGAGTAGAGTGGTTTCTATGGTTTTTGGGAGGTTAATTTGCTTTTTTAGTGAGTAATATCCACCTTTTTGGATGTAGTTTTGAGGTTGTTATTTCAATTTCTTATAATAGGTTTGATTTAGCTTTGATATGTTGAATGTATGGTCTTCGGATTGTTCATGCTTGATCTTTTGATCGTCATGATCTTTGATCAATGGATTTATCTCCTTTACCCTAAAAAAAAAAAGTGATGACTGTAACACCCCGGACCTAATTTTACTTATTTACTGGGTGTTTCTACGAGTTACTGAAAAATTTAACCGTGCTCGGTAACTTAGTAAGTTAACACTTGAGTTTATTTTCGAGATTTTCTCAAAATGTTAAATTCTTCCTTTAAGGCCCTGATTTCGTAGTTCGTGACGACACGAGTTCACCGATGTTCTCTTATTATTTTTCGGAGCCTCGAGGTATTTTCTACGATTTATCAATGTTTAGTAAAAAGAAATTTATTTTCCGAAATTATAAATAACCCAATAAATCTGGGCCGCCAGATCAAATAGGATTTTAATTTCAGCCGTTGATTCAAGTATGTAGGAGATGAGATGGGTTGACTTCCGAAAAAGCCCACACTCGGGCGTTGACCCGAGCCCAGCTCTCTCTCTCTTCCTCTCTGCCTGCCACCGCCATCTCCGGCGTGGCGTCGCCGATCCCGGCTGCCGCATGCTGTGAAATGCCACCAAATCACTCCTTTCTTCATCCTCTACAAAACCCAATCCTCAAATTCGCACGTGCACCCACCATTAGAGGAGATCGGAATCGCAGAACACGGTTGTGTTCATCAGATTCCGATGAGCTTCGGTGACGGCGTGGAGCCCGGCTGGTATGGGTCTTCTCCTTCTTCCTTCTTCTCCAATTTCATGCCTTAAATCCTTGAAATCGAATCCTAATTTTGAAAACCCCTATTTTGTGTTTTTCTGGATTTTCCGGCGAGCTTGAGTTGGAGTTTTTCCAAAGAGGATTCGAGTCTTTGGTTTCTTCCGAAGCTTTTTCGAGCACCAGCGAGCCTAGCAACCTACCAGACGAGCTTGGAGGCAGATGCTGTGTTGTTTTGGAAAACAGAGGCATTGCTGCAGTTGTTCCTAGAATGTGACGAGTTTCTAGACTTTGTTCTACTCAATCTGAAGGTAAAATGCATGTTCTTTAGGTTGAGATGTTACTGTTTTGTTAAATTTGGGAATAACTGAAGTTGTTGGTGTTGCTTGTGCATTTGTGGGTGATCGGAATGCTATTTGGAGGCTACTGTGTCGATATCTTGGAGATTGGAGGATATAGGGAGACTATGGCAAAATTCCGGTAAGTCGTCGAAATCCGGCATAATATTCCGGTAAGTCGCCGGAATGTGGTGGAGTTTTTCCGACGAGGGTAGAGACCGTAGAGAGAGTGTTCAAGTTCCTTTTCGATTAGAGTTGTAGTTCCTAAATAGGAAAGTTCGGGATCTAATCGGAAAACTTTTTAAGTTAGGAAAGTTTCTATTTTAGGGAACTTTCCATTTTTAGAAACTTTCCATTTATGGAAACCCTTTTAGGTGCCGTTAGTAATTTGGTGGTTTTTCAGATTAATGTGGCTTGTATGTTTTTGAGTTAACGAAATTACATTAGTTTGTTTAATCAAAATCGAAGTTCACCAAAATGAACTATTAAGCGACGCCTGAGCGTCTAACGGTTAGTAGGACGTATAGTGAAATGACTCGAATCGTTAAGTCAAAGGTTAATTTGGAAAACATCGAAACATCGTTAGTTGGTCAACCCTAAGTCAATTGGTCAGTCTTGGTCAACCTAGGAAAACCTTGGTCAAGCAGGAAGGGTCGAGTCCACTATTTCTTGAGTCTGTTTTGATTGATCCTTTCTACAGTTTATTGTTAGACACGGAGTTGACTTGAAAATTTATCTTGGAGGCAGAGCTCGAGGAATGTTACAAACTTGGGGAAGCTTGGGCCTAATACCTTCAGTGGACGTTTGTTTTAAATTAAATGCATGCAATGATTTTATATTTAATATTGATTTTATTTTACTGAATCGTAATTTGTGGAATTGATTTTCTTTCGTGAATTATTTCTGCGAAGTTATTTTCGGAAGTAAATATTCTTATTTTAATTGTTAATTTCACTATTTTGAGAATTTCTGAAAATGAGATTTTCGGTGGAGTCATATACATATTACTTCTTTTATAATTGACAATTTTCTTTAATTTGGAGAGTTACCGAAAATGAGATTTTCGGTGGTCATATATATGTTTATTTACGAGGATAGTATGTATATAAATGCTAGCTAGCCATACGTGTATTTCCGCCATAATGATGTAGCAATTAACCACCATTATAGTGTGACCTGAGCGTCAGATGCAAGCGTCGTAGCTCTATATGAATGTAAGAATTCATATAGGGGGTATTCAACATGTATATACACCCGTTTTGTAATACCCCGGAACTTTGATATTAGTTTCTAATTTTATTTGTGAATTTTTGAGTTAGTGTATTTTGAGGTTCGAAGGTAGAGCGGAAGTGTTGAGATGCATAAGTTACCCGAAACAGTTCAACTTTCTTAAAGGGTCATAGAGTTGACTTTTTATTCGTTGGGTTTCTTGACAAACTTTCTTCACGAAAGTTGTAGAGTACAACTATACGAGTTCGTAGACACATGACACGCGTTAATCGGAGTTCGTACGAGAAAGTTATGGTCAGCAGAAGTTCTTACCATTTTTTGAAAGTTGTCTTTAAATAGAAAAGAAAAATCAGAAAACCCAAACCAACCAAATCAGAAAAATCCCGCATCTTTCTCCTCCTCCCAACCTCCTTTCGTTTTTCAGCCATATCTTGGTCATCCGAGCTCGGATTTGGGCAAATGAGGTAACGTTGGAAAGCTCTCTTGATTCTCTAAATGTCTGTAGTGGTTGGTAGCAAGATTCGAGCAGCTGGAGGTGCAGCAAGGCCGGGAAGCAGCGGCGGCGCCGTTTTGAGTTCTTCGTCGGAACTCCTAATTCCGGTCACCTTCGGCGACAACTCTTGGGGGCTTTTAAAGCTTGTGAGACGTGGATCAATCCCTCCTAGCCTCTTGAACCGACTTGAAGTGTGGAGGGTGAATTGAGGATTTGAAATTCTAGGGTTCCAATCACCCATTTTACTTGAGAAGTAATTTCCACCTTCTATAGTTATAATTGGACTTTGTGATAGTTGAGACTATTGTAAGGCTTGTTGAGATGAAGAGTTTGGTGTATGAACTATGACCTGATTAGTGGGTCGCCGGTGGCACGTGGGGCACACTCGCTGTCGCTTGTGGTGGCGCGTGGCAGCGTGTGTAGTGTTGTTTGTTGTGGTTAAGATATGGATGAAACAGTCAAGATATGGACGAAACACCCTATTCATGAGATCCATGAAAGCAGCGGGTGCATTAGTAAGTCCAAAAGGCATCACTACAAACTCATAATGACCATAGCGTGATCAAAAAGCAGTCTTGGCTATGTCACTCTCCCGGATCCGCAACTGATGATAACCAGATTTCAAGTCAATCTTTGAGAAAACAAAAGCACCCATCAACTGATCAAATAAATCATCAATGCGAGGCAACGGTTATTTATTCTTCACCGTGACTAGATTTAGCTTCCTATAATCAATGCATAGTCTCATGGTGCCATCTTTCTTCTTAACAAATAACATCGGAGCACCCCATGGAGACATGCTAGGCCGAACAAAACCCTTGTCTACCAACTCCTGCAGTTGAGTCTTCAACTCTTTCAATTCTGCTGGAGCCATTCTGTAAGGTGCCTGTGAGATAGGCAAAGTTCCAGGAAGTAACTCGATAGAAAAATCTATCTCCCTTACAGGAGGCAAACCAGACAACTCCTTGGGAAACACATCCAGAAACTCTCTTACTACAGGAATATCCTCTACTTCCAACACTCGCACACTTGTATCTACAATGTGAGTTAAGTATGCCTGACAGCCTTTATTTAACAATTTCTTAGCGGTAACAACTGATATCAAGCAACTCGAGATAACATCTCTTTCCCCTTGAAATGCAACCTCAAATCCATCTGGACTTTGAAACACCACTTCTTTTCAAAAACAATCTACCATAACTTTATAAGCCTCTAAAAAGTCTATTCCCAAGATCACATCAAACTCCTCAATATCTAAAGGGATTAGATCCGCCTTAAACTTAGTCCCTTCTATCAATACTTCACAACCACTAAACACCCAATTTATTCTCATCACCTCACCGGAGGGTAGAGACACATGCCACTCGCCTGGAAGAGACGATGATGGCACATTGGCATGGAGGGCAAATCAACTAGACATAAATAAATGCGTGGCTCCGGGGTCAATTAAAGTAAAAGTTGGCTGCCCAAAAATTAATAACGTACCAATGATGACATCTGGAGAAGTACGACCCTCCTGCTGAGTCATAACATGAAGTCTAGCACGAATCATGGGACGTCCACGCTGACCACTACTCTGCTGAGTTCTGCCCCTGACTGCTGAACTTCCATAGGTACCACTGCTGGAGCCTCTGGCTGAAGACTGACCGAATGGCTGAGTAGGGGCAGGGGTGGTCCTCTGGGCCAATAATGGACAATCCCTCCTGAAATGATCCTGACCACCATACTCATAGCACCCAGAAGACTGTTGCTGCCCAAAAGAAAACGTCTGGCCACCAGATGTCCCACCATGGAAACTGCTGTAATACCCCAGATTTGCATATTTTTTTTCCTTGTATTACTCTCATATTTAATGAAGGAATATTTATGGAAATTCTTATTGGTTTATGCGAAGTTGAAGTTCGGGAGTTTATTTTAAGGTGCTTTGACGTTTAAGGGACCAAAAAGTTGACTTTATTTTTCGTAAGTTATCTTTGTAAACTTTCTTCATGAAAGTTGTAGAGCTCATCAATACGAGTTCGTAGACATGCGGCACGCATGAAACAGACGTCGTATGAAGAAGTTTTGGTCAGGGGAAGTTAGTTTCCGGGTTTGGAAAGTTTATAAGTAGAAAAGTGTGGGGGAAGTTATTTTGGAAACCCAAATTTCAGCTTTTCTCCTCTCTCTCCCGAGCTCCCCCCCACTCTCTCTTCTCCAACTGATTTATCTCTCATCCGGCCACCAAATTGGACACCGCCGGTTCCGTTGGGTCAGCACGGGTCTCCTCTCCACTGCTGGGGCAGCCTTGCTCATCGTCGCGCCACCTAGGGGCAGCCACGAAGCGGCGGAGCTGCTGCTGTTCCGCCGAAAAGTTGGTAATTTTGACACCGATTCCGGCCAAGTTTAGGTGAGTCTTGCTCTCCTCTCTCTTCTAGACATGTTTCTACCCCTTTGGTGATCTAGAAATCAAGTTTTGGGGCCGGTTTTGTAGGTTTGGAATTCGATTCCGGGTTGGTATTGCAGGGCGTTTTCCGGCCGATCCGGGCAGAACGGGTTGAACCACTAGGTATTAAAGTTACTCACCTTGCTTCAATCTACAAGTTTTATGTTTTGAGTTTCCCTAAATTTTGAAGTTTGGTGGAGGCGCGTGAGGCTCACTCGCCGCCGCCTGTGACGGCGCGTGGGAGCACGTCCGGACAGGGTAGAGGCCTTGTTTGCTGTGTTAGCTAGTCCTTGTTGATGTTAGTGTGTTGTTGGTGTGTGAAGAATGAGTGTTGATTAGGTTTTTTGCATTGTAGGTGCTAAGTTGGTTCTTGGTGTTCATTAGGTCGGAAACTTGGAAAGTTTGATTCTTGGAGGTAGTAGTGGTTGTTGTTGAGTGTCTGATGACATTGGGAGGTCTTGGAGGAAGGATTGTCCTTTTTTAGCTTACTGGGTTTGTTATTCTACAATCCCGGTGCACCAATTCTTGGTGTAGGGGTTAGACCTGCAGGTGAGGATCAACAGGGTTGAGACGGAGGTGTAGTGGCAGGGTTCTCCCTAATTTTGTCAGACTCTGTATAGTTTTAGATTTGAGTAGACAATATTAAAATCATGAGATTGTTTTGATGTTCTTGTTTTGCACGTTTTGTAAACAAGGAAGTGTAATCTAATTTCAGTGATAGATTTTGTGGAAATTTCTATTATGTAATTGAGTTTTGTTGTTGTTGTTGTAGTTGTTGTTGAAACATGTTGGGATGTTAATATTTTAAGTTAGATCATGCCAAAATTTTTGAAAATTCCATTTGAAAATTGGGGTGTGACAGTTTGGTATCAGAGCGTATGTTTACATATTTAGTGATAATCAATACTTCGGAGTGATGGCCCGACTGCAGCGGATCACCATCATAAGCTGTTCGGTATTGATATGTCATTGGGTATGTGAAGGGTAGGTGTCGCCTCTAGGTCAATAGGATGTCAAAGTAGAGAATACTCTATTAGTGGTTCTAGAATCTTGTGTCCACCTTGAGTTAGTGCTTTGGTTAATAATTGTCGTATTTGACTTATATGTTGGTTTAAGTTTTATGCATAAAATTAACCAAGGTTACTTGCTCCTTAGGTGATGGATCCTCCGCGAGGAAGAGCTAGAGGCCGAGGAAGGGCCAAAGGAGCAGGCAGGGCCAGAGGCACAGGTAGAGCTCCACCTGTGGATGACTTCTTTGAGGAGGAAGTGGTGTTAGAGATGTCAGTGCCAGTTCTGGTGGATGATGGTCTACGTCTGGCCAGGCTGGCTCAGGGTATCATTAGGTTAGGAGCACCTTCCTTCCTTGGAGGTACAGACTACCTCGTAGAGGATCATTGGATAGAGGGCATCGAGACATACTTCACCATGATCACGTGTACGGAGATTGAGAAGATGCGTATTGCTATGTTTCTTCTCAAGGATGACACACGGGTGTGGTGGAGCGGGGTAGAGAGATCACGAGATGTGACCACCTTGACTTGGGAAGGGTTTGTTCAGCTCTTTCGGGAGAAGTATTTTCCTGATACAGTGTGGGAGCAGTTGGAGCTTGAGTTCATAGCTTTGGTGCATGGCTTGATGAGTGTCAGGGATTATGAGGCTCGGTTTTCTCAGTTGTAACGTTTCGCCAGAGAGATGGATGCAATAGATTTGGCACGGAAGTTCATTCTGGGTTTGCGGCATGAACTCCGGAAGTTGGCGACTTCCCATCGGTTTGCTACTCTAGCAGAAGCGGTGGAGAGTGCCCTTGCAGTTGAGCAGGAAGAGACCATGCATGAGACTGAGAGGCAGAGAGATGTTCAAGGGAAGGGCAAGGCCCTGGCAGGGAGTAGCAGTTCAGGGTACCACAGAGGTGGTTATGGGAAGAGGCAGCGGATTCATCAGCTGGCTCCAGCTAGAGCAGCAGCTGCAGCTATTAGGGCTCCACCTTTTAGGCAGGCAGCACCCTTGAAGTGTTTCAACTGTGGTGAGCTGGGCCACTTCTCTTCGGCATGCACGAAGCCCAGGAGGCAGGGATGCTTCACTTGTGGGCAAGCATGCCATTTTGCTAGGGATTGCACTCGACTTCAGACTGGAGGGCAGGGTAATCAGCAGAGACCATTACTTCCAGCACCAGCCAGAGTCTATGCCATTGGTCAGCGTGGTGCCGGAGTGGAAGGTACCATTCTTGTTTATGATTAGCTTGCTACAGTTTTTGTTTGATACGGGGGCAATCCATTCCTTCATATCTAGCTCGGTGGTGAGGGCATTAGGCTTGACTCCGACACCGCTTACTAGATCATTGTGTGTTTCATCGCCTCTCGGTGTTTCTATCGAGCTAGACACTTTATGTGGTGCTTGCCCTTTAGTGATTAGTGGGAGAGAGTTCCTTGCATCTCTGATTGTGATTCCAGACAGCTCCTATGATGTGATTTTGGGAGTGGATTGGCTAAGGCCAAACCATGCTGTGATTGACTGTTTTGATATGGTGGTGTCATTTCACGTTCCTGGACAGCAGAGCTTTCACTATCGTTGTCATAGGTCGGACACGACCATGTGGGAAGGAGTGTTAGCTCACATTGAGGCTATCGGTAGTACCGTGGGTATTGCGGATATTGCAGTAGTCTCTGAGTTTAGTGATGTATTTCTAGAGATTCAGGGATTACCTCCTAAGAGGGTAGTGGAGTTTGCTATAGATGTGGTACCAGGTACTTCACCGGTATCAAAGACTCCTTATCAGATGGGGAGAACTGAACTTCAGGAGTTGAAGGTTCAGATTGAGGGTCTTCTTGAGCAGGGATTCATTAGACCTAGCACCTCGCCTTGGGGTGCACCAGTATTGTTTGTGAGGAAGAAGGATGATACACTCCAGTTGTGTGTGGATTACCGGGGGTTGAACAAGGTGACCATCAAGAATAGGTATCCCTTGCCTAGAATTGATGATTTGTTTGATCAGCTTAGAGGTGCTACGGTATTCTCTAAGATTGACCTGAGGTCCGGTTATCACCAGTTGAGGGTGAAGGAGGAGGATATTCCGAAGACCGCTTTCAGGACGAGATATGGCCATTATGAGTTTGTTGTTATGCCATTTGGTCTGACCAATGCACCTGCTGCATTTATGGATTTGATGAACCGCATGTTCAGTCCTTATCTGGATGTGTTTGTGGTAGTATTTGTAGATGATATTTTGATTTACTCCAAGACCTTGGAAGATCATGATAGGCATTTACAGATCGTACTACAGTTTCTTAGGGAGGCCAAGTTGTATGCTAAGTTTGAGAAGTGTGAGTTTTGGAAGGAAGATGTCAAGTTCCTTGGTCATGTGGTATCAAAGGAGGGGATTTCGGTGGATCCCTCTAAAGTGGAGGCTGTGTTGAATTGGAGTCGTCCCACTACTCCTACAGAGATCCGTAGTTTCCTTGGGTTGGCAGGATACTACCGGAGATTTATTGAGGGATTTTCTAGTATTGCCTCTTCTTTGACCAAGTTGACAAAGAAGAATGCCAAGTTTGTGTGGACCGATGAGTGTGAGAGGGCATTTGAGGAGTTGAAGACTAGGTTGACTACAGCCCCAGTGTTGGTCATTCCTATTAGTGGTGTTGGCTATGTTGTCTATAGCGATGCATCTCACTGGGGTTTGGGCTGTGTGTTGATGCAGCTTGGTGGTGTTGTGGCATATGGCTCTAGACAGTTGAAGGTTCATGAGAAGAATTACCCCACTCATGATCTAGAGCTAGCTGCAGTAGTATTTGCCTTGAAGATTTGGAGGCATTACTTGTATGGAGAGAAGTTCGAGCTCTTTTCTGATCATAAGAGTTTGAAGTATTTATTCTCTCAGAAAGACTTGAACATGAGGCAAAGGAGGTGGATGGAGCTCCTTAAGGACTATGACTTCACTTTGGAGTATCACCCTGGGAAAGCCAATGTGGTGGGGTGGCGGATGCATTATGCAGGAAGCCTAGGGGTATAGTCGCCTCTATCATGGTGCAGGAGTGGCTCATGTTGGAGACTGCATCTGAGTTTGACATTCTGCCATCAGGCAGGGAGCAGGGGATCTTCCTTGGAAGCGCCTCTGTGCAACCCACCTTGATTTCCAGGATCATCCAAGGCCAAGCACAGGACGAGTTCTCACGTGCAACGTTGACGGAGTTAGTGGTGGATTTGTTGGATGATTGTCCTTCAGAGTGGTCGGTTGGATTAGATGGTGGTTTGAGGTATAGATTGAGACTGTGTGTCCCAGATAGTAGGGATCTTAAAAGGGAGATCCTTTGGGAGGCACATCGTTCTCGTTATACGGTGCACCCAGGGAGCACCAAGATGTATAAAGATTTGCGTAGGCAGTTCTGGTGGAATGGGATGAAGAAGGCTGTAGCTGAGTATGTGTCCAAGTGCCTCACTTGTCAGCAGGTGAAGGTGGAGCATCAGAGGCCTGGAGGTATGTTGAAGCCATTACCTATTCCTACTTGGAAGTGGGAGCAGATCTCTATGGACTTTGTGACTGGACTGCCTAAGTCCAAGCATGGAAATGATGCTATATGGGTAATTCTTGACCGATTGACGAAGTCAGCACATTTCCTTCCGGTGTCAATGACGTACACAGTTGATGCCTTGTGCAAGTTGTATGTGAAGAAAATAGTGAGACTTCATGGAGTGCCTACTTCGATTGTTTCATATTGAGACCCCCGATTCACTTCAAAGTTTTGGGGTGGTTTTCAGAAAGCCATGGGGACTACCTTAGACATGAGTACAACATTTCACCCTCAGACTGATGGGCAGACTGAGCGGGTGAATCAGGTGTTAGAAGATATGCTGAGGGCTTGTGTCATGGACTTTACGGGAAGTTGGGAGGATCACCTCCAACTGATTGAGTTTGCCTACAACAATAGTTATCACTCTAGTATCGGCATGGCACCATATGAGGCACTCTATGGAAGGCCGTGTAGATCTCCTGTATGTTGGGCGGAGGTGGGTGATAGTGAGCTGTTGGGTCCTGATATTGTGCAAGAGACGACTGAGAAGGTCTCTACTATCCGAGATAGGATCCGAACGACGCAAAGCAGGCAAAAGAGCTATGCCGACTTGAAGAGCAGGCAAGTAGAGTTTGATGTTGGGGACCATGTGTTCTTGAAGGTCTCTCCTACTAAAGGGGTGGTGAGATTTGGCAAGAAGAGGAAGTTGGCACCAAGGTATGTAGGGCCTTTTGAGATTTTGGAAAGAGTAGGAGATTTGGCTTATCGGCTTGCCTTACCTCCTATCATGTCCGGGGTACACAATGTGTTTCATGTGTCCTTGTTGAGGAAGTATATTCCAGATGCATCACATGTGATTGATTACGGAACTATCAAGGTGAATGCGGATGCAACCTTTGTTGTTGAACCGGTTCGAATCTTAGATAGATCAACCAAGAGGCTTCGAAGGAAGAAAGTCGATTTGGTTAAGGTGTGTTGGAGTCACCATGATGAGGGAGATGCTTCTTGGGAGTTAGAGTCGGATATGAGGGCTAGTACCCCAAGTTGTTTTTAGGTTAGTACTCGTGAATTTCCGAGCGAAATTCCTTTAAGGGGGGTAGATTGTAATACCCCAGATTTTCATATTTTTTTTCCTTGTATTATTCTCATATTTAATGAAGGAATATTTATGGAAATTCTTATTGGTTTATGCGAAGTTGAAGTTCGGGAGTTTATTTTAAGGTGCTTTGACGTTTAAGGGACCAAAAAGTTGACTTTATTTCCTGTAAGTTATCTTCGAAAACTTCCTTCATGAAAGTTGTAGAGCTCATCAATACGGGTTCGTAGACATGCGGCACGCGTGAAACGGACGTCGTATGAAGAAGTTATGGTCAGTGGAAGTTAGTTTCCGGGTTTGGAAAGTTTATAAGTAGAAAAGTGTGGGGGAGAGTTATTTTGGAAACCCAAATTTCAGCTTTTCTCCTCTCTCTCCCGAGCTCCCCCGCACTCTCTCTTCGCCAACTGATTTCTCTCTCATCCGGCCATAAAATTGGACACCGCCGGTTCAGTTGGGTCGGCACGGGTCTCCTCTCCACTGCTAGGGCAGCCTTGCTCGCCGTCGCGCCGCCTGGAGGCCGCCACGAAGCGGCGGAGCTGCTGCTGTTCCGCCGGAAAGTCGGCAATTTTGACGCCGATTCCGGCCAAGTTTAGGTGAGTCTTGCTCTCCTCTCTCTTCTAGAGATGTTTCTACCCCTTTAGTGATTTAGAAATCAAGTTTTGGGGCCGATTTTGTAGGTTTGGAATTTGATTCCGGGTTGGTATTGCGGGGCGTTTTCCGGCCGATCCGGGCCGAACGGGTTGAACCACCAGGTATTAAAGTTACTCACATTGCTTCAATCTACAAGTTTCATGTTTTGAGTTTCCCCAAATTTTGAAGTTTGGTGGAGGCACGTGAGGCTCACTCACCGCCGCCTGTGGCGGTGCATGGGAGCACGTCTGGGCAGGGTAGAGGCCTTGTTTGCTTTGTTAGCTAGTCCTTGTTGATGTTAGTGTGTTGTTGGTGTGTGAAGAATGAGTGTTGATTAGGTTTTTTGCATTGTAGGTGCTAAGTTGGTTCTTGGTGTTCGTTAGGTCGGAAACTTGGAAAGTTTGATTCTTGGAGGTAGTGGTGGTTGTTGTTGAGTGTCTGATGACCTTGGGAGGTCTTGGAGGAAGGATTGTCCTTCTTTGGGCAACCTTTAGGTTAAGGGTACTTTAATCCTTGTTGAGAAATTTCTAAGGTTTTAATTGTGTAATTTTAGGTGGTTTGTGAGGTTGTGGTGAGCTTGGCTTTTGTGTTTTTGTGAAGACGCAGTGGGAGTATTTAGGTGAGTAAATCTCAGCATGGTTCACTTTTGAACCAAGTTTAATTATGGTCATTTGAGGAGGATATTGATTTTGATGTGATTTTAATATTTTGCTATTATTGGTTTTAAAAC
Organism: Fragaria iinumae; assembly: GCA_009720345.1. NCBI lineage: Eukaryota > Viridiplantae > Streptophyta > Magnoliopsida > Rosales > Rosaceae > Fragaria > Fragaria iinumae. The sequence continues at coordinate 25,363,887 of CM019117.1, forward strand.
TATATGAGCTTGATCGCCAACTGCTCATAGGTAAGATAAAACAAGTTTTCTTTATGTGTTACTTGAAGGCTCATATGATCATAATTTTATTAAATTGTGAGAAGCTATTCTATTGGAATAATTTATATTGTTCATATAATTATATCCTTGTGACGGATATAATCTTATGATGTGGATCTTGTGTTGTTGATAATAATGTTGTGATATGATGATTGTTGGATAAATAGCCTAACCGGGTTCCAAGCCTTTAATTGGGTGATTGGTTACGGTTAAGATGCTATTTATTATTTGTGTTTTGGTTTTGGACAGTCAAACCGGGTTCCAAGCTTTTCGCCGGGTGATTGGTTACGGTTAGGAATTAGAGCTCTAGTCCGTCTGTCGGTGTAGCTCATGGGAGATACTTGATGGTATCTGGGACCCATGGGTACACATATTGTTGTTGTAGGTCATGAGGGGTGTTTATTAAATATCTAGGACTCATAGGTACATTCTTGTTAATGTGTGGTTTTTAATTATTGATCAAATTTCACTTGTGGTATGTTGGATGTATTAAATGTGGAGTTATTTTTGAGTTTACTCATACGGACTTTTTAGCTTACCGGGTTTGTTATTCTACAATCCCGGTGCACCAATTCTTGGTGTAAGGGTTAGACCTGCAGGTGGGGATCAACAGGGTTGAGGCGGAGGTGTAGTGGCAATGTTCTCCCTAATTTTGTCAGACTCTATATAGTTTTTAGACAGTTTTAAAATCATGAGATTGTTCTCATGTTCTTGTTTTGCATGTTATGCAAACAAGGAAGTGTAATCTAATTTCAGTGATAGATTTTGTGGAAATTTCTATTTTGTAATTGAGTTTTTGTTGTTGTTGTTGTTGAAACAGGTTGGGATGTTAATATTTTAAGTTAGATCATGCCAAAATTTTTGAAAATTCCATTTGAAAATTGGGGTGTGACAACTGCCACCAGCATCAAATTGACCAGTCTGCTGCCTACCCAACTGACTCCTGAAAGGTCTCCTGAAACGTCCTTTAGCCCTGTTCCACGCACCAGAGCTCGATCTGCTGCAATAACCACTACCAGTTGATGATCCAGAAGCGGATGAGGAAGCAGCCTTCTTAGATGGACCCTGACTGGGACCACTGAAATCTCGGGGCCAAGCACTATATGTTCCCCTGGTCTCGATGGCCATGGTTGCACTAACCGCATCAAGAAAAGTCGGGTAAATAACACGTGTCATCCTATCTGCATACACTCCACCAAGTGGCCCAATAAACATATCAATCCTGGTCCTCTCATCAGGAACCAAATATGGCACATGGTAGCTCAAGGTAGTGAACCTCTGCTCAAACTCTATGACACCCTCATCAACCCTCTTCTTCATGTTCAGAAAATCCGTCTGAATCCTACTACGATGAGCATGACTGAAATAGTGACCCAAAAAGAGCGCCTTAAACTGCTCCCAAGTCATGTCCTGAGCACCACCATTATTCCTGCTAGCGAGAGTCCACCAATGATGCACCGAGTCATCCAGAAAAGTCACTGCCATCTTCACTTTCTTTTCTTCCGACAGATCAGTGCTCTCAAAAGTCTTTTCCATCTTTACTACCCAAGTGTATGCATCAAGGGGTCCCTTGGCACCCTTGAACTCAATTGCCCCAGCATCGAAGACATCCTTCTTCCTCACAGACCGAGGGTGCTGAACCCTATCTAAAACACCTCTCAGCATATTCCCAATGGAATCAACTAATCCTCTAAGTTCATCACCCTCATTCGCGTTGGTCGAGGTAGCCACACGGGGTTGGCGTCTAGGAGGCATAGTACCTGAGGAAGGAGATATTTAGTAGTCTGTACACAAGACTAACAGAACTATCACACATACCCAATAACACATAGCATCCAAAGCATAAAATGCTAGTGAATCCGCCGCGGTCGGATCACCACTCTATAGGAACTACGTGCTTCTTAGGCAAATATGATAGTGATAAGGAGGCAGGAAATGAAACCTAAAGCTCTAATACCAACTGTCAAGACCCACCCCGAATTTCACCCTGAAACCCGAGGTAAGTCTTGCAGGGTCCACCTCCAAGGAAAATTTATCGAAAAACTCGGCAAACCTCTCTTGAAAATGAACAACCCTAACCCGGAAAATAGAAAAACTACTCTTTATAACAAATTAACCATTCTCCATTTCAACCCATAAATTTAAAAATACTATAACATATATCATAGCACACCACCGAGAAAATTATACAATAATCCCAAGAGTATTCAGAGCTACTAAAACCAACGGAAGCAAGAAAATACCCTAGCAGGTTAAGCAGGTAACCTATTGGTGAAAAGTGGTTGATAGATAGGTAAATATGCCTCGTCTCCTCCTACTAGTACCGACCCGCACTCTGCAGACTGGACATTTTAAAAACGAAGAGCCCAGGGGAAAACATTTGAAACCGTTAGAGTGAGTGGACAAAAATAAATTTAAAAGAAATAATTCTTTATGCTTTCCCAAATTAATTTCCATAGAAATTACGATGCATGCGACAGCTCAAAAACTCTCAACTCAAAAACTGGCAAATACATGACTAGCTCTGGTTAATCTCCGAAACTTAATTAAATACAGCCTCTTAGGCTAAACTATATATATATATATGTATGTATTTACACTCGTCATACTCCTTGTATGATTTCTTATGAAAAAATATAAGAAAAATAGAAATTCATACAAGGCTACTACGCTTGCGTCTAACGCTCACGTCACGCCATAATGGAATTTTACCTCATTATGCCGAAAAGACGGGTGTATATATACGTGCATATTCCCTATATGAATTATTATTATATTCGTATAGGGCTATGATGATTGCGTCTAACGCTCACGTCAAACCATAATGGTATTTTACCTCATTATAGCAGAAAAGCACGTATAGCTAGCTAGCATTTATTTATATATATACTATCCTCATAATCATCCATATATGATTTTATAATCACCGAAATTCTCAATTTCAGTTATTCTCCAACAAAAGAAATTATTCATCAATAAACCATTTGCATGCACATTATTTAAAACAAAAGTCCACTCACAAATTAGGCCTAAGCTTGATGTCGGTCCGAGGCCTCTTCTGCTCGAGCCTCCTCACGTCCTGTTCCAAATATATAATTAATTTCCCAACTTAAAAATCCAATATTTATTCAAAATAGGCAAAATTAACTGTGAGCCTTAACCATGCTCATCCTTGCCTAACTTCGCCATTCTTAACTCAATATTATCCAACCTCACCTGAAAAATAACGGCAGCCTTAACGCAACCTTCCACAGTCTAAACAACATTAAACCAATGGCCGGATTCTACCCTATTAATCCGTCAAAATTACCAAACTTTAACAATTTCCAAACCTATCCAAAACTCCCCCAAAAATTCCAAAATTCACATCAATAGACTCCCCTTAACAACACACATTTAAAACCATAAAAATTCCCCAAACAGCAGCGGCGCCGCCGTCTGCTCCACCGGCAGCGGCCGGCTCCGGCGACCTCCAATACCTACCAAATTTTAACAGCATCTTCCTCTCAACTTCCTCTACAACTTTCCTAACTAGCACAAACATCAATTCCAAGCCTAAATATGCCAATCGAACGAAAACATTACGAAAAACCCTAGAATTTCAATCACCGATTTCTCCTTACCTAGCTCAAGAGAGAGCGAAACCTCTTAGGGGTTTGCTGCACGGGAGGAGAGCTTTCCAACGAGCTAAGCCGCTTCGGCTATGGTGGCCGGAGGAGGGAGCTCCGGCGGGAAAACCACCACGGCAGTCGAACCTATCGACTGCGTTTTCTCTCTCACGGCGGCGCTAGAGAGGCTGCCACCGGTCCAGGAAGATGGCTGGATTGACGGCCGACAGATTGGGACCGGTGTGGCGGTCTACAGTGGCCGGACGGCGGCGGTCGGGCTCGGGGAGTTTTTCGGGCAGAGGGAGAGGGAGAGAGAATCGGGAGGGAGGAGAGAGAAAAGAGAGAAGAGAAAAAGATTTGGGCTTTTGCCCAACTGGTCCAACCCAAAATATAAGCCTAACTCCAAAATTTAACACCCCAAAATAATACCCCAATAAAAATTACCTTTTACTAGCCAAAATTTACCATTTTTACTGTCGGTAAATATTTCCACTACGAATAATCCCTTCGAAATACTCGTCCCTCAAAACCCCTCTGGGGACCAATTAAACTATAAACTCATTGACGAAGACGGTAAAACTCTTATTAACACCATGTCAGTAAATAAGGTAAAAATTTAAGAGTTTGGGCATGACAATTTATAATTATTATGAGGATGATTATGATGATTGATTTTGATGATGATGATTATGATGATGCTAATTATTATGAGGATGATTATGATGATTGATTTTGATGATGATGATTATGATGATGATGATGATAATTGTTATGAGGATGATTATGATGATGATTGTGATGATGATTTTGATGATGATGATTATGATAAAATGATGATGATTTTGATGATGATTATAATTAAAAAAATTATGTTTTTGTTTGTTTTAAAATATATGAGCTTGATCGCCAACGGCTCATAGGTAAGTTAAAACAAGTTTTCCTATTATATGATTATTTTTAAGGTTCATGTGATCATAATGTATTTGGGTATTGATAGATTATTCTTGTGGGGATATCTATGTTTGTTCATATAAATATATCTATGTGGAAGGATATAATTTTTATGATGTGCTCCTTGTGTTGATTGTTGATGATTTTATTATATTGTGATTTGTGGTTTAGATAGTCAAACCGGGTTCCAAGCCTTTAATCGGGTGATTGGTTACGGTTATGATGATTCTACTCTTTTGTGAAATGTTGTTTAGATAGTCAAACCGTGTTCCAAGCCTTTAATCGGGTGATTGGTTACGGTTATGATGATTCTACTCTTTTGTGAAATGTTGTGTAGATAGTCAAACCGGGGTCCAAGCCTTTAATCGGGTGATTGGTTACGGTTATGATGATTCTACTCCTTTGTGTAATGTTGTGTAGATAGTCAAACTGGGTTCCAAGCCTTTGGCCGGGTGATTGGTTACGGTTAGGAATAGAGCTCTAGTCCGTTTGTCGGTGTAGGTCATGGGAGGTACCTTAAGGTATCTGGGACCCATGGGTACATAAACTGTTGTTGTAGGTCATATGAGTTATTTATTAATATCTGGGACTCATAGGTACATGTGTTTGTTGTAGGGCATGGGAAATACCTTATTGATATCTGGGACTCATGGGTATATGTATAATTGTTAAAATATTGGTTATGTGGTTTTAAACTTTGTTCTTATTTGTTGTCATTTAAATTCCTTGTTTTGAGAATCTCCTGAACTATGCTTAATGCAAGAGATTCTTTAATCTTATTTGTGTGATTTTAGTGGAATTCCTGAACTATCCTTTTTGCAGGATTCACTTATGATTTTGATTGTTTTGTGAATTGTTGTGTTTTCTTATTTACTCTCTTTTGAATTTTATTGTTTTGAGGCGATTCCTGAACTAAGTTCTAAAACAGGAATTACCGGTTTTATCTATGTGATGTTGGGTTGAGTTATTTTTGGGAGTTACTCATACGAGCTTTTTAGCTTACCTGGTTTGTTGTTTACAACCCGGTGCACCAATTCATGGTGTAGGGGTTAGACCTGCAGGTGTTGATCAGCAGGGTTGAGGCGGAGGCATAGTGGCAGGGTTTTCAGTTGCTGTACACTTGATATTATTATATTTGGTAGACAGCATTAAACTCATTCAAGTGTTTTCATTTATTGACTTTCAAGTTTATGTAAACAAGGGATTGTAATATTTAACTCGATATTGATTTGGTTGACATTTACATTTCTGCAATTGAGTTTAGTTTTCTTTAAGTTTTTGAACAGGTCTTGGGAATTATGTTATTGTGAGTTATATCATGCCCAATTTTTTGAAATTTATCATTCGAAAATTGGGGTGTGACACGTTTTTTCCGCCATAATGATGTAACGATTAAACCCCACCATTATGGTGTGACGTGAGCGTGGGACGCAAGCATAGTAGCCTTGCATGAATTCTTAAATTCAGAAGAATTCATACAAGGAGTATAATGTGTGTAAATACATACTTATTACTAGAGCCTGGGAGACTCAATATCATAAAGTATTGGAGACTAGCGGGGCTAGTCGCGTATTTCAGTATTTGCCAGTTTTTGAGCTAAGAGTTTTGTTATTTATTGCATGCAACGCGGTTTTTCTGAAGAGATTAGTTTGGGATAGCATAAAGACTTTTATAATTACTTGTTTTTTTTAAATTTTATTTTGTCCACTCACTCTAACGTTTTTCAAATGCTTCTCCCTTGAGCCCTTTGGTTTTAAATGCCTAGTTTGCATGTTGGCATAGTTGAGGTCGGGCGTACATGTAGTCGAGGCATTGTCAATAGTATAGCTTCCGCTCATTTATATAGTTCTGTTTCTTTTCTTCAATATTAGAATTGCTCTGAAACCATAAAATATTGGGTGTGAATTACCCTTAGTCTATTACTTCAAGATTTTGGGAGGTGATGTGATCATGGGAGCACGAAGGCTTTAGGAGTTAAGGTTAGATTTGGATTTTTAGAAGTGTTTCTAAGTGTTTTTAGGAAGGGTTGTGGAGGTGAGCATGACCGATTGTTACTATTTGACACATTGCATATGATTAATGTTGATGACGACGTCATCAACACCACATGAATGACGTCAACAACTCAACATCAACTGATCTTCTTTCCACGTACCACATGTAAGCTCATACATAAATCGAACTCCCATCACCACATCGTTATTCTCCAAAGAGAGTTTCTATTCATAACTCTAAAATTGGCACTTGGACCTCTCTTTTTTCTACGTTTTTTTTTTTTTTTTGAATAAAAGAGTTGGTGCGGCTACCCTAAGCTTTGATAAATGAAATTGTCGAATACAAATGAGAGATGTTTAGCCTAAACCCCTTATTACAAAGATCTGAAATATTATCAGGACCAATAAACATATACTCAATTAGGTACCAACAACAGAGAGAGCTCTTAAGGCTACTCTATTTGTTTTAACATAACGGTGACACACATGAAAGATAAACTTGACTACTGTGAAGCATAATTACCAAAAGCGTTGCTTTCCCACCTAAAGTAGACAAGGCACTAAGAGTGCATACACAGACACAAAGCCTGACTAACCCTACGAAATTATCGTAAGGACTTATTTCTCGCAAAAAAAAAGCAATAAAACTAAACAGCAAACATAAATAATAATAAAGTAAAAAATAACTAGGGCAGATGAATTTACAATTCATGTTTCACTACCTAGCTATTCACGAACTCGTAGGGTTCCCTTTACCTCTGGCACTATCCTTGAGTATGTGGCTACATGTTGTTTTGTTGTTTTGACTTCTTTTATTTTGTTTTTATTTAATTTTAGGAAAAATGAACTGAACAATGTCTCACCTTGGAGAAGCAAAGTTTTGATATCTCACCTTTCAAAAACCTTAATATCTCACATTCTTATCCCGACTGAAAAATGGTATCTGGGACCGTGAGATCTGTTAAGTAAACTAATGGCAGCCATATTTTTATCCTGAATAATGACCAATTTATCCCTCATTATTCTTTTTATATTATTTGTTTTTCTAATAAAAAAGGTGAAAAAGATTATTATTATTATTTTTGTTTATCTCTTATATTTTCTGCAAATTGGGCGATTGGCTAGCTGATCATCCAAAATCAGATGGATTTTTCTGAGTCGCACGATTAACAGCCAATACCTTGCCATATAGTCGAGCACATATACAGTTAGTCATCCAAGTTCATTCTCTGATCTTAAGGTATATGTGTGTTTATAACCCAGCCACCCAGGTATATATGCTTGACAAGCATTTGCTGTCCTACCACAGTGATGAGGCAGCGAAGGAATATATCAGTTCCTTAATTGAGACAAAGTCCAATGGAAGACGAAGACTCAATGGAAGAAAGCATATTTTTCAGACCTCACATGGTGAAGAAGAGTTTAGACTCCCTCAGCTGGGTCCTTGTCCTCTTCGCCATTCAGAAACACCGCCGGCAATGTTTCTTTACTGTTGCTGCTCAGCTGGAAGAAGGTGGTCAAGTCCATCCTGTCAACGCCGCGCCAGTGGTATGAGTATTCAGATCAGACAGTGTATAATGATCAGCCAGAGAAGCAGTAGCAGCTCGTACCGAGATCTCCTACAAGACTCGGAGTGCGCCGCCATAGATAATCGGTGGCGATTCTGCGACGATACCCACGTCACCAACTACCACGTTCCGGACTCCGTTCGAGTCCGTCAACACCGCCATCAGTTTGATGGGTGAACAATCAAATAAGATAGCACTTCCAGACAACATTTCTACAACAACATCCAGAGAAAACTCAGATCCGAAAGATTGTGGTGATGGGTTCGTTGGGTTTGTTGGCGGGGACGCGAACATGGATGATCGGAGTTTGTTGGGTTTGTTTGATTCAGTCCGTGTTTGATTTGGCAGGAAAAGGAGGAAGAAACATGAGATGATAAGAGAGAAAATTAATGTGTATGAAAATAAAAAATAAAAATTGAAATTGACGAAAATAACCCTCATAATGTGTCTACCATTAGTTTTCTCGACGGAGTTAATGGTTCTAGATATCATTAATGATTCCAAATATCATTCTTTAATAGGGGTAAGAATGTAACATACCGTTTTGAAGTTTTTGAAAGTTGGGATACCAAAATTTTGTTTCTGTAAAAGGTCATACATTGTTTGGACTATTTTTCTTTAATTTTAAGTTATTTTTTTGTCTGGAATGATCATCTCTATTTGTAGTAAAGTAAGATTAACCGCTTATGATGAATCTACAATTAGAAGACCATAATCATTCTGATTTAGCATAGTCAACTCACCATCTGTGGATGATAATTCTTTTTTTATCTTTCAGGGAATCTCTGTTGTGAAAACATTTTATGAGCTGCTTAGTTAGGCCTCTTTAAGTGTCAAACATCCTGAAGAAGACAAACATATTTTTCCTATTCAGCTTTGTCCTATCTCGAGGATTCTATATGTTAGCGTGAGTCATGAAGTTAATTTAGGAATGTAAATTAATTTGTTATTGCTTTCCTATTTTATACGTGTAGTACATGTAGTACATAGTACGTAGGGTTTGTACATTTTGTATCTCTTTATATAGCCTCTTCTGTGAGATGAATAGATATCAGAAAATTTATTCTCCAAACCTCGTTATATTTGACTTGGTATCAGAGCAAAGATCCGAAAAGACTTTGTCTCTTTGTTTTTCCGCTGCGATTTCGTTGACGTTTTCCCAACGATTTTTTTTTTCTGACGACGTTTTTCCGTTCGGATTTTTTTTTTTTTTTTTTTCTTTCTATCACGGGTTACTGTTCACGTTCTCCAAGCAAGGCAGCCTCTCCGGTCTCCAACTGTCGCCGCCGTCTGTGCCCAGAAGCTGCGGCCACCATCTCTGCCCAGGTCGACGTCTTCAACTGTCGCCGCCGTCTGTGCCCAGAAGCTGCGGCCACCGTCTCTGCCCAGGTCGACGTCTAGCCTGACGCGATTTGTTCAGAAGTCCCAAAGAGTAAGCCGCTGCCGTGCCTAGTAGTCGACGTCGATCCGACCTGTGTCGTTTGTTTCAGATCCGATTCGGTTCTTGGTTCTCTTCCTACCCGGCTCAGTGTGATCCGACCCAACTTCAGCTTGACCTACTTGCTCAACCCGACCCGGTTCGTCTGTTGTGACCCGACCCGGTTTCAGTTGCTGTTGACTGGTAGTGCAAGGGTGCTGACAGTGCAAGTGCACCCAAAGCAGGTTTTCTCATCCTTGCTTTATTGTTGTCACTGCATTATCTACTGATTTGACATTTGTGTTACAATGGGTTCTAGAGAAGAAAGTTCTCAGGTCAATGATGTTCAGAAGTTTGAAGTATCAGTCAAGAATTCTGAAAGTGGTTCCTTTGGGGGGACCAAACTCAATGGAACCAATTTCCGAAAATGGAAGAAAATCATGACGGCTCATCTCTGAGGGATGCACAAGATGGGACATGTAACTGGGGTGATTGAGGCTCCTAGTGCAAGTAATGTTGCTGCTTACACTAAGTGGGAAGATGATGATGGTCTTGTGATGTCAGTTTTGTACAAGACCATGAATGAGGAAATAGTTGATCTAGTGGAGCAATGTGATACTGCGCAGGCAATTTGGAAGACATTAGAAGATTTATATACTAATGAGTCTGACTTCATACAGGTTCATGAGTTGATGTGTACTGCTGCAGCAATGCAACAGAATGGGCAGCCAGTGGCGCAGTATTTCACCAAGCTGAAGAACATTTGGGCTGAAATTGATGTGAAGCGTCCTTGCAAGATCAAGAATCAGGAGGATCTTATTTGGTACCTGAAGGAAAAGGAGCTTGAGCGAGTTCATCACTTCTTGAGAGGCCTTGATGCAAAACATAACAGTGCCAAAGGAGAGCTGCTCAGAATGACAGAACCTCCTAGCTTGACTACAGCTTTCACATATATCCGTAAGGATGAGTCTCAGCAGGAAAGCCTTACTCAAGCACAACTTGAAGTCTCTAGTCTCACTATTCAGGCAAGAGCACCAGCACCACTCCTTCAGCAATCAAGTTCCGTTCCACTCCACAGGCAAGGACCACCACCAGGCTTTGGGAATCAACCTCGTTCTCCTTGCTCTTACTGCAATGGTGACCATGCTCGTGAATCTTGTTGGAAGTTGTACCCACATCTTAGGCCTAAAAGGCCTACATATCGTCCTAAGGCGAAAGCAGCTATCCAGTTGGTCCAGGAACCAGACATCTATGGGGTGGTCGGACGTGATCATCATACAGCAGGAGGTGCCACACCCTCAGCATCTGTCGCTAGTCGTGGCAAGATAGGTATGGCCTTAAATATTTCTCACTTTGTTGGTGGTGATACATGGATTATTGATTCAGGTGCTTCCGATCATATGACTTATGACAAATCTTTTTTTAATGAATTATCATCTCCACCTGTACCTTATGTTACTAATGCCAACGGTGAGGCCTTCCCTGTTTTAGGAAAGGGGTCAGTTCGTATCACTCCCACAATAGTGCTAAAGAATGTGCTATATGTACCTGCTTTATCCCATCATTTGATATCTGTCCCACAGTTGAATGTTGAATCCAAATGCTCTGTGACCTTTTTACCTATGTATGTGATTTTTCAGGATCTTCTCACTGGGGAGTTACTAGGTCGGGGGTATCTGAGGGGCAGGTTGTTTCATCTGGATCAGACGTACGTAGGGGAGAAACCAGGAGCACAGTCCCGGACGGCTTTAATGTCCAATTCTGACAATCTAAGTGAAGTTTGGTTATGGCACAGTCGCTTAGGGCATCCATCTTTTAGTGTTATGAAAAAATCCATGCCTTCTTTGTTTTTTGGTGTGGATGAGTCAGTCTTACATTGTGAAACATGTGTTTTGGGCAAGAGTCATCGCTCCACTTATTCATCTCGTATTTCTAATAAAAGTGTCATTCCTTTTGAATTAATTCATTCTGATGTTTGGGGACCTTCAAAGGAATCCACTGTGTCTGGTATGCGATACTATGTGTCATTTATTGATGATTGTACATGTCTTGGGTTGTTCTTCTTAAAACTAAGGATGAGGTTTTTCCGGCTTTTCAAGCCTTCCTTTCTGAAGTCCAAACGCAATACAATGCCCAAATTAGAATTCTTCGCTCTGATAATGGGGGGGAATATGTCAATCGTGTCTTTCAGTCTTTCTTACAACCACATGGGATTATCCACCAGAAAACGTGCCCTTACACATCTGAACAAAATGGGGTATCCGAAAGGAAAAATCGTCATTTACTTGATATGGCTCGTTGTATTCTCTTTAGTGCCCATTGTCCCAAGAATCTATGGGGTGATGCTATCTCCGCATCTACCCATCTCATTAATCGTCTTCCTTCTACTGTCCTCCAGGGAAAAGTACCATTTGAGGTACTAGCTTCTTATGTCTCTTTATCTTCCTTTCATAATCTCCCAGCTCGTGTTTTTGGTTGTGTTGCATTTGTTCATATCCCAAAGAGTCAAAGGTCAAATAAATTGGATGCCCGGGCGATTAAGTGTGTGTTTGTTGGCTATGGGGGCCATCAGAAAGGGTACAAGTGCTATCATCCAACTACTAGGAAGTATTATGTCACTATGGATGTTACTTTCTTTGAGGATATGAGCTATTACACCTCTTCTGATACTGCTCTTCAGGGGGAGAACTCATATTTTGAAGAGCTGTATCATGGAGAGGGGGAGACAGGTCATTCAGTTGAGGTTACAGATACATCAGAGGTTCAGGGACAAGAAGATGATAGACAGGCACCACCAGATGATTTTGGTATAATTGCTCCAGAGATTCAAGAGTCAGACACTGCAAGTGTTCCTGCTGCAACCGTTAGTGTTCCTGCTGCAACCGTTACTGCCCCTCCTTCCTTGCCTGATGTTACTAATACCCCTGACTCATGTCTCCCTGGTACAGAAGATCTTCCATCTGAGGTTAGTAATTCTATTGGGGTTAATACTAGTGATGCTAATAGTAGACAATATGTGTTACCAAATAGGTCTACTCGGGGTAAACCAGCAAAAAAGTATGAACCTACCCTTCAAGCCAAAACTAAGTATCCTGTGACAAATTTTATGTCTACCAAGAGATTGTCTAAGTCATATGAATCATTTGTGAATCAAATATCTGTTGTATCAGTACCTAACAAAGTGCAGGATGCATTGGGAGATCCAAAATGGAGAAAAGCAATGGATGAGGAAATGGAAGCATTACAGAAGAACAATACTTGGGAGCTTGTATCTCCACCACATGGAAAGAAGGCTGTGGGATGTCGCTGGGTGTTTACAGTGAAGCATAATCCAGATGGGTCAATGAGTCGATATAAAGCACATCTGGTAGCAAAGGGATTCACCCAGACATATGGCATTGACTATGATGAGACATTTGCACCAGTTGCAAAGATGAACACTATTCGGGTATTGCTCTCTCTTGCTGCTAACTTGAACTGGCCTCTTAAACAGTTTGATGTCAAGAATGCTTTTCTTCATGGAGAACTTATAGAGGAAGTGTATATGGATTTGCCACCTGGATATAAAACTGCTCCTTCAGGTAACTTTGTGTGCAGATTGAGAAAATCTTTGTATGGTCTTAAACAATCACCTCGTGCTTGGTTTGGAAGGTTTTCACAGTTCATGATGAAGATTGGTTATAAGCAGAGTAACTCAGACCACACATTGTTTCTCAGACATCAACAAGGGAAGGTAACAGTTCTGATCATATATGTTGATGATATGGTTGTTACTGGTAATGATACTGTTGAGATGGATAGATTGCAAAAACAGCTAGCCACAGAGTTTGAGATGAAGGACTTAGGTACACTCAAGTACTTCTTGGGCATTGAGGTAGCCAGGGGGAGTGAAGGCATCTATCTGTGTCAGAGGAAGTATATACTTGATCTATTAACAGAGACAGGTATGTTGGATTGTACTCCAATTGATACTCCTATTGAGCAGAATCATCGATTAGCAGAGTATCCTGATCAGGTACCTACCGACAAGCCTCGATATCAGAGGTTAGTTGGACGTCTGATTTATTTAGCACACACCAGACCTGATGTTGCATACGCAGTAAGTGTGGTGAGCCAGTTCATGCATAATCCCAGTGTAGATCATATGGATGCCGTTGTAAGGATTTTGAGGTACTTGAAGTCCGCTCCAGGGAGAGGAGTAATGTTTTCTAGGCACAGCAATATTCTTGAGGTATGCGGTTTTACAGATGCAGACTGGGCTGGAAATATTATAGACAGGAGGTCTATATCAGGATACTTTACCTTTGTGGGAGGTAATCTTGTTACTTGGAAGAGTAAGAAGCAAAAGGTTGTGGCTCGGTCTAGTGCTGAAGCAGAATATAGAGGTATGGCTCATGGAGTGTGCGAGTTGTTGTGGTTGAGGAGTGTGTTACGAGATTTGGGTGTTAAACCCAAGTGTGCTATGCAGCTGTATTGTGACAACAAGGCAGCTATCGATATCTCACAGAATCTTGTGCAACATGATCGTACTAAGCATGTGGAAGTTGATCGTCACTTCATAAAGGAGAAGCTAGATGCTAAAATCATTAGCTTTCCTTTTGTCCCTACAGAAGAGCAACTTGCAGATATACTCACAAAAGGAGTTTCTAAGAAGGCCTTTTATGACTCACTTAGCAAGTTGGGCATGGTTGATGTATATGCGCCAACTTGAGGGGGAGTGTTAGCGTTAGTCATGAAGTTAATTTAGGAATGTAAATTAATTTGTTATTGCTTTCCTATTTTATACGTGTAGTACATGTAGTACATAGTACGTAGGGTTTGTACATCTTGTATCTCTTTATATAGTCTCTTCTGTGAGATGAATAGATATCAGAAAATTTATTCTCCAAACCTCGTTATATTTGACTCTATATAGTATACTAATAAAAAGGTAAAACATTTTTCTTGTCAAAGTGAAAGAGTACTGTAGCATGAATTGCAAGGATCAAGTCGGTAAGTTGGATTAAACAACTAATACATTGCTCTATCATGCTGTTAATTAGTATAAGAAGTGTAATTGAATTCTGTATGATTGTGTGCATAGGGAGTTCCCACCTGAGGCTATTCTTGAAGCTTTACGGGACGAGACAATGCATGACCCTCGGGAGCGTACTGAGATTGCACAAACACATGCTTTTTACATGGTAAAAATGATTCAAACAATGTCTCACATTTTGGAGAAGCAAAACTTTGGTATCTCAACTTTTAAAAACTTCAAAATTGTGTCTCACATTCTTACCCGACTAAATATTGGTATTTGAAACCGTTACTTCTGTTAAAAAAGCTAATGGTTTATCCTAAAATGACCAATTTATCTTTTACTTTCTATTTTCATTAATTTTTCTTATATAATATAAAACCCAACCCACAAATCTGGATTTGGATTTGAATTTGCACGGATGTCCCTGACCACAAATCTGCCTTTCAAGGTGAAGAGGTTATTGGGTTGTGGTTCGAAGTTTCGCCGGCGAGCAAACACTACGCCAGATAATGCATCACACGACGGGGAAAAAACGTCGTCTGATAAAGGTCAAATCCGTTGTTAATCCGATCGCCGTCTGATCAACATGTCACACAACGGCTAAAAAGAGCTTGTCTGACTAACTGACACACAACGCTACAATAAAAACCATTGTGTGATTCTCGGCATATATCATCGACAACTGCCGACACAAGTAGAGCTGCTTCTCGGCAGGTGTCGACATATGTTGATGAATTATGTCGGGAATCATACAATAGTTTTTTGTAGAATATTGTTGTGTGATTCTCGACAGATATTATCGACACATGCCGAGCTGCTTCTCGTCAGCTGTCGATGATATCTGCCGAGAATCACACAACAGATTTTCCAATAAAAACTCTTGTGTGATTGTTAAGTTACACAACGGTTTCCTTTCATGAGTTGTTGTGTGAATATCGACAGATTTTATCGGCATATGTCGAGATCATTCTGCATTGCAGTCGGCAACATCTGTCGACACTCACACAATAGTTTTCTGGCAGTAAACTATTGTGTGAAGTTATCTTCATACAACGAGTTTTTAGGTTTCATGGTTGTCTGATTGTTAATTAGTATACAAAATTTTTGCTAATAGGCATTGTGTGATCAATACTGACACAACGTATCAATGTTAGAATATAGTTGTAGGATCATTTAGTCAGACAACGTTGGATTGTCATTAACTTGTTGTATGATGATGCATTTCATACAACGTTAGATTATCATCATTTAGTTGTATGATGTGCTTTATTGATGCCCTAATACCAAATTTACCTAATGAACAGTATTACAAGTAATATTTCGAAACAATCCAAAGCATTGTTAACATTCAAACAACCAAAAATATGATATAAAGCATCCGATGCATTGTTAACGTTAACATGACATCTAAAACATATGCCCATCATCCTAACAACCATTTAAAATAAGAAAAGCATTCAAATACATGCCCATCAACTAGGGACATCAAAAGCTAGCTGATACATAGTATCAATTGTACCAAAAACATGCCACATATCATGCATGAATATTGTACCAGCTGAGAAGCACAAAAAAGATGCTTTTCTTTGAACAAGAGGATGCTACCTCAATCACGGCTCCTTCACATACTTCTTGACAGCAAAGTCAGCCCACTCGTTTCTCACCTCATCCAAATCATCCAAATATTCTCGAGTGTATTTGCAGCTGCCTGTCTTGTCCCACTAAAATAAACAAAGAACAAAAATTGATATATATATCCAATCAAGCCCCTAGAGGCATAAGCTGTCTATCTGCTATCTCAACCTAGATGTACATATAAACCAGACACAACACTTGGTTTTTCAGTTATCATTGTAACTTAACACTGCTATATATCTGTTAGTTAATCTGAGATGATGAAGATTCAATGAACCAAAAACTAAGATCCAAAAAGGAACCATTCCCACTTATTCAACAAAACACAAAAAATGATAGATCAAAACAATAAGTTTACAACATAAATTCCATTAGGCATCAAATAATAAGATCTATTAGTTAATCTGTGTATCCATACCAGCTAGCTGTCATCCTTTTAGCAAAAATTAAACTTAATATTTAACTTGTAATGATTGACTGACTTTGCTAACAAAGATTAGATCTCAGTCCTATAATGGAGATATCACTTCAAGACAAATATCAATTCTAATCATTTCATCAAGTCAGGGCACCAAAATTAGCAGTATAATCTTCTGTTTATAGTTTGTCTATTTTGTAGTATTTGAATCATTAAGTTGGTGGGAAAAAAGAAAATTATTCTAGTCTCTGATATATAGTACTGCTCCATGGAACTCCTAATATAATAAACATATTATTAATACTTAAGCTATATTGAATGACTCTAAAAACAGATTTTATACCTTGGTAACAAACCGTGACGTGTCTTTGTCTTCAATTATTTCCCTCATGTATCCCATGACATAGTACCCACATTCCTTGTCGCTTGGTTGGAAGGACATGCCCTAAAAACAAACCATATATTACAAAATAATTCCACACAACCAAGATACACTAAGACATCTATTACTTAAAATGTAGATGACACTCACAGCCAAATTTTTAGGGATCATTGAGCTTCGTCCATTCCTCTTTCTTGCAGTATTAGCCATAACCATTGCACTACAGAAGACAAAAAAAAAATATATATATATATATGTAAGGGAGACAATACAAGACATCCCACTTCTTATTACCTCAATTTGCACAATGAACAATGAAACTTACTCTTTTACAATCTTCGCCCAATCTCCACATGGTATACGTCTTCTCACAGGATCCATGAAGTAGACAGTGTCATTGTCCGGATCAACAACAGTCAAAGTCCAATGATCGCTACCACATAAAAAAAATTCATATGCAATATTTAGCAAACAATACCCGAGTACCATTCCCACAGTTCAGCCATAATTACTAAAAACATTTATTTATACCAAAACTTGAAAACTAGCATGGACTTACCCCGAGTTATATGGCAACATGAACACTTGACCCGGTTTGGCAGTTGCAAGCCTTTTAGCTATATTTTCGGTCCTCTGAGTTCCAGTCCCACACCCTACTGCACCAATTTGGGAAGGGTGAACAAACGCTACCATGTCCACCATTCTATAAGCTTCCAACTTGCTATATAGGTACCTAACAACCATACCAACACATTATCTTTCAGCAAAGCCTACTTATCAATAGAATTACGATAAAATCACAAGCAAATTATAAGTAGGCATAATTTATACCTCTGGTAAGAAGCAATCAAGTTTCCAGTCACTTTTTCCATGGTTGCAATAACCACAACATCATTTCCGGTAATATAGCTGTTGCAAATATATCCAAATACTTCAGGTTCAATGTTGGAACTGAGTTCTCGACCATCCTTGAATGCGGTACATAGCATCTCATATGGTCCAGATAGGTTAGGTGCAAGTTCTGCCAAGGTCACATCAGCCTCCTCCATTTGGACAGCTAGTTCTGAACGTTTTCTCTTCTTCTTGGAGACTTTATCCACCCCAGGTTTCTAGAATAAGAAGATAAATATAATGTATGATTACTACAATCAAGGAAATACCAATATTTATTAAACAAGTCAGAGGTTCAAAGTATAAATACTTGTACTAAACTTTTACCTCATTTGGCAATATGATCAAGTCCGATGACCAAAATAACGGGCCAGCAGCTGTAACTGTTGCTTTGGACACTATGAGGATTGAAACCATCCGATGACAATGCAAGTCGTAGGTTTCGTGGTTCATCCCCAAAAGCAGGCCACTTTTCATCCACAAACTTCCAAGAAGTGGAATCTGCTGGATGGCGAAGAAAACCATCCTTTTTCCTGGTTGTGGCATGCCAAGTTAGGCTCTTTGATGTTTCAGGTGATTGAAACATTCTCTTGAACCTAGGGATAATAGGAAAATACCATAAGGTTTTTGCAGGTACTCCTTCTCTCTCTTTGTCATTACTGTCTAATTTCCACCTAGATTTTGTACATCTAGGACACTTGGTTTCTTCTTCATAGTCTTTTCTGTACAGAATACAGTCATTAGGGCATGCATCTATTTTAGTGTAGTCCATCCCCAATGCGGTCAAAACCTTGTTTGCCTCAAAAAGAGTGTCCGGTATTGAGTTTCCTGTGGGAAGAAACTCGGCAAAGGCAGCCAGCACATCTGAGTAAGTAGACTCACTCATACTATGCTTCGTTTTGATGTTGTAAAGCTTCACAATGACAGCCATCCTCGTGTGCGTAGTGCAACCAGGATACAAGGGTTTATTGCCATCGTCAACAAACTGCCTAAAACCAGTGTACTCACCGGAAAGATATTCCTCCCCATCACTATCTGATTGCACATCACATTTTGCCTCCATGTGACCCCCAACAATAGATGAACCACTTGAATCTGTCTCACTATCTTCATCTATCTCATTACTATACCTATCTGAATCTGATTCCGAATTAACTACAGCCTCCCCATGTTCATCCCATATGTCGTAGTCTAAGTTAATCTCATTCAAAAACAAATGAGTCTTAATCACTTGGGCAGAAAAGTCCTTGTCATTCTCACACTTTGTGCAAGGACAACAAATGTGGTACGGGTCCCTAGCATTTACCAAGGCGAACTCAATAAATGCTTCCACCCCAGATCTATATTCATTAGACCTTCTATCTGCTCGCATCCATGACTTATCCATCTACATTTTATTGACAATGAACTAAAAAAATCACAACTATATCATATAGAAATTCTTAACCAACCATACATATATAAAACAATATACATATATATCATACCAACATATCTACAAAACAATCCCATCAAATAACATTCAATTCACAATACCAATACCAATACCAACATGATAAGAACAATTGAAGTAGGCAGCCAAGATGAGAAGGCCCATGTCGAGCAACTCAATATCAAATGCACTATTTGGCCAGGGAAAGAAACACAAGTTAACATATGCTGACCTTTTGCTGATACTTTGGGTCTCCTGTCCTCTAAGAAAGAGCAATAAACTCCACCTGCTCCGTCCCAGAATCAGCTAAGATACTTTCCCCCTAGGAGCAAAGTGAACACAAAGTATCAGTATATGATCTTACCAAATTCCAATAAACTCTTCATATGGTTAAAATAGTTTAAAATCAGGAAAGAGATATGCTCATACACAGTTTTAGCAAATGTCTTGTATTTGATCACTCTTATATAATTAAGGTTTGTCTTTCTTAGAAACAAAAGAAAAACTAACAGATACAATACCAAGCTAGCCAATGACTTGTAGATCTAGTGGCAAGAGAAGGTTTCAAAAGTGATCCCAGTCAAAGAGCTCTAAGTAAAGATCCCCCTGCATAAAATACTTTACTAACAGTGAAACAACTCTAGACAAAAAATTGAAAAGAAACAGCTTTTTATTGAAACAATTTGCAAAGTACAAGGAGGAGTTATAGCCTCCTGTAAAAATTCAAGAATCAACAACAAGTGCAAACTCTATTATCTTTTCCAATTAACTACCTAGATTTCTATCTACGAAACACAGAATTGATATCAACTTCTCAACAATTGAAAACTAACAATCCCATTAGCAAACCATGAACTCAAGCCCAAAAAAAAGACATAATCTTTAGGGTTCTTATGCACCATTTTCCTTAAAAACCGAAACAAAAGCCAAAATCCAAACACTATACAGTTACAAAACATCAAATAAAGTACAGAACAAGCAATTCAAGCCGTGATTGTTCTCAAGTTCCCATCTTTTTTAGTAATCACATCACACATTGGATCAAACACTATTTCAGCAACCAAACAACCGCAAAACTACAAAAAAAAAATTCAAAATTTAGAACCCAAATTACTCTTACCTCTATTCCCAACTCCTTGAAACTCCAACAAGACCAAAACGGCAGCGTTTCTTCTCAGAATGCAAGACAAGAACAGAGAAGCCTCAACTGGAAGAAGAGAAAGCTATGAACAATGAGAGAGAAAGACCAAGTTGGGGGATTCAAGAAAAGACAAAACCAGTGTGAATGAAGTGTGGTTACTACTAAACAGTCGCATCGGTTCCTACTTTATAAACTTGATTAGAGAAAGAGAGAGCAACTGGGACTAGAGGCTTAGCAGCTCAACTAATAATACCAACCCAGAAACCTAATCGGAGAAAGGAGAAGAGTACAAACCTCGAACCACATTGGAAGAAATCGAGTGACGCGCCAAATGGACGAACCCCCAAATCGACGAACTCCCCAAATCAACGAACCCTAATCAAGTGACAGTGGCTTACTCTCGATTGAGGGATGAGTGATTGAGGAAGAGAGAAGAGAGAAAGTGAGAGAGTGCGCGGTTTCTAGCTTTGTTCGAGAGAGAAAGAGAGAAGAGAGAAGAGAGAAGAGAGAAAGAGCGGTGAGTGTGTGTTGAAAGTGTGTGTGCGCGATAGTTTTGAGTGATACAGTTTTTTTTTTCTAAGTGTCAACTCCCTTAGGTTTTTGAGTCATATCAAGTGTTTCTCATATCATACAACATAACTCCAAATTTTGGTGGTATGAGAAATGACATCCTTATGTTGCAAGAGCGGGAGATCTCCCGCTGCTACGTCTCGGCCTTAATTTTTTACCTATCTATTTTACAAATTAGACAACGTAAATTATATATTTTGTTGTCTGAGAAGAAATGACATCCCTTAACTTACAAGAGCGGGAAATCTCCCGCTACTACATCTCAGCCTCAATTTTTTACCTATCCATTTTACAAATCAGACAACGTAAATTGTATATTTTGTTGTCTGAGAAGAAATGACATCCTTAGCTTGCAGGAGCGGGAGATTTCCCGCTGCTACATCTCAGCCTTAATTTTTTAGCTATCCATTTTACAAATCAGGCAACGTAAATTCTATATTTTGTTGTCTAAGAAGAAATGACATCCTTAACTTGCAAGAGCGGGAGATTTCCCGCTGCTACATCTCGGCCTTAATTTTGTCCTATCTATTTTACAAATCATACAACATAAATTGCATATTTTGTGTTGTCTAAGAAGAAAGAAAATAGAGACATTCACTTAATAATCGTGAGGGCGGGAAATTTACGGTTACTTTTCATTCTAACGAGTCACTCTTTAAAATAACCCTAGTTTTCACTCACACAACGCATAAAAGCACTAAGCGTTGTCTAAATATGGGAGGCTCATCATACGAATGTTGAAATGCAATACTCTAAACATTTTTTTTAATTTTGTCGACACTCGTATAATCATATGGTTATTGTGCATGAACTCATACAATAAGTGGTGTCAATTATATCATGATGGTTTGGCTCCCCATAGTGAAAGTAAGTGTAATTATAGTTGACCGCGTCGATCGACACTTGTGTAATACCGAAAATTGATGACATTTCTACCACAATCATGCTTCAATATCGTAAACATCTCTATACAGTTCGATTTTCAAAATTTCATTTTCTCAATGGTGTCTCTCTAGATAAACACACGTTTACATAATATGTACTATACATGTTATGTCACATTATGTGCAACATAGTAAACATGTTATATCTCATTAGTAGGTCGATTGGGATATAGATGTTTAGGATTAAAATCATGAAAATTTGACCGTTTGATATAATTATGATAGTGAAGTATAGCAGTGTAACAAAATTCAAAAATTTTCGGAAACGTTTGGGTATCGATCAACTCGGTCAACCATAAATTCAACAATATTAATTTTATATCACACATTAGTATTAAAAAATAACCGTTGTGGCACTACAATAGGAAATTTATTAGGATTTAGGGTATTTTAGGGGTTAGAGGTTATGATACATACAACGTAATATTGAAAACAATTGTGTGATATACCTTCACACAACATTTCTTAGTTGATTGTTGTAGGATGAAGAATTTAAGGTAGTATTGCCAAATGCAAGAGAAGGGCTTCATCATGACACACAAATACATTATACAACCAAAACTGAAAAGCCGTTGTTTGATTGTTGAAAATACTCTACTATCACACAACAGGTTTGAGTGTTCCGTTGTTACATCAAGACCACCAAGACTATCCTTCATAAAAAATTTAGGTTTTCGGAGGATATGTAAGAGCAATTTTAAAACTAGAAGTCTGCAGCCTAGCATGAGAGATATATCGTACAACAGATATATAAAATGTATTGTGTGATAGTTTAAATTGTATACATTCACACAACATTTATTGGTTTTACTGTTGTGTAACAAAACCCAGTTATATGTCAAACTAGAGTGGGGTTAGAAGCGAAATGGGCCTCATTTTTATCTGCATTCACACAACAAAATATTGTCCAAAGTGTTGTACTAGTTTACGGAAAAAAAATCTGGAATGATCTCAGACTATCCACACAACGCTTGACAATTTTTGAACGTCGTATGAAGCATTTTTTAAATTTGTACAACCCTGCTATTATGAACCGTTGTGTGAAAAGTGTCGTTTGTTGCACTTATTGGCGTAGTGAAAGTAGCATTGTTCATATCAACTATCTGGCAAATGAGATTAAGATGAGATTGAAATAACAAAATCATCATGTATATATATCAGGTTTGTTTCTATTGAAATAAACTGCAGGAAGTCTTGAACTTTGGATTTGGGGACGGGGAGTCTTCTTCTTCACTGGAATGGAAATCTGGGTTATGAAGAAATTGAGGGGATGGTCTTAAAGAAAATAAAATAAGTAAAAGAAAAGGTGGAAAATAATGAGAGAGAAAAAAAAAACTTTAATATATATAAAGACGAAAATATCCTTCCGTTGTCGTTAGTTTTAACGGAGGTAACCGTTCCAGATACCAATACTTAGTCAAGGTAAGAACGTGAAATACCGTTTTGAAGTTTTTAGAAAGTTGAGATACTAAAGTTTTGCTTCTCTAAAAGGTGAGATACTGTCACATCCTAACTCTTAAATTTTTACCTTGTTTACTAGCTTAGTATTAATAATAGTTTTACCGTCTTCGTAAATGAGTTGTACTTTCGAAGGTCCCTAAAGGGGTGTTGACGGACGATTATTTCGGAGAAATTATTAGTAGGAGAAATATTTGAAGACGGTAAAAATGGTAAATTTTAGCTAGTAAAAAAGTAAGTTTTATTAGGGTATTATTTTTGGGGTGTTAATTTTTGGAATTGGGTTTTTTTGGTGGTGTTGGACCGGTTTGGAAAGAGAAGCCCAAAACATTCCTCTCTCTGTCTCTTCTCTCTCCTCCCTCCCGAGTCTCTCACTCTCTCTCTCCCTGCCGGATGTCTCCCGCGTTTGTCTGTCGCCGTCCTGCCACCATTGACCGCTGCACCTGTCCCAATCGGTCGGCCTTCGACCCAGCCTTCTCCCTGGACTGGTGGCAGCCTCTCTAGCGCCGCCGTGATAGAGAAAACGCAGCCGAAAGCCTCGACTGCCCGTGGTGTTCTGTCGCCGAAACTCCCTCCCTTCGGCCGCCATAACCGGAGCCGCTTGGCACGTTTGAAAGCCCTCCTCCCATGCAGCAATCCCTCTAAATGATTCACTCCCTCTTGAGCTAGGTAAGGTGATGTTTTGGCCACGATCCTCAGTAAGGAATAAAGAGGTAACTAGCTACCAAAGTAAATAGAGAGGGGATGCGGGCGTGCCACCTCGCGGACGAGGAAAGAAGATGCGCGAGATCTTGACTTCTTGATCAAACAGACGGCTTCAGGTGCCACCTCGCGGACGAGGAATTACAAGCACTAAGCGATTCGATACTCATGGTGTGTCGCTAGCAGAGCAATAATAGGGATCAGAGGAGAGTCCGACAGGGGTCTGAGCTAAGGCGAGGACGCGCTTAGGATTCGTTTTTGAAAGGCTCGAAGGGAGATTGTAGAGAGAGAGCTTCAACAGGGAAGCAAAAGCAAAGCTCCGGGGAGCGTCTAGAAGTTCAATTGGGTTGAAGGTTTTGTTGTATTGTTGTTTGAATTGTTGTTTTTTCTGTAAGCCTTCGAGCCCCTTTATATAGTGGCTTGCCCTCTACCAGAAGTAATCACTATCCAAGTCGGACTCTGAAACAGAATACCACAAGGATACTGCTTCACCCGCGTGAACCAACCATCTGCGTGACGCGTATCCATTTTGCGCAACACATTTCGCATAGGTCATTGCCTCCGCGCTGTCCAACTGTAGAGTCCTATGCGGACTCAAATTAGGAACGTCCTTATCCCGCGAGGTGTCATAGTCCTTGTGAAAACCTATCTCGCGTGGGCCTCGAACTCAAACCATCCCACGGGCTCTTGAACCTTGCTTCCATCTAGAGGGCCCTTGAAACTCGTGAGCTTTAAAAAGGCTTTTTCAATAAAAGGGCCATAGGAGTTGGCCCAAAGCATGTCAAAGAGTCTTCTTCGATAAATGTGGCGTAGGTGATCACGTGCATGCGGACTTCGCCTCTTGCTTCTTCGTGAAGTCTCCTATGCGGAGCCATCTCGCCTCGCCTTCATGTACTTCTACGTGAAGTCCATCCCGCACGTAACCTGTATCATCTAGCTCGCGCCACCTTGTAGGCAGCTAAACATCAGACCAAGTCAACCCACGTCTTCTAGTCTTCTATGCGAACTATACACCTAGCTCGCATGACTTTGTCGGCGGGCCACCACGTGTAAACCCAATTATTTGGGTTCGCCGGTGTGACGTGGATCAAAAATTTAATTAATATTCACTTAGACATTTACTGTCCAGTAAAATATTAATTTGGGTGTAAACAGGAGAATTGGTGAGTTGAAATTCTAGGACTCTATTTTATGTTTTTGTTCGATTGACCTAGTTAAGGCTGAAATTGGGTTTGGTGCTAGTTAGGAAAGTTGTAGAGGGGATTGAGAGGAAGATGCTGTTAAATTTTGGTAGGCATTGGAGGTTGCCGGAGTCGGCCGCCGCTGTTAAAGGGATTTTCATGGTTTTAAATATGTGTTATTAAGGGGAGTTTAATGATGTGAATTTTGGAATTTTTGGAGGAATTTTGGATAGGTTTGGGATTTTTCAAAGTTTGGTATTTTGGCAGTTAATTTGGATAGAATCCGGCCGTTGGATTTAAGTTGTTTAATCTGTAGGGGGTTATTTTAAGGCTACCGATTATGGTGTTGAAGTTTGGATCATATCGAAGTTAAGCAATGATGAGCGTGGTTACGGCTCATGTTTAATTTTACCTATTTTTACATAAATATTCAAATTTGGATAGGAATTCAATTTTATATCTAGAACATGACGTGAGGAGGCTCGAGCAGAAGAGACCTCGGATCGACATCAGGCTTAGGCCTATTTAGTGAGTAGATTTTTGTTTTAAATAGTATGCATGCAAATGACGTCATTTCTTGTTGACTAAATTTCTTTTTGTTGGAGCATATGACGTCATTTTAATTTGATGATTTTATTTATTATTGGAGAATAACCGAAAGTGAGATTTTCGGTGAATATATATTGATATGTGAATAATTATGAGAATAGTATGTATATAAATACTAGCTAGCCATACGTGCTTTTCCGTCATAATGAGGTAAAATTCCATTAGGGCGCGACGTGAGCGTTAGACGCGATCGTCGTAGCCTTATATAAATATAAGAATTTATATAGGGAATATGCACGTATACATATGCACCGTCTTTTCCGCATAATGAGGTAAAATTCCATTATGGCGCGACGTGAGCGTTAGACGCAAGCGTCGTAGCCTTGTACGAATTTCTATCTTTCATATTTTTCTTAGAATTCGTACAAGAAATATGACGAGTGTAATTACATACATATATATTTATATTTTAGCCTAAGAGACTCTATTTTATAAATTTTTAGAGACTAGCCACAACCAGTCATGTATTTGCCAGTTTATTAGTTGAGAGCTTTTAAGCTGTCGCATGCAACATAATTTCTATGAAAATTAAATTGGGAAAGCATAAATATTTTTATTTATTGGTTCATTTTATTAAATTTATTTTTGTCCACTCACTCTAATGTTTGCAAATGTTTTCCCCTGGGCCCTTCGTTTTAATGATGCTCAGTCTGCAGAGTTCGGGTTGGCACTAGACAGAGGCGAGGCATAGTTAGCCACCTTTCCACCACAATTCACCAGTAGGTTACTTGTTTAACCTACCAGTGTATTTTCTTGCTTCCTCTAGTTTTTAGTAGCTCTGATTACCCTTGGAGATAATGTATGATATTCCGGTAGTGCGCTAAGATTTATGAAACCAGTTTAGAACATTCGAAGGGTGTTGTATGTTATATTAGTTGGATATTTATGTGATGGATTAGAGGATGGTTATTTGTTATAGGAGTGTTATCTTTGAATTTTTCAGGTTAGGGTTGTCCATTTTCAAGGGAGGTTATGCTGAATTTTTCGGTAAATTTTCCTTGGAGGTGGACCCCGCAGGACGTACTTCGGGTTTCAGGATGAAATTCGGGGTGAGTTCTGATAGTTGGTATCAAAGCTTTTGGTTTCGTTTCTTGCCTCCTTATCACTATGATATTTGCCTAAGTAGCACGTAGTGTCTATAGAGTGATGATCCGACCGCGGCGGATTCATTAGCAGTTTTTGCTTTGGATGCTATGTGTTATTGGGAATGTGTGATAGTTCTGTTAGTCTTGTTTATAGACTACTAAATATCTTTTTCCTGAGGTACTATACCTCCTAGACGCCAACCCCAGACAGCTAATTCGACCAACGCCAATGAGGGCAATGAGGTTAGAGGACTAGTGGACTCCATTGGTAATATGCTGAGGAGTGTTTTAGATAGAGCTCAGAACCCTAGGACTATCAGGAAGAGGGAGGTTTTCGAGGCTGGGGCAATTGAGTTCAAGGGTGCCAAGGGACTCCTTGATGCATACACTTGGGTAGATAAGATGAAAAAAGCTTTTAGGAGTACTGATATCCCGGAAGAAAAGAAGGTGGATATGGCGGTGACGTTTCTGGATGATTCGGCGTATCATTGGTGGTCACTTGCCAGCAGAAATAATGGTGGTGCTCAGGATATGACTTGGGAGCAGTTCAAGACGCTCTTTTTGGGGCAGTATTTCAGTCATGCTCATCGTAGTAGGTTTCAATCGGATTTTCTGAACATGAAGAAGAGGGATGATTAGGGTGTCATAAAGTTTAAGCAGAGGTTCACTATCTTGAGCTATCATGTGTCATATCTGGTTCCTGATGAGAAAACCAGGAATAAGATGTTCATTGGGGCACTTGGTGGAGTGTATGCAGATAAGATGACGGGTGTAATATACCCGACCTTTCTTGATGCAGTTAGTACAGCCATGGCCATTGAGACTAGGGGGACATATAGTGCGCGGCCCCGAGATTACAGTGGCCACAGTCAGAGTCCATCCAAGAAGGCTGCTTCATCAACTGCTTCTGGATTTTCATCTGGTAGTGGTTATAGCAGTGGATAGAGCTCTGGTGTTCGGAATAGGGCTAAAGGACGTTTCAGGAGGCCTTTTCGGAGCCAGTTGGGTAGACAGCAGACTGGACAATTTGGTACTTGTGGCAGTTTCCAGGGTGGGACATCTGGTGGTCAGACTTTTTCATTTGGACAACAACAGTCTACTAGGTGTTATGAGTGTGGTGGTCAGGATCATTTCAGGAGAGATTGTCCCTTATTGGCTCAGATAACCACCCCCACCCCTACCCAGCCAGCTGGTCAGTCTTTAGCCAGAGGCTCCAGTAGTGGTACTCATGGTAGTTCAGCAGCCAGGGGCGGATTTCAGCAGGGTAGTGGTCAGCGTGGACGTCCCATGACTCGCGCTAGAATTCATGCTATGACCCAGCAGGAGGGTCGTACTTCTCTAGATGTCATCATTGGTACGTTATTAATTTTTGATCAACCTGCTTTTTCTTTAATTGATCCCGGAGCCACGCATTCATTTATGTCTAGTAAATTTTCCCTCCACGCCAATGTGCCATCATCGTCTCTTCCAGGCGAGTGGCACGTGTCTCTACCCTCTAGTGAGGTGATCAGAATAGATTGGGTGTTTAGTGGTTATGAAGTATTAGTGGAGGGATTTAATTTCAAGGCCGATCTAATTCCTTTAGATATTGTGGAGTTTGATGTGATTTTGGGAATGGACTTTTTGGAGACATATAGAGCTATGGTAGATTGTTTTCGAAAAGTAGTGGTGCTTCGAAGTCCAGATGGATTTGAGGTTGCATTTCAAGGGAAAATAGATGTTATTTCGAGTTGCCTGATATCAGCTCTTGCTGCTAGAAAATTGTTAAATAAAGGCTGTCAGGCATATTTAGCACATATTGTGGATACAAGTGTGGGAGTGTTGGAAGTAGAGGATATTCTTGTAGTAAGAGAGTTTCCGGATGTTTTTCCCGAGGAGTTACCTGGTTTGCCTCCTGTAAGGGAGATAGACTTTTCTATTGAGTTACTTTCCGGAACTATGCCTATCTCTCAGACACGTTACATAATGGCTCCAGTGGAATTGAAAGAGTTGAAGACTCAACTGCAGGAGTTGGTAGACAAGGGTTTTATTCGGCCTAGCATGTCTCTATAAGGTGCTCCGGTGTTGTTTGTTAAGAAGAAAGATGGCACCATGAGACTATGCATTGATTATAGGAAGCTAAATCAAGTCACGGTGAAGAATAAATATCCGTTGCCTCGTATCAATGATTTATTTGATCAACTGAGGGGTGCTTATGTTTTCTGAAAGATTGACTTGAGATCTGATTATCATCAGTTGCGGATCCGGGAGAGTGACATAACCAAGACTGCTTTTCGATCACGTTATGGTCATTATGAATTTGTGGTGATGCTGTTTGGACTTACTAATGCACCCGCTGCACTCATGGATCTCATGAATAGGGTGTTTAGTCCATATCTTGATCGTTTTGTGATTGTATTTATAGATGACATTTTGCTATGCTCAAGAAGTGAGAAGGAGCATGTCAAACATCTAAGAATGATTTTGCAGACTTTAATAAATGCTAAGTTGTATGCTAACTTCAGCAAGTGTGAATTAGTGCTTGATAAAGTGGAGTTCTTGGGACATGTGGTCTCGGCAGAAGGTGTTAGTGTGGATTCCCAAAAGGTGGAAGCAGTGTCAAATTGGAGAAGACCCACCACTGTGATGGAGATTCGTAGGTTCTTGGGGTTAGCAGGTTATTATCGACGCTTCGTGCAAAATTTTTCGAAGATTGCTGCTCCTCTTACGAGATTGACCAAGAAGGGAGTTAAGTTCGAATGGTCAGATCAGTGTGAGCAAAGTTTTCAAGAATTAAAGAATTGTTTGACTAGTGCTCCTGTTTTGGCACTTCCTGATGATAGTGGGGAGTATGTGGTTTATTGTGATGCTTCTAGACGTGGTCTAGGCGGGGTATTGATGCAGCATGATCGAGTTATTACCTATACTTCTAGACAATTGAAGCCGCATGAGGTGAATTATCCCACTCATGATCTAGAGCTTGCAGCAGTAGTTTTTGCTCTCAAGTTGTGGAGACACTATCTTTATGGAGCCAAGTGTCAGATTTTTACCAATCACAAGAGTCTTCGGTATGTGTTTACTCAAAGAGAATTAAATATGAGACAAAGATGGTGGATGGAGTTGATCAATGATTATGATTGCACTATTGAGTATCATCCTGTAAAAGCTAATGTGGTAGCAGATGCTCTTAGTCGAAATCCCTCCCTATCTTTGTCTCATATGAAGACAGTTCGAGTTCCACTCCTTTATGAGTTGCGAGCTACAAGGGAGGATTTAGCAGTGGATGATGTTGGTGCCTTGGTAGCTAGTTTCCATGTGAGGCCAGTTTTGGTTGATAAAGTGCGGGAGGCTCAATATAATGATCTTTCCATAGTTCAGTTGATAGAAAGAGCATTGAGTGGAGCCGCCGTGGACTTTTTGGTAAGAAGAGATGGAACTTTATTGTTCAAAAATAGGCTTTGTGTTCCAAAGAGGAATGAAGAGTTGAAGAAGGAGATATTGGAGGAAGCCCATAGTTTTGCATATGCTGCTCATCCGGGTAGTACAAAAATGTATCGGACTTTGAAGGATTATTATTGGTAGCCAAACATGAAGAGAGAAATTGCAGCTTTTGTGAGTAGGTGTTTGATCTGTCAGCAAGTGAAAGCTAAAAGGCAGAAACCTTCTGGGTTGCTTGAGCTATTGACCATTCTAGTGTGGAAGTGGGACCACATCACCATGGATTTTGTTTTCAGTTTACCTCGTACCCGTGATGGGCATGACGGTATTTGGGTGATTGTGGATAGACTCACCAAGTCTGTGTATTTCTTACCGGTGGGAAAAAAGTATACACTGGATAAATTGGCAGAGCTTTATGTGAATGAGATTGTGAGACTTCATGGTGTACCTGAATCAATAGTTTCGGATCGGGATCCTAGATTTGCTTCTAAATTCTAGGGAGCTCTTCAAGACTCTTTAGGCACCTGATTGCACTTCATCACTGCTTTTCATAGGGTTGAAATTTTGAAACCGAAAACTGAAAATAACCGAGCCGAAAACCAAACCGAAACCGGAAAAAACCAAACCGAATCAAGAAAAACCGAACTGAACCAAATTAGTTTGGTTTGGTTTTTGGTTTTGGCCCATGAAAAACCTAACCGAACCGAAAAACCGAATCTCTCTAAAACGACTTCGTTTTTTGTCTTTATTTTCGTATTAACTATTTGATTTGAACAATATGATTTTAGGTTTTGTGTTTGAACAATATGATTAACTATTTGTGTTTGAACAAGGCCTAAAACATTTCTATATGTACATAAAACGAAAATAAAAAGCAAAATATTAGAAAAGACAAACATATAATTATATAAAACATAAAACCTAAAATCATATTGTTCAAATCAAATAGTTAATATTTTTGATTTGGAAATAGGCCTTGAAATGCGATGATTTTATAGTTTAACCTTTGCATTTAATTTAGCTATTTTCCTTTAAAAAGATCGTTTTAACTTTGTTATTTTCTTAGGTACTTCGTGGAGCAAGATAATGCAAATATGTGTTCAAGTGATGCAAGCAAGGCTTCCAATACGAAGTAGAGATGTCAAGGATGGAGTTTGATCATTCACATGGTCAAAAATATCAAGGAAAGGCGATGGAACCCCTTCACCAAAACAGAAGCTACAAACACAAAAAGCTGAAAACTGGTTTCTGCTTATTTTCTCCGGTTTTCAAGGCCTATTTCCATGAGGTTCCGAGAATGGTTTCACCAAGATGACCACCCAGATTTGTAGAGGTGCGTTTTTTAGATCAATCTAGAGTCAAGAATCATCCAAATCGGTGATGGCATCTAGGAGTTATGAAGCGTCGAAGTTGGACAGAAATTCAGCAGTTCCGGGAAAGCTGTGCAGCAGTCAAGTTCGAGGCAGTATTTGGGCTGGATTTTGAGAAGCTTTCTTGGGGGTTTTTACACGATTTGAAAGAGTGATATCATTAATATAATTTTTCCCAAAAGCCAAGCCCAGATTATATATGGAAGACATTTAAAAGATAGCCCAAACATTGATCCTAGTCAAAGAAGGAAACATAGTCTGAAAAGGAAGCTTTGAAGACTTGGAGACTACTTAAGGCAGAACCCTAATACCAGAACGAGGCTAAGCTGTCATACTAGAGGAGAAGAAACACAGAAGAGAAGAGGGAGCCGTCAAGAACTCAGGGAGAAGAAGTAAAGTTCAGAGCCCATAAGAGATTGATCTCTCGACTCAGAAAATCAATCTTTTCCCCTGCTTTTCATCTTTCGTATTTTCTTTTCTTCCCGAATTTTATGAAATTCTCTTATGTGTTTTAAAAGATGATGAGTAACTAATTTTCCCTTAGTTAGGGGCTGCTTCCAAGCCCTAGACATGGTGTAACTATGAAGTTGGTCTTTATTTAATTTGTTCCATGGATTTCGGATATTCATTGGTTTATCGTTATATCATTGATCAATTTTGTATGTTTATTGATGGTGGCCAACATTAGTATGCATACTAGGTTGTAAAGCTATGAATGTTTTGTATGATCATCATGTCTACTTGCATTCTAGAGTAGCGAGTGAGTGTGACTTGAGCCCATTCACATAAATCAATGTCTAGGTAGATTAGGACAACATCAGTACCGACATTGTCTAGCCTTATTCATAATCTTTTAGACCTTAATGACTTCTAGGTGAGAGCTGTCCGAGAACATCACTCTAGGCTCCATTCTAGATGCTAAGTTAAGTTGAAAACATCATTCTCTTAACATACCAAGTAAGAAAGATTGATAGGTTAAGTTCAACACATCATTGGCTTAGCTTGAGTAAGGATATCCGAATGAATTGAACATGTTAGTAAACACATCATAGGTGCAATCATTGTCTAGTGGTGAGGAGTGGTTCCTAACTAGTTTTTGTTATTTGATTTCCAAAACCAAAATCCCCGAATTTAGTTTTCTGTTTTTGATCAGTTTGTCTGTCATATTTCTGAATTTTGTTAGCATAGCAAAACTACACAGTTTTGCACCCAAATTTTGTGTGTGTCTTCGTCAGTGTGTCTAGTTTCTCCAGATTTAATTTCGTAATTTTTCGTTGGGTCTAGCTATAGTTTTTGTTTTCGTCTTTGTCTAGTGTCTGTTCAGTTTTTCAGAGTTATATTTGCAATTGTTGAGTCACAATCCTCTGCGGGAGACACCCTACTTTTCTATACTACCATCGATAACTTGATTGTGATTGCAGGGTTATTTATAAGTCTATTTTAGGCTTATCAAATTGGCGCCGTGTCGCCGGGGATTGTTTTCCCTTTATAATTGCAAATCTTTCTTTGATTTTGTTTAGTTTATTCTTGTTACTAATCTTCTTTTGTTTTTGTGTCTTTAGGTACTCTTAATCGTTGTGTATGCAAACTCGGAGCTGTGGGAGCACTAACCTTGTTCCTTTGGATCGTGAGATTGAACGCACAGCTAGGTCACATCGGAAACATGCGTTGCAGCGTGTGGGAGAGGAAAATAAGACGGAGTCCTTGCCTTTTCCACCGTTTCCACCACAATCACCTATTCCACCTTCACCTGTTGAGCTACAACAAGCAGTGAACACACCCCTTCCTCTTGTGCCTTTGCATTCAGACTCGGAAGACTCTTTCAAATCTAGTGAAAGCGAGGAGGAATAGCAGCAAACAGACATGGCAAACGCGAATCGCACCTTGAAGGAGTTGACAGCACCAACTGCGGTACAACAACCACTTTGCATCACCTATCCTGGTGAAGCTCAAAGCTTTGAGCTCAAGTCAGGCATCCTTCATCACCTGCCTAAGTTCAATGGTTTTGGAACCGAGGATCCTAATCTTCATCTCCATGATTTTCACATGATCATTACGGGGATGAAGCCTGACAATGTGCGAGAGGATCATGCTAAAATGCGTGCCTTTCCATTCTCTTTGGAAGGAAGGGCAAGAGAGTGGCTATACTATCAACCTGCAGGATCTATGAGAACATGGGATCAAGTTCAACAAGCTTTCTTGGAGGAGTATTTTCCAGCAACTAAGGCAGCGAGCATTAGAAGAGAAATATGTTCAATCAAACAAATGCAAGGAGAATCTTTTGCAGAGTACTATGAGAGATTCAAGCGGTTGTTAGCTTCATGTCCCAATCATCTAATAGCTGACCATCTTCTCATAGTTTCGTTCTATGAAGGTCTATGCAAGTCTGATCGTCTTATGATTGATGCCGCAAGTGGAGGAGCTTTTGTGAACAAAACACTTGCACAAGCTCATGAATTGTGTAAAACCGTAGCTGCCAATACTAAGAATTATGGAGGGAGAGATGTGGTGCCACAGAAAAGTGTCAATGAGGTAAGTTCTACTTCTAATTTGGAAACTCAGATTGCTAACCTCACTAATCTTATGCAACAGGTGGTGCTACCTAAACAAGTATGCGGAGTATGTTGTATGGTGGGACATTATTCTGATCAATGCCCATCATTGATGGATCAAGGTAGCTTGGAGCATGCTAATGCGGTTGGAGGATTCCAAGGGCAACAAAGGCAGAAGTATGATCCTTTCTCCAACACCTATAATCAGGGATGGAGGGATCATCCTAACTTTCGATGGAGCAACAATGATAATGTTTTGCAGCCCCCAGGGAATAACTTCAACCGTCCTCCACCTGGGTTTCAACAAGCAAGGCAACAAATGCCTTACCAATCTCCTCCCCAACAACAAGCACCAAGTAAGTCTCTTGAGGATTTAATTGCTTCTTTGGCTAACTCTCAACAATCTTTTCAACAGAAAACAGATAAGTCCATTGAAAATCTTGAGCGTCAAGTGAGTCAACTTGCAAACATGATGAGCCAACAACATCAACCCGGCAAACTACCAAACCAAACCATCATAAATCCCAAAGGAGGGTTTGAGAATGCAAATGCTATTAACTTAAGGAGTGGCAAAGAGGTTCCAGTGGTCCCGAGGGTGAGCAAAAGGGCTAGGAAGGCTGATAATGAAAAGGAAGAGAAGAAACAAGAACCAGCTGGCGGAAAAGATCGATTTCCAGAATTAGAAGATCCCAAGGTAACTCGTGAGGTTCTGGTTTCTACTAATTCTTCTTTTGTTCCCTTTCCCCATAGGTTTGCTAAGTCAAAGAAGGAGGAGCTTGAGAAAAGCATCTTAGACACATTCCGAAAAGTACAAGTGAATATACCCTTGCTAGATGCGATCAAACAAGTTCCAAAATATGCCAAGTTCTTGAAAGAGCTTTGCACCAACAAGAGGAGGCTAAAGGGGAATGAAACCGTTGCGGTAAGTGAGAATGTCTCAGCGGTTCTTCAAAGAAAGCTGCCACCAAAGTGTAAGGATCCCGGGAGTTTCACCATCCCTTGTACAATCGGTAACACTAACTTTGAACGTGCCATGTTAGATTTAGGTGCATCAATCAATGTAATGCCATATTCCATTTATGCATCGTTAGATCTAGGTGAGCTTGAAGATACAGGTGTTATTATTCAATTAGCTGACCATTCTAATGCTTATCCGGAAGGGGTTGTAGAAGATGTTTTAGTGCAGGTTGACGGTCTTGTCTTCCCGGCAGATTTTTATGTGCTTCAAATGGAAGATGATAAATCATCTCCTTCATCTACACCTATACTTCTAGGCCGGCCTTTCATGAGAACTGCTCGCACCAAAATTGATGTGTATGCAGGAACACTCACCATGGAGTTTGATGGAGAAATTATAAGCTTCAATGTCTTTGATGCAATGAGGTATCCATGTGATGTTCATTCATGTTTTTCCATCGACATTATTGACACTTTGTCGCAGCAATTCTTTGAAGTTATGAAGGAGGAGCATTAGAAACTGTCATTGCTAACGCAATTGAACATGAACTCCCAAATAACCCTAAGAGGGCCGTGAATTTCATGGACGCAATCAATGAGGCAGCAGCATCTTTGGAGTCATTACCTCAAGTTCCAAGTAAGTATAATACTTCTTATATTTCTCTTCCAATCTCTAATGAAAAGGTACTTCCTTCTGTGATTCAGGCACCCAAATTGGAGTTAAAACCATTACCTGAGCACTTGAAATATGCGTATCTTGGAGAGAATGACACATTGCCCGTTATCATAGCCTCAAAGCTCACATCAATTGAGGAAGATAAGCTGATCCGTGTGCTTAGAGAGTACAAAACAGCCATTGGTAGGAGCATAGCTGACATCAAAGGAATAAACCCGGCCACATGCATGCATAGGATCTTATTGGAGGCGGATGCAAAGCCTACTAGAGAGTCACAACGTCGATTGAACACGCCCATGATGGAGGTAGTGAAAAAGGAGGTCCTTAAACTCCTTGATGTGGGTATCATATATCCTATCTCAGATAGCAAGTGGGTGAGCCCGGTGCAAGTAGTTCCTAAACGATCTGGAGTAACAGTTGTGAAGAATGAAGCTAATGAGTTGATCCCTACACGTGTGCAAACCGGTTGGAGGGTATGTATTGATTACCGCAAGCTTAATGCCACCACACGAAAGGATCACTTTCCTCTTCCGTTCATCGATCAAATGCTTGAAAGGTTAGCTGGTCATTCTCATTATTGTTTTCTTGATGGTTATTCTGGATATAATCAAATTGCTATAGCACCTGAAGATCAAGAAAAGACAACCTTTACTTGCCCGTTTGGCACTTTTGCATATCGTCGTATGCCATTTGGGCTTTGTAATGCCCCTGCTACATTCCAAAGATGCATGGTAAGTATCTTCTCTGATATGGTTGAGAAAATAATTGAAGTTTTCATGGATGACTTCTCAGTTTACGGAGATTCTTTTGATGCATGTTTAGATAATCTTACCCTTGTTTTAAAACGTTGTCAAGAAACTAACTTGGTTTTAAATTGGGAGAAATGTCATTTTATGGTACGACAAGGGTTGGTTCTAGGGCATGTAATTTCTGAAAAGGGAATAGAAGTTGATAAATCTAAGGTAGAACTTGTTAGCTCTTTACCCCTTCCTACATCTGTCAGGGAGGTCCGTTCTTTTCTTGGACATGCAGGTTTTTATCGCAGGTTTATCCTTGACTTCTCAAAGATTGCTAGGCCATTGTGTCGCTTGCTTCAAAAGGATGTCGTCTTCGAGTTTGATGAGGAGTGTGTGGTAGCATTCAACAAATTGAAGGAGCTGCTTTCTACCGCACCCATTATTCAACCACCGGATTGGAACCTTCCATTTGAACTCATGTGTGACGCATCTGATCATGCCGTCGGAGCTGTGTTAGGGCAGCGTATTGGAATGACTCCCCATGTCATATACTATGCATCTAGGACTCTCAATGATGCCCAATTGAATTACTCCACAACGGAGAAAGAACTTCTTGCTGTGGTTTTTGGTTTAGAAAAGTTTCGTTCTTATTTAATTGGTACTAAAGTTACTGTATTTACTGATCATGCAGCATTGAAGTACCTACTTACCAAGAAAGAAGCGAAACCGCGCTTGATTAGGTGGATGCTTTTGCTCCAAGAATTTGATCTTGACATCAAGGACAAGAAAGGAAGTGAGAACGTGGTTGCTGACCATTTAAGTAGGCTCGTTCATGGTTCAAAAGAGGAGGAAGACATCCTGCCATTGAAGGATAGTTTTCCAGACGAGCAACTTTTCATGTTGAACACGACAAATGCAGGAAAAGATCTCTCGGTCCTAGCGATCGATCTTCAGCAGCATGGGCAGAAAAGTGCAAGTCCTTGGTACGCCGATATTGTGAACTACAAAGCTTCCAAGTTGATTCCGGATGACTTAAGTCGAGCACAGAAGGATAAGCTCATCAAAACTTCCAAGCAATATGTGTGGGATGACCCATATTTATGGAAGTATTGTGCAGACCAACTGGTAAGAAGGTGTCTTAATGATTCTGAATTTCATTCTATTCTTACCTTTTGTCATTCATATGCAAGTGGTGGACATTTTGGAGCAAAAAGAACAGCTCATAAGGTTCTTGAAAGTGGTTTCTATTGGCCTACCTTGTTCAAAGATGCCTATATCTTTTGCCAATCATGTGATCGTTGTCAACGAACAGGTAACTTGGGCCCTAGAAATCAAATGCCACAAACCCCCATTCTGACAGTTGAACTTTTTGACCTTTGGGGCATTGATTTCATGGGACCATTCCCTTCATCTTATGGTAATCTTTACATTCTTCTCGCTGTTGATTATGTGTCTAAGTGGGTGGAGGCTAAAGCCACCCGAACTAATGATTCTAAAGTGGTTTCAGATTTCCTTAAGTCTCATATCTTTTCAAGATTTGGAACACCGAGGGCGATAATCAGCGATGGAGGATCCCACTTTTGCAATAGAACATTTGAGGCTCTCCTTCGGAAATAAAACATCACTCACAAGGTGGCAACACCTTATCATCCTCAAACTAATGGTCAAGCAGAAGTGCCAAACCGTGAAATTAAGCAAATCTTGGAGAAGACCGTTGGCCCTAGTAGGAAAGATTGGAGCTTAAGACTTGATGATGCTCTCTGGTCATATAGGACTGCTTACAAGACACCAATTGGAATGTCCCCTTTTCGGTTGGTGTATGGTAAGCCTTGTCATTTACCAGTGGAGCTTGAGCATCGTGCATGGTGGGCAGTTAAGCAATTCAACATGGATATAGACGCAGCTGGCGTGCATAGAAAGCTTCAGTTGAATGAATTGGAGGAAATCCGTAATGATGCTTATGAGAGTTCTCGAGTTTATAAAGAGAAGACCAAGGCATTCCATGATCGAATGATCTCTCGTAAAGATTTTTCTGTTAGACAGAAAGTCCTTCTCTTCAACTCTCGTCTCAAACTTTTTCCTGAAAAATTACGCTCTAGATGGTTTGGTCCTTTTATTGTTACTAAAGTTTATTCTCACGGTGCAGTGGACATCCAAAACTTGCGGACCAATGAAACGTTCAAGGTCAATGGACACCGCCTCAAACCATATTATGAGGCCTTTCAAGAGCACAATGTAGAGGAGGAGACCCTCTGCAATGCATCACCCCCTGTGGACTAAAGAAGAAACTCCGTCTGGCTGAAGACGCTAAATCAGCGCTTGTTGGGAGGCAACCCAACCATCTTTATCTTCTGTGTTTTATTTGTTTTGTTTTTGTTCATTTTGAGGTGTTTCGTGTGTGTGCAGATTAGAGTGGAGCAAAGTTGATGACAATTCCAAGTTATGCAAAAACAGTGATCTTGCAAAAAGCAGTCTGCCAACTTTGGAGGGCCACTGTTTGCAGTTCACAAGACCTGGGAATATGTGTTTTATATTAAAAGAAAGGTCTTTGAGTCTAGTTTCTGTAGGATTTTACAGAAGTGAATTTGGAGCTCTGAGTCATTCCCAGTTCAACGTTGAAGGAAGAAAGGTCACTGTCAGGAAAACAGAAGTTGTGCACTACAGCTGGAAAACGGTCAAAACAGGGGATACTTCCGGCAAGTCTGTAGAGGAAAGCCATATATGCCTAAACAGCTTGTTGAGTTAGCTTCCACTTTTCTTTGAGGCACTTTTACATTCCGACACCAGAACTCATTGGAAATCAGGTTTGAATGGGTAACAGTCCTTGCTTCAGCTTTTCTGTGCGAATTCTGTTTTTCTTCTAACTTTGCAGGGCTGCCATTTTCAATTCATTTGGAGTTAGGAAACGTGCCACATATCCACATAAAGCTAGCAATGCCATATTTCATCTCCAATTGGAATCTCAGACATTGGATGCTGCAACAAGATGTTTATATGAGCTGGAACTTGGCTTCAGAGCACCAAATGGGGGAGTTTTTCTGAACTTTATCTTCTTAGTCTCTTGTTTTGCTCACTTTCCTCCATACATCTGTTATCATTGCATGATCTATATTGTTCTTGCATCGAGGACGCTGCATAGTTCTAGTGTGGGGCAAGGGACTGCACACATTTTGTTTTGTTTTTGTTAAAACAAAAAAACAAAAAAAACAAAAAAAAAAAAAATGTTTTCTTTTTTGTTTTTGGTTTTTGAGTCATAGAAGCCCTTCACAAGTCTAGGATGATACTAATCTTCTGAAATCATGGCTAAAAGATGATCATTTAATTAAGATGATGAGCATAACATTCTTTGGTTAATCGAGTCTTATGTGATGCATGCGTACTTGTAGTAGATATGGCTTGAGACTTTGGTACAGAATTTTTGAACATGCTATTTCGGATTGTGATTTTAAAATAACCTTTGTGAGATTTTTGATCTTAATGCCTTTCTTTGGAGAGATTTTGAAATTCATTACTCAATTTTCAATGATATGCTTGTTGCTAAATCCCATTATTCTTTCATGATTGAATGCTTGCCGCAGATTAAGTTTAATGGACTAGAGAGGTTACTAGAACTCACTTTTTTCACCTTTCAAAACTTTTAGTCATGACATGCCTTGATTGGGGAAGGGATTGAGGCACTTAGGATTGCCACCAAAGCCAAATCAGCCTTTGTCCCCATTTGTGTACACAAGATGCACACCCCTTAGATTAACCCCATTGAGCCTATGTTTTAGACCTTTTGTCATCACCCTTATTATCTTGACCTTGAGCTTTAGTATAGCTATATCCTTACCCTTGTTCTGGAATCTAGTAGAGCTATACATGGAATTTATGCAAAATCAAGGCGATACGAAGATGATGAAGAAGAATAAGTGTGGGGGAGGACTCAAGCTAGATTGCAATCCTTGGCAGTATAAAAGAAAATTGAAAAAGAAAAAAAAATTATTGCACGGCCAGGAAGAGAAGAACTAAAAAAAAAAGAATATGTGAAGAACATCGAGCTTAATTTCTTGAAGTGTTTAGAATGAAGCAACGGCCCAACTCAATGACATTCGGCCGCATTTGATGACACAATGAAGTTACAAGGAGACCTTGATGGTTGTAAGAGCACAAGAGGAATCTCTCTACATCAATGAAAGCTCTGCTAGGTTTCAGGATACTTGTTTGAATTTCTATCCCCTTGTTTCTGTAACCCTAGGCCTAGCCCCATTACAACCTTGAAAAAGACCTACTTGATCCTTGAGATGGGCAAACTATGATCTGTGGAGTTAGGTGCAAAAGTTGAGCATATTGTGGTCCATTTGGCAAGTATTTGATTTCCTTAATGGGATTATAAATCATGTTTTTCGTTGAGTTTTTCTTTCTTTCTTATGTATGTGAGCTATTTGTTGATCTCTCGCATACACTTGAGTGAAAGCTTTTAAGCATACCTTGAATCTTGAGAGAAGAAATAGTGCAATCCTTGTGAGGTGAAATCATGATTTGTCTTATGCATGTTGAACTCTAACCATCACCATTGTTCTCTCCCAAGTCTTACTTGTGCTATGTTGAATATGAATCTTTATTAACTCTCGAATGTGAGCTTAATTCTCAGTTGCGTGTTATTCTTTGTGCTATGAAAGTAGGGGATTTCTGAGACAATTCGTTAAGGGCATTAGAGTTGGTTTCGAGTCTAGATAGGTTTTGAGTCTTTGATTTTGCTAAGGGACTAGCAAAAGCTAAGTGTGGGGGAATTTGATAGGAGCATAAAATGCGATGATTTTATAGTTTAACCTTTGCATTTAATTTAGCTATTTTCCTTTAAAAAGATCGTTTTAACTTTGTTATTTTCTTAGGTACTTCGTGGAGCAAGATAATGCAAATATTTGTTCAAGTGATGCAAGCAAGGCTTCCAATACGAAGTAGAGATGTCAAGGATGGAGTTTGATCATTCACATGGTCAAAAATATCAAGGAAAGGCGATGGAACCCCTTCACCAAAACAGAAGCTACAAACACAAAAAGCTGAAAACTGGTTTCTGCTTATTTTCTCCGGTTTTCAAGGCCTATTTCCATGAGGTTCCGAGAATGGTTTCACCAAGATGACCACCCAGATTTGTAGAGGTGCGTTTGTAGATCAATCTAGAGTCAAGAATCATCCAAATCGGTGATGGCATCTAGGAGTTATGAAGCGTCGAAGTTGGACAGAAATTCAGCAGTTCCGGGAAAGCTGTGCAGCAGTCAAGTTCGAGGCAGTGTTTGGGCTGGATTTTGAGAAGCTTTCTTGGGGGTTTTTACACGATTTGAAAGAGTGATATCATTAATATAATTTTTCCCAAAAGCCAAGCCCAGATTATATATGGAAGACATTTAAAAGATAGCCCAAACATTGATCCTAGTCAAAGAAGGAAACATAGTCTGAAAAGGAAGCTTTGAAGACTTGGAGACTACTTAAGGCAGAACCCTAATACCAGAACGAGGCTAAGCTGTCATACTAGAGGAGAAGAAACACAGAAGAGAAGAGGGAGCCGTCAAGAACTCAGGGAGAAGAAGTAAAGTTCAGAGCCCATAAGAGATTGATCTCTCGACTCAGAAAATCAATCTTTTCCCCTACTTTTCATCTTTCGTATTTTCTTTTCTTCCCGAATCTTATGAAATTCTCTTATGTGTTTTAAAAGATGATGAGTAACTAATTTTCCCTTAGTTAGGGGCTGCTTCCAAGCCCTAGAGATGGTGTAACTATGAAGTTGGTCTTTATTTAATTTGTTCCATGGATTTCGGATATTCATTGGTTTATCGTTATATCATTGATCAATTTTGTATGTTTATTGATGGTGGCCAACATTAGTATGCATACTAGGTTGTAAAGCTATGAATGTTTTGTATGATCATCATGTCTACTTGCATTCTAGAGTAGCGAGTGAGTGTGACTTGAGCCCATTCACATAAATCAATGTCTAGGTAGATTAGGACAACATCAGTACCGACATTGTCTAGCCTTATTCATAATCTTTTAGACCTTAATGACTTCTAGGTGAGAGCTGTGCGAGAACATCACTCTAGGCTCCATTCTAGATGCTAAGTTAAGTTGAAAACATCATTCTCTTAACATACCAAGTAAGAAAGATTGATAGGTTAAGTTCAACACATCATTGGCTTAGCTTGAGTAAGGATATCCGAATGAATTGAACATGTTAGTAAACACATCATAGGTGCAATCATTGTCTAGTGGTGAGGAGTGGTTCCTAACTAGTTTTTGTTATTTGATTTCCAAAACCAAAATCCCCGAATTTAGTTTTCTGTTTTTGATCAGTTTGTCTGTCATATTTCTTAATTTTGTTAGCATAGCAAAACTACACAGTTTTGCACCCAAATTTTGTGTGTGTCTTCGTCAGTGTGTCTAGTTTCTCCAGATTTAATTTCGTAATTTTTCGTTGGGTCTAGCTATAGTTTTTGTTTTCGTCTTTGTCTAGTGTCTATTCAGTTTTTCAGAGTTATATTTGCAATTGTTGAGTCACAATCCTCTGCGGGAGACACCCTACTTTTCTATACTACAATCGATAACTTGATTGTGATTGCAGGGTTATTTATAAGTCTATTTTAGGCTTATCATCCGGCCACCACTGACCGCTGCACCGGTCCCAATCGGTCGGCCTTTGACCCAGCCTTCTCCCTGGACTGGTGGCAGCCTCTCTAGCGCCGCCGTGAGAGAGAAAACGCAGCTGAAAGCCCCGACTGCCCTTGGTGTTCTGTCGCCGGAACTCCCTCCTCCGGCCGCTATAGCCGGAGCCGCTTGGCTCGTATGAAAGCCCTCCTCCCGTGCAGCAATCCCTCCAAAGGATTCACTCCCTCTTGAGCTAGGTAAGGAGAATCGGTGAGTTGAAATTTTAGGGCTCTATTTTATGTTTTTGTTCGATTGACCTAGTTAAGGCTGAAAGTGGGTTTGCTGCTAGTTAGGAAAGTTGTAGAGGGGATTGAGAGGAAGATGCTGTTAAATTTAGGTAGGCATTGGAGGTTGCCGGAGTCGGCCGCCGCTGTTAGGGGGATTTTTATGGTTTTAAATGTGTGTTATTAAGGGGAGTTTAATGATGTGAATTTTAGAATTTTTGGAGGAATTTTGGATAGGTTTGGGATTTTTCAAAGTTTGGTATTTTGGCGGTTAATTTGGATAGAATCCGGCCGTTGGATTTAATTGTTTAATCTGTAGGGGGTTATTTTAAGGCTGCCGATTATGGTGTTGAAGTTTGGATCATATCAAAGTTAGGCAATGATGAGCGTGGTTACGGCTCATGTTTAATTTTGCCTATTTTTACATAAATATTGGAATTTGGATAGGAATTTAATTTTATATCTGGAACATGACGTGAGGAGGCTCGAGCAAAAGAGGCCTCGGATTAACATCAGGCTTAGGCTTATTTAGTGAGTGGACTTTTGTTTTAAATAATATGCATGCAAATGAATTATTGTTGACTAAATTTCTTTTGGTTGGAGCATATGACGTCATTTTAATTTGATGATTTTATTTATTGTTGGAGAATAACCGAAAGTTAGATTTTCAGTGAATATATATTGATAAGTGGATAATTATGAGAATAGCATGTATATAAATGCTAGCTAGCCATACGTGCTCTTCCGTCATAATAAGGTAAAATTCCATTATGACACGATGTGAGCGTTAGACGCAATCGTCGTAGCCCTATATAAATATAAGAATTTATATAGGGAATATGCACGTATACATATGCATCGTCTTTTCCGCATAATAAGATAAAATTCTATTATAGTGCGACGTGAGCATTAGACGCAAGCGTCGTAGCCTT
The DNA here is from genome assembly GCA_009720345.1 of Fragaria iinumae. Taxonomy (NCBI): domain Eukaryota; kingdom Viridiplantae; phylum Streptophyta; class Magnoliopsida; order Rosales; family Rosaceae; genus Fragaria; species Fragaria iinumae. The sequence continues at coordinate 25,408,499 of CM019117.1, forward strand.
GTACGAATTTCTATTTTTCATATTTTTCTTAGAATTCGTACAAGGAATATGACGAGTGTAATTACATACATATATATTTATATTTTAGCTTGAGAGGCTCTATTTTATATAGTTTTAGAGACTAGCCAGAGCTAGTCATGTATTTGCCAGTTTATGAGTTGAGAGCTTTTAAGCTGTCGCATGCAACATAATTTCTATGGAAATTAAATTGGGAAAACATAAATATTTTTATTTATTGGTTCATTTTATTAAATTTATTTTTGTCCACTCACTCTAACGTTTGCAAATGTTTTCCCTTGGGCCCTTCGTTTTAAAATTGCCCAGTCTGCAGAGTTTGGGTTTGCACTAGACAGAGGCGAGGCATAGTTACCCACATTTCCACCACAATTCATCAGTAGGTTACTTGTTTAACCTACCAGTGTATTTTCTTGTTTCCTCTAGTTTTTAGTAGTTCTGATTACCCTTGGAGATAATCTATGATATTCCGGTAGTGCGCTAAGATTTATGAAACCAGCTTAGAACATTCGAAGGGTGTTGTATGTTATATTAGTTGGATATTTATGTGATGAATTAGATGATGGTTGTTTGTTATAGGAGTGTTATCTGAATTTTTCAGGTTAGGGTTGTCCATTTTCAATGGAGGTTATGCCAAATTTTTCAGTAAATTTTCCTTAGAGGTGGACCCTGCAGGACTTACTTCGGGTTTCAGGGTGAAATTCGGAGTGAGTTCTGACAGATACTGTCTGGATCATTTTTCCTTTTACAAGTCATTTCTTCTTTGTCAGCAGCAGCTTCCCTCAAAATAGCAAGAAGTGGTTGCATAAAAATCAAAATAGCATTTTCTGTCTGGTGGTGATTGTATCTGGAGAATGCCTGGGTACAGATGGTCACTACTGTTGTGTATTGTTTAAAGTTGGTGTAGATATATTCTCATCTTTCCTTCCAAATTGTTGCTTCCTAGATATAGTTCTACAATTGTTGTGCAATTCGTCAAAGATGAAGGTAGGTAATCTTCTAGATTGTTGAAATGAAGGAGTGACAGTCGACTCATTCTCTTGATTACGAGGTAATGAGGTATATATTTGGAGTATATTACGAGGTATATACTTGAGTTAGTGACGATTTGTTAACCCATCTAACTGGTAATACAAAAGCATTTAATTTTGAGTTAGTGACGATTTGTTTACCCATCTTGAGCTTCGCAATTGAGTTATGAGGAATACAAAAAGACTCGGGGTATATTTACTAACTTGGAATGAAAATTATCATGAATCGATATCAACAACAATCGGTATCAACAAGAATCAGTATGAAAATATTTCATACTATTCTACTGTTTACTTACCATAAGGAATCAAAACAGGAATGTAACTAATTACTATTGATGTTGTTTACTTACCGTATGGAATCAGAATTAAAACTAGTTTGATTACTAAAATACCTTTACAAAATATGAATTTAAAATACCCCTAAAATACAACATATATTTTTAGAGTTGGGTAATATAGAAATATTATAATTATGTGAGGATATTTTGAGGAGAAAAAATTGATTTCATTACCTTGATTCTGATACCCATCCCCCCCCCCTTGGGTATCGAATAAGGGGTTTCGTCATGAATTGATTCCTGATAAGCAAGTGAGATCCACATCTATTCCAATACCCACCCAATCATGAATTAATTACACTCCTCTCAATTCCATTCCAAGTTAGTAAACTTGCCCTCGAAGCAAGGGTAAAAGCCTCTCTATATATACAAAAATACTCGTCCAAAACCGAACATTCAAAAACAACCATATTACTCTCTTGTCTGTTCCATCCATTTTTGGAACTTGAGAAGCCAATGGGTTCTCTTCGCCGGAATCAAACATTTTCTTCCACCACTCCCCAATTTTTCCAAATAATTTTGGAGGACACTTCTAGAGATATCAAAATTGTATGTTCGTTTTCTTCTTTGCATGCATTTTGTTTAGTTAGTCTTTATAAATATCATGTTATATATGATATTGCATGATTCATTTGTTTCTGCCCAAAGTAAACGATCTTAGGTCAGACGTGCTTGTTTTGTACAGAGAATTCCAAAGAAATTTGTCATGAAAGATGGACAAGATATATCAAATTCAGCTTGTCTTAAGCTTCCGAGCGGTGCTGAATGGCCAGTGAAATTGACAAGGTGGTTGGCCAGAGTTCTCTAAGTTCTTCTCTTTAGACTACGGTGACTTCCTACTTTTTCGATATGAAGGGAATTCTGTATTCCAAGTTTGCATATTTGATAGAACTGCCACAGAAATTGATTACCCCATAGCAATGCCCGGGATGGAAGAGACGGATCATGAAGATGAAGAAGATGATGATATATCTATTGAAATCTTGGATTCTCCACCCCGCCCGGAAGTTAAGAGGGAGAAATCTCCGTTACCATGTCCTCCATCATACAAAAAAATGAGAACAAGTTGGAGTGATAAAGCAGCTGAGACGATGTCTGAAAATGATGTCGATGGCTCATCGACTACACGAAAATGCTTAAAGAGAACACTTGAGGATCTTGGGGAGTTTCAATCACTGAATAATGATGAGAAGGCTCGAGCTCTTTTGATTGCTGATGGTTTTATATCTGAAAAGGCTCACTTCAAGGTTGTCATGCAACCTTCATATGTTCAACAAAGTTATTTGGTAAGAAAGTTTATAGCTAGAATTATATATTAACGTACATATACACTCTCCAAAATGTTTCCATGATATCGATCATCTTACTTTTTCAGGGTTTGCCAGCGAAGTTTTTTAAGGAAAATCAAATTAAGGCCGCTGCTTATGTCACCTTTCGGGTTTCAAACGGAAAAACTTGGTTAGTGAAGTTCAATTATGAACAATCAAAAGCCACACTCCAGCATGGTTGGCTTGCATTTGTAAAGGACAATTTTCTCAAAGTCGGTGATGTGTGTGTCTTTGTCTTGATTAAGGACATTAATCTTTTATTTCAAGTTGAAATTTTCAGAGCTACAATCTTCCCCGTGCTAGTAGGTAATTACATTACAGATTATAAGAATGTGGGAAATATATTACATTACAGATTATAAGATTATAAGGTAATTACATTACAGATTATAAGATTATAAGTTGAAATTGATTCTTTACATTGATAGTTGGGAAATATATACAGGAGTTTGCTTCTTCTACAATCAAGAGTCTCCAACAAGTTAGGAGACTATATGGTAACTACAGCTAGCATATCTAACACAAATCTGTACAGAATATTCAGGAAATCAAATCCTAATCAAACTACAAGATACACTTTCTAACACTCCCCCTCAAGTTGGAGAGTGAATATCAAAAACTCCCAACTTGCACATGAGTGACTTGAACTTTTCTTTTCCCAAAGCCTTGGTGAAAACATCTGCCAATTGTTGAGAAGAAATAACATGTCGTGTAACAACCTCCCCTTGTAAAATCTTATCTCGAATAAAGTGATAATCCATTTCAATGTGACGTGTTCTTTCATGAAACACAGGATTTTTAGCAATATTCAAGGCTGCTAGATTGTCACAATGTAAAATAGCAGGACTAGAGGCAGGCATATGTAAATCTGCAAATAAATAACGTAGCCAAGTAAGCTCACAGCAAGTACCTGCCATTGCTCTGTACTCAGCTTCTGCACTTGATAAAGATACGGTCTTTTGCCTCTTGGTCCTCCATGAAATTAAAGAATTTCCCAGAAATACACAATAGCCCGTAGTAGAGCAGCGGGTAATAGGACAACCCACCCAATCAGAATCACAGAAAGCCTTCAGATTTAAAGAGTTATTGGCATGGAGAAGTAAACCTGGACCATGAGAAGATTTTATGTAACGAACAACTCGAAGAGCAGCAGTCATATGTTGTAAGCGAGGTTCATGCATAAACCGGCTAAGAATATGTATTGAGTATGTGATGTCTGGTCTAGTAATGGTCAAATAAATTAGCCGACCAACCAGACGCCGATATGCAGCAGGGTCTTTGAGTAATTCTCCTTTATTTGAAAGCTTGGATTCTTCCATGGGAAACTCAACCGGCTTAGCACCCAAGTAGCCACTATCTTTGATAATTTCCAAGGTATATTTTCGTTGGGATATGTAAATCCCTTTCTTGGAACGGGCTACTTCAATGCCAAGGAAAAATTTTAGATCACCAAGATCCTTGATGCGAAAACGAGTATGGAGGTATTCCTTGAAAGCATTAATAGACTCCATATTGTTTCCTGTTATTAGAATGTCATCCACATAGATTAACAAAACAGTGAGAGATGTACCATTCTTGCGGACAAACAAAGAATAGTCGGCCTTGGATTGAGAGAAACCAGCAGCAAGAATAGCCTCCGTGAACTTGGAAAACCATTGACGAGAGGCCTGTTTCAGTCCGTACAACGACTTGTGAAGGCGACATACTAGATTCTCCCCCTGTTGCCGAAGACCAGGAGGAGGGGACATGTAAATTTCCTCCAGTAAATCACCATTCAAGAAAGCATTATTAACATCTAATTGATGTAAAGACCAGTTCAGACTAGCAGCAACAGCAAGAAGGCATCGGACAGTGATCATTCTGGCAGTAGGGGAAAAAGTATCGTGATAATCGATACCGGCAGTTTGAGTGAAACCCCGAGCAACAAGCCTGGCCTTAAAGCGCTCTACTGAACCATCAGCCTTTCGCTTGATTCGATACACCCATTTCAACTAATAGGCCGCTTTCCAAGAGGTAAAGGAACCAGACTCCATGTCTGATTATCAACAAGAGCTTGAAGCTCAGAATCCATAGCCTCCTGCCATTTCGGATCAGCTGCAGCAAGTTCATAAGAGGTCGGTTCCTCATCCCGACTAACATTAGCAATATAATGGAGATATGCAGGAGAATACCGATTGTAGGATATGTAGTGACAAAGAGGATATTTCGTACCTGGTGGAGAACAAGACGAGGCCGAGGACAATTGGTGTGGTGGCAGAACCACCTGCGAGCAAACGTAGTCTCTGAGGCGAACATTGGCCTCTCGAGAGCGCTGAGAACGACGAAGTGGCTCAACGGGAACAATGGGAAGAGAGTCAGGAAGAGCAGAATCAATTGATGGCGGCTCGGGAGGAATATCAATCGACTCAGGGGGAGGAAGAGGGGACGATGCCGGCGGAGGAAGAGAAGAAGACGTCGGCGCTGGAACCCGAAGACGGCGAACATAGGTTTTAAGGGTAGAGGGCAGCGGTGGACTGGGTGGTGAAAGGAACGATGGCGAATTTGGTGGAGGGGGCGAAGGCGGCGGGTTGGGTGGCGGAGGGGGCGACGACGGCAGATTAGGTGATGTTGATAGGGGCGGGCAATTTTCAGAAGAAGAAGAAGAGAATGTGTTCTGCGTGGAATAGGATGGACTGAGGAAAGGATCAGATTCAATAGGGAGAGGAATGGGTTGGGCTGTTGAGTATTTGTCTGGGCATGGGCCTGTACTTGGTGCATGGTGAAGGGTTTCAGAAAACAAATGGTGGGCTATTAATTCTAGGGTTAGAACAAAGTGCATGATAACGTGATGAAAGATAAAGTGTAGAGACAAAGATAACAAGAGAATCATCATCTTATTCATTGATAGGAGCCTTTTATATAGGGAATTACAAAGTACCAATATGTTTTGACCTTATGCCATTAGGATATGTAGTTAGAATAGGACTATGTATTCCCCGCAGGACTTACCTCGGGTTTTAGGGTGAAATTCGGGGTGGGTCCTGACAGTTGGTATCAGAGCTTTAGGTTTGATTTCCTACCTCCTTGGTACTACCATATTTGCCTAAGAAGCACGTAGTTCCTATAGAGTGGTGATCCGACCGCGGCGGATTCACTAGCATTTTATGCTTTGGATGCTATGTGTTATTGGGTATGTGTGATAGTTCTATTAGTCTTGTGGTCAGACTTTTTCTTTTGGTCGTCAGCAACAGTTTTCTAGGTGCTTTGAGTGTGGTAGCCTGGACCATTTCAAGAGAGATTGTCCCTTATTGGCTCAGAGGACCACCCCTACTCCTACTCAGCCAGCCGATCAGTCTTCAGCCAGAGGCTCCAGTATTGGTACTCATGGCAGTTCAACAGCCAGAGGTGGCTCTCAGCAGGGTAGTGGTCAACGTGGATGTCCCATGACTCGTGCTAGACTTCATGCTATGACACAGCAAGAGAGTCGTACTTCTCCAGATGTCATCATTGGTACGTTATTAATTTTTGGCCAGCCAGCTTTTATTTTAATTGATCCCAGAGCCACGCATTCATTTATGTCTAGTAGATTTGCCCTCCAAGCCAATGTGCCATCATCGCCTGGAAGAGACGATTGGCAGCCGGTTATGTCGGACGGCGGCCGGGAAAACGGCCGGCGGCGGTAGTCGGACAGAGGAGCCGAAAAACACTTTCGGATCCGCAACTGATAATAACTAGATCTGAAGTCAATTTTTGAGAAAACAGAAGCACCCTTTAACTGATCAAATAAATCATCAATACGGGGTAACGGATATTTATTCTTCACCATGACTTGATTTAGCTTCCTATAATCAAGGCATAGTCTCATCGTGTCATCTTTCTTCTTAACAAACAACACCGAAGCACCCCATGGAGACTTGCTAGGCCGAATAAAACCCTTATCTACCAACTCCTGCAGTTGAGTCTTCAACTCCTTCAATTCTGCTGGAGCCATTCTGTAAGGTGTCTGTGAGATAGGCATAGTTTCGGGAAGTAACTCGATAGAAAAATCTATCTCCCTTACAGGAGGCAAACCAGGCAACTCCTCGGGAAAAACATCTGGAAACTCCCTTACTACAGGAATATCCTCTACTCCCAACACTCCCATACTTGTATCCACAATGTGAGCTAAGTATGCCTGACAGCCTTTATTTAATAATTTCCTAGCAGTAATAGCTGATATCAAGCAACTCGAAATAACATCTATTTCTCCTTGAATTGCAACTTCAAATCCATCTGGACTTCGAAGCACCACTTCTTTTAGAAAACAATCTACCATAGCTCTATAAGCCTCTAAAAAAGTCCATTCCCAAAATCACATCAAACTCCACAATATCTAAAGGGATTAAATCCGCCTTAAACTTAGTTCCTTCCACCAATACTTCACAACCACTAAACACCCAATTTATTCTCATCACCTCACCGGATGGTAGAGACACATGCCACTCGCCTGGAAGAGACGATGATGGCACATTGGCCTGGAGGGCAAATCTACTAGACATAAATGAATGCGTGGCTCTGGGATCAATTAAAATAAAAGCTGGCTGGCCAAAAATTAATAACGTACCAATGATGACATCTAGAGAAGTACGACTGTCTTGTTGTGTCATAGCATGAAGTCTAGCACGAGTCATGGGACATCCACGTTGACCACTACCCTGCTGAGAGCCACCTCTGGCTGTTGAATTGCCATGAGTACCAATACTGGAGCCTCTGGCTGAAGACTGACCGGCTGGCTGAGTAGGAGTAGGGGTGGTCCTCTGAGCCAATAAGGGACAATCTCTCTTGAAATGGTCCAGGCTACCACACTCAAAGCACCTAGAAAACTGCTGCTGACGACCAAAAGAAAAAGTCTGACCACAAGACTAATAGAACTATCACACATACCCAATAACACATAGCATCCAAAGCATAAAATGCTAGTGAATCCGCCGCGGTCGGATCACCACTCTATAGGAACTACGTGCTTCTTAGGCAAATATGGTAGTACCAAGGAGGTAGGAAATCAAACCTAAAGCTCTGATACCAACTGTCAGGACCCACCCCGAATTTCACCCTGAAACCCGAGGTAAGTCCTGCGGGGACTACCTCCAAGGAAAATTTACCGATAAGCAAACCTCCCTTGAAAATAGACAACCCTAACCTAGAAAACTAAAGTGTTACTTTCTTAAATAATAATGAGCATCCTCCAAATCAACCCACAATTATACGAAAGTGAGTAAATAATTACAAACTTCGTATATTCTAAAATACAACAAAAGTCTAAGCACACCACCAGAAACATTAAACGATAAATCTCAAAGAGTGTTCAGAGCAAATATACACTAGAGGAGCAGGAAAATACTCTAGTAGGTTAAACAGGTAACCTACTGGTGAAATGTGGCTGAGAAATGGGTAACTATGCCTCGTCGTCTTCTACTCGTACTAACCCGAACTCTGCAGACTAGTCATTTTAAAACGAAGAGCCCAGGGGAAAAAACATTCGCAATAATTAGAGTGAGTGGACAAAAATAAATAAGAAAATATTTATTAACATTTATGCTTTCCCAATTTAATTTCCAAGAAAATGAATGCATGTCTTAAACGAGAATTCTCTTATCATTATAAATATCGAGCCTCTACTGCTCAAAACTATATATATCAAATTACAGCCTCTCAGGCTAAAATATATATATATATATATATATATATATATATATATATATATATTTACACTCGCTCATACTCCCTATATAAATTAATAATAATCTATATAGGGCTACTACGCTCGCGTCCAACGCTCACGTCACGCCTTAATGCGGTGATACACTACGTCATTAACGTGGACAGACGGGTGTATAAATATGTGCTCATACCCCTTATATGAATTAAACACTCATATAAGGCTACTACGCTTGCGTCCAACGCTCACGTCACACCATAATGCAATTATATACTATGTCATTAAGGTGGACAGACACATATCGCTAGCTAGCATTTATATACATACTCTCCTTAAAAATATATTATAATTTACCGAAAATCTCATTTTCGGTAACTCACCACAATGAGTAAAATCGTCAAATAAAAATGACGTCAAATGGTCCAACCAAATAAACAATTGCATGCACATTATTTAAACCAAAAGTCCACTCACAAATTAGGCCTAAGCCTGAAGTCGGTCTGAAGCCTCTTCTGCTCGAGCTTCTTCACGTCCTGATCCAAGAACATAATTAAATCCTCAACTATATACCAACGCTTAAATAAAAATAGGTAAAATTAAATGTGGCCTTATCTACTCTCATTCTTGCCCAACTTTGCAAATCTTAAAATTGATACCGTCCAAACTTCACTATAAATATTGGCGGCCTTAAATCCACTTCTATGGCCGAAACAACAATAATCTAACGGCCGGATTCTATCCAAAATAATGGCTAAAATACCAAACTTCGAAAAATCCCAAACCTATCCAAAATTCCTCCAAAAATTCTTAAATTCACATCATTAACATCCCCTTAATATTCCACATCAAAAACTACAAAATTTCCCAAAACAGCGGCGGCCGGCGACCGACTCCGGCGACTTGCAATAACTACCAAATTTTAACAGCATCTTCCGCTCAATCTCCTCTACAACTTTCCTAACTAGCACAAACACCAATTCCAAGCCTAACTATGCCAATCGAACGAAAACACCTAATAAGCCCTAGAATTTCCTTTGCCGATTTCTCCTTACCTAGCTCAAGAGGGAGGGAGTCCTTTGGAGGGGTTGCTGAACGGGAGGAAGGCTTCCTTTTGAGCCTACAGCTCCGGCTATGGTGGCCGGAGGAGGGAGTTCCGGCGAAAGTGCAACCGGCGTCTCCGGTGAATTTCCTCGCGAACGGTGGCGTTACACGGCCGGTCACTGGCCCAGGAAGAGAGAGGAGGTGGCGGGGTCCGAACGGGACCAGTCTGGCAGTCGGTGGTGGCCGGACGGCGGTGGTGAAGCCGGCGGGTCGGGAAGCTCACGGGAGAGAGAGAGAGAAAAGGAGAGAGAGAATCGGGAGGGAGAGAGAGAAGTGAGGGGAGAGAAATATATGGGCTTGGCCCAAACCGGTCCACACCACTTATAAACCAATCTCCCAAAATTTTAATACCCCAAAATAATACTCCAATAAAACTTACATTTTTAATTGATAACTTTTCCATGCTAACTCCAATTTTAACGCATAGCATGTCTACGAACTCGTAATAACATCCTCTACAACTTTCATGAAGAAAGTTTTCCCAAATTCCAAACCGAAGCAAAAGTCAACTTTGGAGTCTTAAATAGTAAACGGTTACTTAAAACGGTAAAAGACCAAAATATTACCAAAGTAAATAACCGTAAAATAACTTAAGAACCGGGGCGTGACAGTTGTGATATCCTTTAATACTTTGGTTACTAAGGTTATTAATTGTGTGATTTTAGGTGATTTGTGAAGTTGTGATTTGACTTGCTCTTGTTGTTTTGTGGAAATTGCAGCAGGATTATTTAGGTGAGTAAATCTCACCAAGGTTCACAATTGAACCGAATTTTTATGGTCATTTTGATGATGGTGTTGAATTAAAAGAATATGCTATTATTTGTTTTAAAATATATGATCTTGATCGCCAACGGCTGATAGGTAAGATAAAACAAGTTTTCCTATAATATGATTATTTTTAATGTTCATGTGATCATTATATTATTGGTTCTTGATAGATTATTCTTGTGGGAATATCTATGTTTGTTCATATAAATATATCTATGCGAAATGATATAATTTTTATGATGTGCTCTTTGTGTTGTTGATGATGTTGAATTAAAGAATATGCTATTGTTTGTTTTTAAATATATAAGCTTGATCGCCAACGGCTGATAGGTAAGATAAAACAAGTTTTTCTATTATATTGTGATTTGTTGTGCAGATAGTCAAACTGGGTTTTAAGCCTTTAATCGGGTGATTGGTTACGGTTATGATGATTCTACTCTATTGTGATTTGTTGTGTAGATAGTCAAACTGAGTTTCAAGCCTTTAATCGGGTGATTGGTTACGGTTATGATGATTCTATTCTATTGTGAATTGTTGTGTAGATAGTCAAACTGGGTTTCAAGCCTTTAATCGGGTGATTGGTTACGGTTATGATGCTATTATTATTTTGTGCTTGATATTGGACAGTCAAACTGGGTTCCAAGTCTTTGGCCGGATACGGTTAGGAATAGAGTTCTAGTCCGTCTGTCGGTGTAGGTGATGGGAGGTACCTTAAGGTATCTGGGACCCATGGGTACATAAATTGTTGTTGTAGGTCATGGGAGGTACTTATTAGTATCTGGGACACATGGGTACATGTGTTTGTTGTAGGTTATGGGAGATACCTTATTGGTATCTCGGACTCATGGGTACATGTATATTTGTAAAAGTGTTGGTTATGTGGTTTTAATATTTGTTCTTATATTGTTTCATGTGTTTTTATTGGTTGTTGGAAATGTTAGTTGTTAGATTTGTGGAATTAATTATTGTTATTAATTTGGATGTTAGAAATGTTGAGTTAATTTTTGGGAGTTTCTCATACTGGCTTTTTAGCGTACCGGGTTTGTTGTTTTACAACCCGGTGCACCAATTCATGGTATAGGGGTTAGACGTGCAGGTGTTGATCAGCAGAGTTGAGGCAGAAGCATAGTAGCTGCGTTTTAGACAATGTACATTTATTTGTATATTTTGGCAGTTTGTTTTTAAGCTCATGTGAGCGTTTTCATTTTTACTAGACTTTCAAGTTGTTGTAATTAAGGAGATGTAATGTTTAACTCAATTGTTGAGTTTTACAAACATTTACATTTTCAGGATTTGAGTTTAGTTTGAGATTTGTTAAGCAGGTTTTGAAAGTGATATTTTGAGATATATCATGCCTAAATTTTTGAAAATTATCTTTCGAAAATTGGGTTGTGACAGATAAAGAGTTGCAGCCTAGACGAAGTTAAATTAAATAAAAGAGAAAATTTATGAGAAACAAGCATTAATAGATTAATATAACGATTGAGTAAATTTCTATATTCTTAAAAAATGAATATTTTGTTAGAAATATCAACAAATGATTGAGTCTATAAACTTTGGAAAGAAGAACATTTCGACATTCTAAAAAATGAATAATTCGTTAGAAATATCAACAAATGATGGAGTCTATGGAATCGACTATGAAGAAACGTTTGCACCCGTAGCAAAGATCAACACTGTTTGAATCTTACTTTCACTTGAGATTGGCCTCTATGACAGTTTAATGTGAAGAATGTTTTCCTTAATATAAAATTGTAGGAAGATTTGTATATATACATGCAGCCAGGAGTCAAAAATAGACCTTGCGATGCCAGCAAGGTTTGTAAGTTGAAGAAATCTTGTACGGCTTAAAGCAGAGTCTCTTAGAGCTTGGGTTGGAAGATTCTCCAAATCAATGAGAATGTTTTGGGTATAGACAGAGCAACTCAGATTACACTTTGTTAATCAAGCATAGTCAAGGTAATATTAGTGTTATAATAATGTATGTTTATGAGATGATTGTTACAGGAGACTTCAAATGAGACAAAAACTCTATAAAAGTATCTTTCAAAGAAATTTGAGATAAATGATCTTGGGCAGTTGAAGTAATTTCTTAGAATTGAAGTTGCAAGGTCTAAGCTAGAAAGGAATTGTTTTATCCTAACGTAACTTGATTTGTTTGCTGAGACCGAAACACTTGATTACAAGCCTATTGAGACACCAATTGAGATGAACCACAACCTCGCCATCTATTTGAATTAAGTCCCTACTGATAATGGAAGGTACCAACGTCTCACAGGGAGAGTTGTTTATCTGTCACATACTAGACCTGATATTGTTTATGTTGTGAGTGTGGTTAGTCAATTTATGCATTGTCCTAGTGAAGAACATATGGATGTAGTTTATTGTATCTTGAAATACTTAAAGATGGCATCGGGCAAAGAGTTGTTGTTTGAGAAAATAGGTGAATTAGAAGTTGTTGGATACACAAATACAGGTTGGGCTGGTGATAAGACTGACTAAAGGTCTACATCTTGATATTTTACATTTATTGGAGGAAACCTTTTGCCTTGGCGTAGTAAGAAACAAAAACTTGTTGCTTCGTCAAGTGCTGAAGCAGAATTTCGAGGAATGGCACATGGAGTCTGTGAGATGTTATGTATTCGTAATGTGTTGAAAAAATTGGGTATTAAACTTAAGCAATCTATAGACTTGCATTATGATAGCACGTCTGCTATTGAAATTGCTTATAATCCTGTAAGTTCAACATAACCGAACCAAACATGTGGAGGTAGATCGTCATTTCATTAAGGAAAACTTGGACATCATATGTTCATTTAGTGAATAGATTGAAAGTTGGACTACAACTTAGAGCCTTATATATATTAGGATTAAAAAGTATTATATACTCTTACTCTTTAAATGGTTTTTCAATTGAAGTGGATTATTAACATTCAATGAATATAGTATCCCAGATTTTCATATCAATTTCTTTGTAATACTTCCGAAATGAATGAAAGATTATTTTGTGGAAATTCTTATTTGTTTGTGCGAAGTTGAAGTTTCAGGAGTTAAATATTAAGGTGTTTTGTTTTAAGTGGCCAAAAGTTGACTTTTTTATCTGTAAGATATTTTTGAAAAGTGGCACGTCCAGCAGTGTTTGTAGCTTTAAATTTCTATGGTTAGTTAGCTCTTGTTTTTGTGAGCTTGTTGAGATGTGGAAATTCTAGATTATGAGTAAGGATTGCATGTTAGAATCTATGTTTAATCGTAGGCTTATGCGAGGTTTTGAGTTTAAGATTTGGGAAATAGAAGCAGCAATATTGGGTTGTTAAGTTCGACGACCTTGGAAGGTTGTCCTCTTTTGGGATAAATTTAGTTTAAGGGTGCAATGTTCTTTTTGTTCAAGTGGTTACTAAGGTTAATAATTGTGTTAATTAGGTAATTTGTGGAGTTGATTTTGAGCTTGGCCCTTGTGTTTTTGTGAAGACGCATCGGGAGTGTTTAAGTGAGTAAATCTTACCAAGGTTCACATTGGGACCAAATTACTTATGGTCATTTTGATGATGTTGTTAATTTAAGAGATTATGCTTTTGTTGTTTTAAAATATATGAGCTTGATCGCCTACGGCTCATAGATAAGATACAACAAGTTTTCCTGTTTAAATGATTATTTTAAGGTTCTTGTGACCATAATATTGTTGGTTCTTAGTAGATTATTCTTGTGAGAATATCTATGTGTTACATATATATACATATATATATATATATATATATATATGTGTGTGTGTGTGAAAAGATATGTTATTATGATGTGTTCATTGTGTTGTTGTTGATGTTACTACTCTATTGTGATTTGTTGTTTAGACAGTCAAATCGGGTTCCAAGCCTTTGGCCGGGTGATTGGTTACGGTAAGGATAGAGCTCTAGTCCTTCTATCGATGTAGGTCATTGGAGGTACCTTATAGGTATCTGGGACTCATGGCTACATGTGTGTTGTTGTAGGTCATGTGTCACGCCCCGACTCTTAAATTTACCTTAATTACTAGCATTGTGGTAATAAGAGTTTTACCGTCTTCGTCATTAAGTGGATAATTTAATTGGTCCCCAGAGAGGTTGTGGGGTACAATTATTTTGTAGGATTTATTCGAAGGAAGAAATTGTGACGACGGTAAAAATGGTAATTTTTGCTTGTAAAATGTAATTTTTATTGGGGTATTATTTTGGGGTGTTGAATTTTTGGAATGGGTATTTGGTGAAGTTGGACCGGCTGGGCCGAGCCCAACTCATTTCTTTTTTTTTCTCTCTTCCTCCCGTGCTCCTCTCTCTCTCCCCGAGCCCTCTCCTACTGCCGGAATTCCGACCGCCCATCCGCCGCCGTCCGGCCGCCCCAGACCGCCGCGCCGGTCCCAATCGATCGGTCTCCAACCCAGCTTCCTTTCTAGACCGGTGGCAGCCTCCCTAGCGCTGCCGTGAGGGAGAGACGCCGCCCGGAAGTCCCGACTGCCCAAAGCTTCCCGTAGCCGGAACTTCCTCCTCCGGCCGCCATAGTTGGAGCCCCTTGGCTCAAAAGGAAGCCCTCCTCCCGTGCTCCAATCCCTCCAAAGGATTCGCTCCCTCTTGAGGTAGGTAAGGAGAAATCGGTAAAGGAAATTCTAGGGTTTTTATTGTTGTTTTCGTTCGATTGACATGGTTAGGCTTAGAATTGGAGTTTGTGCTAGTTAGGAATGTTGTAAAGGAGGTTGAGAGGAAGGTGCTGCCAAATTTTGGTGAGCATTGGAGGTCACCGGAGATGGCCGCCGGCCGCCGCTAAAAAATTATTTTTGGTGGGGAATTTAATGAGGAGTTTAATGGAATGAGTTTTAGAATTTTTGGAGGAGTTTTGGATAGGTTTGAAAATTGTTAAAGTTTGGTATTTTTGGCGGATTATTAAGTTAAAAATCCGGCCATTGGATTATTTATGGTTAGGAAGGTAGAAGGTGCTTTTGAGGATGTCGGAAAAATTGTGGAGCTTTATGGTTGGCAGTGAAGTTAAGATTTAGGGCGATAGACATGGTTGAGCGCGAAAATGTCATATTTGATTATGCCTATTTTCTTTAAGCGTCGGTGTTTTATTTAAGGATTTATTTATGTTTTGGAACAGGACGTGAGGAGGCCCGAGCGGAGGAGACCTCCGACCGACATCAGGCTTAGGCCTAAGCGGTGAGTGAACCTTTGTTTTAAATAATGTGCTTGAAATGTTTTATGGTTGAATAATTTCTTTTGTGGAATTTAACCGGAAATTGAGAATTTCGGTGTTTATACTCATTTATTTACGTTTATGAGAATAGTATGTATATAAATAAACGCTAGCTAGCTATACGTGATTTCCCCCCATAATGAGGAAAAATGCCATTATGGGGTGATGTGAGCGTTAGACGCAAGCGTCGTAGCCTTGTACGACTTTCTATTTTTTCGTATTCATTCCTAGAATTCGTACAAGGAGTAAGCACGTATATATATATATATATATATATATATATATCCACTCGTGCGGTTCCCCCATAATGAGGAAAAATGCCAT
Organism: Fragaria iinumae; assembly: GCA_009720345.1. NCBI lineage: Eukaryota > Viridiplantae > Streptophyta > Magnoliopsida > Rosales > Rosaceae > Fragaria > Fragaria iinumae. The sequence goes on from CM019117.1 coordinate 25,424,301, forward strand.
TATGGGGTGACGTGAGCGTTAGACGCGAGCGTAGTAGCCTTGTATGAATTTCTGTTTTTCTTAAATTTCTTCAAAGAAATCATACAAGGAGTATGACGAGTGTATATACATACTGATATATTTATAATTCTAGCCTGAGAGGCCATTTTCTGAAGTTTAGGAGTCGAGACACCAGTCAAGAATTTTTGAGTTAACCTTTTAAGTTGTCGCTTGCATAGCGCTTTCCTTTAAAGTTTTCTTGGGGAAATATTACTGTTTGTCGAAATGACTTTTGTCCACTCACTCTGACGTAATTAGATATTTTTTCCCTGGGCCTTTCCTTCGTTTTTAAATGCCCAGTCTGCAGAGTTCGGGTGGGGTCTAGAAGAAGGCGACGAGGCATAGTCACCCATCTTTCCGCTACTGTTCGGCAGTAGGTTATCTGTTTAACCCACTAGGATTTTTTTTATCAGCTTCCGTTGTCTTTCTTGTAGTAGCTCTGAATACTTTCGGAAAAATAATTGTGTATTATTTTATTCGGTTATTTGGTTTGAGTTGAAGAATGATATTTTGGATAAGAGGGTGTTCTATATTTTTCCGGGTTAGGGTTGTCCATTTTCAAGGGAGGTTTGCCGAGTTCTTCGGTAAATTTTCCTTGGAGGTGGCCCCCGCAGGACTTAGCTTGGGTTTCAGGGTGAAATTCGGGGTGGGTCTTGACATCATGGGAGGTACTTATAGGTATTTGAGACTCATGGGTACATGTGTTTGTTGTAGGTTATGGGAAATACCTTATAGGTATCTGGGATTCATGGATACATGTTTAATTGTAAAAGTTTTCGTTATGTGATGCTTTTGGATATTTGAAATTATTGATAATTCTTATATTGTTTCATGTGTCAATAATGGTTCTTGGAAATGTATTGAGTTAGTTTTTAGGAATTACTCATACGAGTTTCTTAGCTTGCCGGGTTTGTTGTTTTACAATCCGGTACACCAATTCATGGTGTAGGGGTTAAACCTGCAGGTGATGATCATCAGGGGTGAGGCGGAGGCATAGTGGCAGGGTTTTAGATGATATACATTTTATTATTATATTATGGCATATTGTATTTAAGCTCATGGTGAGCGTTTTCATTTTTACTTGACTTTTGAAGTTGATGTAAATAAGGAGATGTAATGTTTGACTCAGTTGTTGAATTTATGTTGACATTTATATTTCCAGCCTTTGAGTTTAGTTTTTGAAGTTGTTTATCAGGTTTTGGAGTTATATTTTGAGACGTATCATGTCCAAATTTTTAAAAATTATTTTTCAAAAATTGGGGTGTGACAATGAAGTTTTAGTTTCTTTCTTTTATTCTTAGTTTTGTTATATATGAAGTTCAATTCATAGTCAAACAACATAAGTTCTTATAACGAGCAACAAAAATATGAAGTCTAATAGATAATCAAACGACATATGCATCCTCCTCAATAATATAAAAGTGAAGTTAAACGAACTATCAGACGACATAAGTGCCTAATTAGACGACATATATATGTTGTTATTAGTTATTCATTCAGATGACATAAGGTCCAATAATTTTTCAGATTTGACAACATCAGACGACATTAAAATGTCATTATAAACATCATCTTACCACAACAAGTGAAAGTTTTTGTCGTTGTAGATATTGTAGCTGGAAATAAACAATCACTTATTGGAAGGGCCATATATATATATATATATATATATATATATATAATACGAAAGTGAAATTTTTGTACAACAATGCATAACTAGCTAGTTACTAGATGGCAAGGTTGCACGTTTCTAATAATATTGGAATTTGGTATCGTACAATATTTGGTGGCATGTTGCTACATGACATCAATTTGAGTGTCCTCAAGTGTGTTTGGATCAGGAAAAAATGATTGGTATTTAATCGAAAGTGAGGATTTCATAATTTCTAAGAGCCAATTTCCTTGTTTAGTATTATCGTAAGAAATTTTAAATTTCTTTGGAAAAGAAAACGAATAAATTTATTGTTTAAATTCCTCACTTAAATTTCCACCAAAATATGTCATTTTGCAAATGAATTTGGCATCTCTACTTGGATTTATGCTGCTTGGATTTGCTTGGATGACTTTTAACCATTAGATTGAGTATAATTTAAGACTATCATATCATTCTGTAAACACGAAAATATCTGCAACAAATAACAGAAAGACACGTGTACAAAGAATAATTTAATTTAAATCAATGAGAATGCGGGTTACAATCTTTGTGAACTCCTCTGATTCTATCTCCGAATTTAGGTCTAACTAAAGGGTGACAAACATCTGGGGAGCTTGATAGTTCTTCAAGGATCTAGTGAAGAACTGGCTATCTGGGGAGCTTGATAGTTCGTCAAGGATCTAATGAAGAACTGGCTATCTGGGGAGCTTGATAGTTCTTCAAGGGTTTAGGGGAGACTTCTGAGCTCGCGGAGGGATTTCTCTCTCTCTAGTTCGCTGCCTTCTTTTTATGTGTAGACATATAAAATTTAACGATGATAATAGTCGTTGGATAATCCAAGTAAATATGTGGCATGTGAGTCAACAACATTGGAAAGCCGCCAGAAATAACGCGTGGCAATGTGGAAATGATCGACCTACAACAAAGCCTTAAACCTCCAATTGAAATCAATTATCAAGTGTGGATTGACGATTTGACTTCGCAAGCGAAATGGACTTCGCTTAGGCGAGCAAGGCTTGGCGAGATGAAATTGACTCCGCGAAGTGACTTTGACGAGGCGAACTAAGCTTGGCGAGGCGAACTGGGAATGAAGGCGAGGCGAACTCGACTTCACTTCACGTAGACCTAAACAGTGACTTTGACTTCACGAGGCGAGCTAAGCTTGGCGAGGCGAACTGGAATTCACTTCGCATAGACTTAAACAGTGGTGAGGCGGAATGACTCCGCGTAGAGATAAATGAAGGCGAGGCGAACTCGACTTCACTTCGCATAGACTTAAACAGTGGTGAGGCGAAATGATTCCGCGCGCATGTACGTGAAGGCGAGTTGGCTCCGCGTTGGGAAATTCGCGAAGTAGCTAGACGACAGAGTTTGCATGCATGCAGGGATTGGAAATCACGGTTCGCTTGGAGATCAAGCCTCCTCGCGGGATACTTTCCATGTCCGTGAGATAGCTCGCCCCTTGCTAAAGATTTTGTCCAAAACAGGACATTAATCTAAAGCGATCTGGGCATATCTAAATCTTAAGATTTGATTGATCTGATTGTGTTAAAATCAGCAAGTAAATCAATCAGTCAAGATTCCTTAATTCGATTAAGGAAATATTATTGATTCAAAAATCTTCATTACTTGCCTTAAGTGAAGGCATGTTAACACTATAAATACCCCTCTCATACCATGAGGAAGGGGGCAGAGAAAAAGGAGCAAAACCAAGAAGAGCATAGAAGAGAAGCAGCGAACTAGAGAGAGAGAAATACCTCCGCGAGCTCAGAAGTCTCCCCTAAACCCTTGAAGAACTATCAAGCTCCTTAAACAGCCAGTTCTTCACTAGATCCTTGAAGAACTATCAAGCTCCCTAGATAGCTAGTTCTTCACTAAACCTAAATCCAAATCCCAAATACCTGTTACGTGATCAATCCGCGTAACCCTCAAGAACAAGTGCTTGTCACCCTTGAGTTAAACCTAAACTCGGAGATAGAATCAGAGGAGTTCACAATGATTGTAACCTGCATTCGCATTTTATTAAATTAAATTATTCTTTGTACACGTGTTGTTCTGTTATTTGTCGCAGACATTTTCGTGTTTACAAAATTGGCACGCCCAGTGAGACAACTTTGCCTCTCATCTCCTTCTCCGCAAGCAAGTTCAAATTCGTTCGACGTAATGGCCTCCAAGCGCACTCAAGCCATCTCGACGAAGAAGTCTAAACCAACGACCGCGAGGTCAAACAGCGAGCCCTCTGGTCATGTCACCCGTAGCATGGCGAGGAATCAACCCACAACATTTGTGGCTTTGCCTTCCAACCCTCGCGAACCGGTCATCACCTTGGCGAATCTCGCAGACAAGCATGCCTCACGAAGTGAAGGCAAGCGCGCCTCGCGAAATGAAGAGAAGGAAACTCCAAACAGATCAAGGGAGCGATCATTCTCACCTGCCACGAATGATGAATCAAGCACAACTTCATATGATGGAAGCCCAAATGGTGATGAAGACAACACGCATGGCATACCAGCGGACTATTCATCACAACCTATCCCCATGCAAGTCATGATGACAGGGGCATCCACCATTGAAGAGCAGATAGCCAATCTGATGGGAGCGGTTGAGAAGCTCACCAAAACGGTAGAAGAAAAAGACATGCAGATCGCCGAGCTCTACAGCAAGCTTGAAAGTCAAGATGAAGAAAAGAAGTACAAAGTAGGCGAAAGCTCCAAGAACATTGACAAAGATGATGATGGCTCGCTTGGATCTATGTCCTTTCAGCAATTGCAAGACATCATCACCAACTCCATCAGAGCTCAATATGGAGGTCCTTCTGGTGATTCTCTCACCTACGCCAAGCCCTACACCAAAAGAATCAATGGACTAAGGATGCCGTTGGGATACCAGCCGCCAAAGTTCCAACAATTCGAAGGGAAGGGCAATCCAAAGCAACATGTTGCTCACTTCATCGAAACCTGTAATAACGCTGGGACAGAAGGTGACCACCTTGTCAAGCAATTCGTTCGCTCGTTGAAAGGCAATGCCTTTGAGTGGTACACGGACTTAGAGCCCGAGTCCATCGACAGTTGGGACCAAATGGAACGTGAGTTCTTAAACCGCTTCTACAATACAAGACGAACTGTGGGCATGATGGAACTCACCAATACAAAACAATGGAGAGATGAACCAGCAATTGACTTCATCAACAGGTGGCGCTCGCTCAGCCTTGATTGTAAAGACCGCTTGTCGGAGACGTCTGCGGTAGAAATGTGCATCCAAGGCATGCATTTCGATTTGCTGTACATTCTCCAAGGTATCAAGCCTCGATCCTTTGAAGAACTAGCTACGCGAGCGCATGATATGGAATTGAGCATAGCTAGCCACAAGGGTAAGAAGGAGTTTGTCAATGATCAGCGAAAGGATAAAGCCTTCAGCAGCAAAGTTGACAAGGTCGTGAAAAGATCTACAAAGGAGTCGATGACTGTAAGCGTTGCTCCAATCAAGATCTCCACACGAGACAAGAAGGAGGTTAAGAGAGTAGAACCGACTCAAGCCTACGGAAGGAAGAAGCACTCATTGACTGAGTGGGAGCAAAAGACTTATCCATTCCCAGATTCCGACGTGGCAGGCATGTTGGAAGATTTGCTTGAGAACAAGGTCATAGAACTTCCAGAGTGCAAGCGTCCAGAAGAAATGCATCGGGTCAATGATCCAAAGTATTGCAAGTTTCATCGCCTCGTAAGCCACCCAGTTGAGAAGTGCTTTGTTTTGAAGGATTTGATCATGAAGCTTGCCAAGCAAGGAAGAATCGAGCTGGATGTCGATGAGGTTGCTGCGGTCAACTGCACTAACATTTCATTTGGGTCTTTTGAACCAGTTCAAGTACCTTCCATGCCAGCAAAGGCGCCATGCCATTTCTCAAAAGAGACGGGCAATGATAGAAAGTTAGAGGAAGCGAAGCCAATCCGGCAAATAAACCTCGCTCCTAAAACTGCCCCATGCGATGATGATGAAGGATGGATACTTGTCACTCGTCGAAAAGCGCGCAAAGGTGTGTTGTCAAGTCCACCACTCCCGCAGCCAGATCATAAATGACCACTTGGGAGTCGTCAATGCCTCGCAAGGAATAAGACAAGATGTATAAAGGAGAAATTCACTCCTTGTATACAAAAGTCCTTCAATCAAAATCCGCCAGTAAGGTGCTTGCCCAAGAGGCGAATGAGTTGGAGAGCTAATTCAATGACAACCAGCTCTGAAGGTAATTCCAAAGGTGCTGAGAAGGTTGAAGAAACTGAAGTGTCGAGACAATCAGAAGACTTGCCTCTAAAATTTAGCCTCTCAAACATGTCACAACTTTCCCAGTCGGCGAGACGTGCTTTAGTCCAGTTGTTGCTTGATGAAGGCCAATACTCTTCAAACATCAATGAGTGTGCGGCATGCGTAGCATGTTGTGACGCTATTCATTTCACAGATGAAGATTTACAATTGGGTTCAAAGCCACACAACCGACCTCTTTTTGTGACAGGCTACATGCGAGGGCAAAAATTAAACCGCATGCTTGTAGATGGAGGGTCTGCCGTGAACATCATGCCAAAATCGACAATGTCCCGACTCGGCATCAATATTGACGAGTTATCTAAAAGTCGCCTCATGATCCAAGGTTTTAACCAAGGAGAGCAAAGAGCGATAGGCAGGATTCGGCTAGACATGGTTATTGGCGAATTGGAGTCACACACTTTGTTCCACGTGATCGATGCAAAGACTTCATACAACATATTGTTGGGGCGACCATGGATTCATGAAAATGATGTCGTGCCTTCAACTCTGCATCAATGCTTCAAGTTTTACCGCGGAGGCGTAAAAACAGTGATAGGTGATACCAAGCCATTCACCGAGGCTGAGTCTTACTTCGCAGATTCCAAGTTCTATTCAGATGAGGAATCAGTAATTGAAGTTCTGCCAGTCAAAGCACCCTCAACAGGGAAAGCCACAATGGTGACAAGGAAGGAAGTTGAAGCTTGATAAAGGAAATGAAGAGTCACACAAGTCTCCATCCACAACTGTGACATCAGACAAGTCCAGTCCAATCATCCCAATTCTTCGATATGTGCCAAAGTCCAAGCGCAAGGAAGGAGAGTCTCCATTTGCGGGAACAAAGCGGCAAGTCAGTCCTCGGAAGCTGAGTGAAGAGGACATAAAATTATTGAAGGAAGCATCAGTATTGCCATTGACAAATTTAAACGACCAAACTCCTACCAAGCAACCATTGAAAGGGTTTGTCAAACCAATCAAAGGAAGGGTAGAGCACGGGCCTTTACCCGAGAAAAGAACAAATGAAGGGTTTGACCCCAATGCTTACAAATTACTGGCAAAGGCTGGATTCGACTTCGGTTCGTCAAGTAAAAAGGATGATCAAGCCGTCAGTAAGAAAGCTCATGAGCTCGATGAGTTTCAAAAGAAGCTAAGGGAACAGGGAAAAACAAGTGATTCGTTTAAAACGGGTCTTGGTTTTATCCCAAACAAGCCAATCAAAATCTCAGGTAGAAGTAAGGCGGAGAAAGCAAGCATGCAGTACATAAGCGTCGAAGAAGTAGAAGATGAGATTCAACAAATCCAATCCATTTCTCGCACTTCAGTGTTCGATCGCATCTGCCCAAGTTCCCAAAGTACTTCTACTAAATCAACAGGCCGGCTTTCGGTGTTTGAACGTGTTGATAAGTCAACAAGTCGAAGCTCCGTCTTCAATCGTCTTGACATTGCAGCAACACGAACTTCTGTGTTCAAAAGATTGTCATCATCAAATGAAGAAAGTAAACAGTTAAAATCAACTCCTTGGAAGTCGGCACTTGAAAGGATCCAAGCTTCTAAAGGCCAACAAGATAGAAAAAGGAAAGAAGAAGTTGGCCAATCGGAAAATAAAGAAATCCAAAGTCTCATCCCATCACGCATGAAAAGACGTTGCGTGCTAGAGGTGAATTCGACTAACCAACTTAAAGTGAGGCAACATACCTTCATACTCACTGGTCAAGATAAAGAAGACAATGATGCTAGTGGCGATGAGGATGATGTTATTCAATATGCTTATCACATCACAGTTGCCGAAGTAGAAGCTTATGATGACCATGAAGGCTTTGAATATGAAGTAGAGGCAGCTCCTCCAGAACTCGAAGATGGGGTGAAATCTACGGTTGATGAACTTAAAAAAATCAATCTGGGGACGGAAGAAGACCCAAGACCGATATTTGTGAGCGCGTCGCTAAACTCTCAAGAGGAAAAGGAGTACCATGACTTGTTGCTTGAATACAAGGATGTCTTCGCTTGGAATTATACAGAAATGCCCGGTCTTGATCCAAAAATAGCAGTTCATCGATTAGCTGTTAAACCGGAGGCTCGACCCATCAAACAGCTAACACGACGTTTTCGAACGGAGGTCCAAACTCAAATTGAAGAAGAGGTCGACAAGTTGATCACTGCAGGCTTCATCAGAGAAGTTCAATATCCCAAGTGGATCGCAAACATTGTCCCAGTTGAAAAGAAGAATGGACAAATGCGTGTTTGCGTAGACTTTCGCGACTTGAATGATGCATGTCCGAAAGATGACTTCCCTTTGCCTATCATCGAACTCATAGTGGATGCAACCACAGGTCATGAAGCTTTGTCTTTCATGGATGGATCGTCTGGCTACAATCAAATAAAAATGGCCCTAGAGGACGAGGAGTTAACTGCATTTCGCACTCCCAAAGGCATTTACTGTTACAAAGTCATGCCATTTGGATTAAAGAATGCTGGTGCAACATACCAACGTGCCATGCAGAAAATCTTTGGCGACATGTTTCACAAGTACATCGAGTGCTATGTTGATGATTTGGTTGTCAAGTCAAGAAAAAGGAGTGATCACTTGCAAGACTTACGAAAAGTGTTCGATAGGTTACGCGAGTACCAACTCAAAATGAACCCATTGAAGTGCGCTTTTGGTGTGAGTTCCTTGGATTCATTGTGAAGCATCGGGGCATTGAAGTAGATCAATCGAAGATTAAGGCCATTCAAGAAATGCCGGAGCCAACAAGTTTAAAAGAATTGAGAAGCCTTCAAGGAAAACTCGCATTTATCAGGCGGTTCATCTCCAACCTCGCAGGTCGATGTCAACCTTTTAGTCGACTCATGAAGATGAATGTGCCTTTCGTGTGGGATGAAGCATGTCACAATGCTTTCAAAAGCATTAAAAAGTACTTGGCTAACGCTCCGGTGTTGGGTGCACCCATTCCTGGGAAACCTCTTACCTTTTACATTGCAGCTCAAGAAAGATCACTTGGAGCGCTTCTAGCCTAAGAAAATGAGGAAAAAAGGGAGATGGCCTTATATTATTTAAGTCGAACTCTCACAGGAGCAGAATTAAATTATTCTCCAATAGAGAAGACATGTCTCGCTCTCATCTTTTCCATCCAAAAGTTGAGGCATTATATGCAAGCTTACACGATGCATTTGGTAGCCCGAGCTGACCCAGTCAAGTTTGTCATGTCTAAACCGGTCCTATCAGGATGAATGGCAAAATGGGCTCTGCTCCTCAATCAACATGACATCGTCTATGTACCTGCCAGGGCGGTCAAAGGCCAAGCTGTGGCTGACTTTCTAGCGGATCACCCAATCCCCACAGATTGGGAAACTTTAGATGACTTGCCAGATGAAGAAGTCTTTCTTGCAGAAATTCTCTCCACTTGGAAGATGTTCTTTGATGGATATTCAAGAATAGATGGAGCAGGGGCCGGCGTTGTCTTCGTCACCCCACAAAAGCAAATATTGCCATATGCCTTCACTCTCGGAAGCCACATGTACATTTTGGCAGCCACAGATTCCTTCCGAAAGATGACTTCCCTTTGCCTATCATCGAACTCATAGTGGATGCAACCACAGGTCATGAAGCTTTGTCTTTCATGGATGGATCGTCTGGCTACAATCAAATAAAAATGGCCCTAGAGGACGAGGAGTTAACTGCATTTCGCACTCCCAAAGGCATTTACTGTTACAAAGTCATGCCATTTGGATTAAAGAATGCTGGTGCAACATACCAACGTGCCATGCAGAAAATCTTTGGCGACATGTTTCACAAGTACATCGAGTGCTATGTTGATGATTTGGTTGTCAAGTCAAGAAAAAGGAGTGATCACTTGCAAGACTTACGAAAAGTGTTCGATAGGTTACGCGAGTACCAACTCAAAATGAACCCATTGAAGTGCGCTTTTGGTGTGAGTTCCTTGGTTTCATAGTGAAGCACCGGGGCATTGAAGTAGATCAGTCAAAGATTAAGGCCATTCAAGAGATGCCGGAGCCAACAAACTTAAAAGAATTGAGAAGCCTCCAAGGAAAACTCGCGTTTATCAGGCGGTTCATCTCCAACCTCGCGGGTCGATGTCAACCTTTTAGTCGACTCATGAAGGAGAATGTGCCTTTCATATGGGATGAAGCATGTCATAATGCCTTCGAAAGCATTAAAAATTACTTGGCTAATGCCCCGGTATTGGGTGCACCCATTCCTGGAAAACCCCTTACCCTTTACATCGCAGCTTAAGAAAGATCGCTTGGAGCACTTCTAGCCCAAGAAAATGAGGAAAGAAGGGAGATGGCCTTGTACTATTTGAGTCGGACTCTCACAGGAGCTGAATTAAATTATTCTCCAATAGAGAAGACATGTCTCGCTCTCATCTTCTCCATCCAAAATTTGAGGCATTATATGCAAGCTTACACGGTGCATTTGGTGGCCCGAGCCGACCCAGTCAAGTTTATCATGTCTAAACCAGTCTTATCAGGACGAATGGCAAAGTGGGCTTTGCTCCTCAATCAACATGACATTGTCTATGTACCTGCCAAGGCAGTCAAAGGCCAAGCTGTTGCTGACTTTCTAGCGGATCACCCAATCCCTGCCGATTGGGAAATTTTAGATGACTTGTCGGATGAAGAAGTCTTTCTTGTAGAAATTCTCCCCACTTGGAAGATGTTCTTTGATGGATCATCAAGAATAGATGGAGCAGGGGCCGGCGTTGTCTTCGTCACTCCACAAAAGCAAATATTGCCATATGCCTTCACTCTCGGTGAATCGTGTTCCAACAATGTTGCGGAATACCAAGCTCTCATCATGAGGTTGCAAACGGCCTTAGAAATGCAAATTGCAAATCTAGAAGTGTACGGGGATTCAAAGTTAGTAATTGATCAACTACTAACTAATTACGAAGTCAGGAAGGAGGATTTAGTTCCTTATTTCCGTCTCGCTACACAACTCTTAACGGGTTTCGATGCTGTTACACTAGAACATGTGCCAAGGAAAGAAAACCAGATGGCGGATGCCTTGGCTAACCTAGCAGCAACTTTGGCATTATCAAATGATGAGATTGTGGACCTTTCAATTTGTCAACGATTGGTTGTCTCAACAGGGATCATCCCATTGTGCGAAAATTCCAATGTGGTTTCTGTCTATGTTATTGACGTCGAAGATTGGAGACATCTGTTGATCGACTACATTGAGCATCACAAATTGCCTGACGATCTAAAACAGCGGACGGATATCAAACGAAGAGCCCCGCGCTTTTTCTACTACAAGGAGACTCTTTATCGACGATCATTTGACGGGTTACTCCTTAGGTGTTTGGGAAAAGAAGAGGCGTCCAAGGCCATGGAAGAGGTTCATTCCGGAATATGTGGAGCTCATCAATCAGGCCCTAAATTACATTTTCAAGTAAGGCGAATGGGTTACTACTAGCCCACAATGGTAAAGGATTGCATGGAGTACGCACAAAAATGTCAAGCTTGTCAATTCCACGCAAACTTTATCCATCAACCGCCTGAGCTATTGCATCCTACAATTGCTTCACACCCGTTTGATGTCTGGGGGATAGACGTTGTGGGACCCATAAACCCGAAATCTTCCGGAAGCCACATGTACATTTTGGCAGCCACGGATTCCTTCTCAAAGTGGTCGGAGGCAGTACCACTCAAAGAGATAAAGAAAGAAACCGTTGTAGACTTCATCAAGACATGCATCATCCAGCGATATGGTGTACCACGTTGCATCATCACGGACAATGCCAAGTACTTCTCAAATAATGCTATGCAAAAACTTAGCGAAAAGTATCACTTCAAGCTACACTTTTCGTCGATGTACAATGCACCAGCTAATGGTCTGGCGGAGGCATTTAATAAGACGCTCTGCAACATCTTGAAGAAGACCGTCGGCAAGTCACAAAGAGATTGGCATGAGAAGATGGGTGAAGCATTATGGGCATATAGAACGACATATCGAACTGCCACAAATGCTACACCTTACTCTCTGGTGTATGGTGTTGAAGCCGTCTTGCCATTAGAGAAGCAGATTCCCTCATTGAGGATTGCTTTGCAAGAAGGCCTCACAAATGAAGAAAATATCAAGCTACGACTTCAAGAGTTGGAAGCTTTAGACGAGAAAAGGCTTGATGCGCAACAACATCTAGAATGCTACCAAGCCCGGATGTCGCGTGCCTTCAACAAAGGGGTTCGGCCTTGATCCTTTCAAATTGGCGACTTGGTTCTTGCTGTACACAGACCCATCATCATGACACACAAGACCGGTCCCAAGTTCAAATCAAAGTGGGATGTCCCTTATGTCATCAGGGAAGTCTACACCAACGGAGCTTATAAAATCGTGGCTGAAGACGGTTTGAGGATTGGCCCAATCAACGGCAAGTTCTTAAAAAAATACTATGCCTGAAACAAGTAAAGCTTGCTCCTTGTCCGCACGAGCAGAAACTGCGAATGACAAATAAATGCTCCTTGTCTGCACGAGCTTAAACTGCAAATGACACACAAAAAAAAAAAAAAAGCTCCTAGTCTACATGAGCCTAAACTGCACAAGGCACTAAACAAAAAAAATCTCAAAAAAAAAAGAGAGTTCTAAATCCTCATCCTTGAACTACGTTATGACTTGATTCTTTCTTTGGAAGGATACGTAGGCAGCTTGAGAATTATATTCTTAAGTTCAGTCACATCAAAAAAAAAATCTTTTTTTTATTGCATAATGAGTCCTATTGTCAAAATGACTTATTACATGCGCAAAAAAAAAAAAAAAAAAGAATAAATCATAAGTTTCTAAACGATGATGAGCCCTTCATGTCCAAGATAGGCCTTTGAAGCTGTTGCGTTGCTTTTCAAAATCATCTCGGAACCTCTTTGCTTCCTCAAGTTCTTCAACAGTCAATTCTGGAGTCTCCTTGATTTGGACTTTCTGCTTCTCTAAATCGGCAAGCCTTTTGTCATGAAATAGAAGGCTCGCATCTAGGGAGGCTATCTCCTGCTCCAATCTCCGCTGCTTCTCCTTCAAATTTTCCAAAGACTCAATCACAACTTGACGTTGACCAAGATCAGTTTGGCGGAGTTCGATCGACTTTGCAATTTCAGCCTCCATAAGAGGCAAACGTTGATCACATGTGCCTGGAGTAGCTTTATGCATGCATACAAGCCTCGCCGCGTTGTATTGAGTAGCACAAGTCATCAAACTTTCTACCTTGACTTTTATTGGCGAAGGATCAAACCCATAACATTGAAGTTCGGCCACCATCTCGTCAATGTCTTTTCTTTTAGAGAGAATGGATCTTGATGAGTACTTCGTAATGACGTCTTCAATTTGTTCACAAATTAGAGTGGCGGCCTGCATGCGAATCTTTTGGAGCCCCTGGTTGGTGTCCATAACATCAACTTCACCATGGGTGACCTCGGAGAATGCCATATTTCTTAAAAGCCTTGGAGGATTCACCAAAGCACCTTCACGATTAACTTGTTGCGATTCACTTTGTTCGCATGCATCGTCTTCGTGAAAAGAGTTGGTCTTCATCGATTATGTTGAAAGGACGCGGACCTCTTTCGAACAAGCTTCGTCTTCAAAAAGTGGGAGTTCTCCTAACTGAAAACAAGAAGGTAAAACAAAGTTAGTCCAGATCATGCATATAATGCCAAAAAAAATGCATGGCGGTGGTGGCGAACATACCTCAACGCGATTTGGTGTTTGTTGCAAGGGACTCGGAATTTCGCCAAGAAAATTACTATTGAGGACAAATTCATCGTTAGGATTAAAATAAACGGAGCCAAAGTTGGGTTCAATCCTTCGACGCTTGAAGTTCACGTCCTTAGAACTATTGCTGCTTCCACTGAGCCTTTTTTGAGTGTTGATCCCCTTCAATTTAAGTTGACTCTGGGCGAGGTGATTATCAGAATCCCCGTGACCTTCTAAAGCTTGGTGCGTTTCATTGGGCGACTTGCCACTTGGGGGCAGCGCCTGGATAGAGGATGCGCGAGTTATATTGCCAAGTTCAATCTCGCGGGGAACCACTTCCTGACGAAATGGAATCTCGCGTGAGGGAACCACTTCCTGTCGAGACGGCATCTCGCGTGGAACCACTTCTTGACGAAGTGGAATCTCGCGGGGAACCACTTTCTGGCGGGGCAGTACCACGCGAGCAGCAACCTTGTCTTCCTTTAAAAACTTGTGCGGCGATCCAACAATAGGCATTGTTGTTGTAGTCATCTTAGGCATAGAACAGTATACTTTGGACCACCATTCAACATAGTCGCGAGTCACCATGCACTTTGTTAGAGCGCTCTCAGGTGGCAACATCACTGTGCTTCCTGTCTCACGTTTGGTAAAGCTTTCCCAATGCCAATACGTCAAGGACAATGCACCTGTTCGAGTGTCCTTATGAAGGCTTCCTGGCACATCTTGAACATAGCCGAACTGGCGGCTGAAGTGGTAAGGACTGTAAGATTGAATGAATCGCCGGTTGCCCTGCCTAAGGGTAAGAAATCCGGATCGAAGGCAGGTAAGATATACAATGTCTGAACAGTTAACATTCGCACGATCAACGATCATTTTGTGTTCTTTAGAGACTCTGGCTAAGATGTCCATCTCTACATTGCCACATGCATTGAATAAAGAACGAGCTTGTGCGTCTCCAAAATGCTTGGCCGAAAATGCCCCTGAAAAGTGAACCATGCGTGGTTTAAAGTCGTCAGGAAGAGGAGAATAAAAATGGGTGCCGAAATACTCTGCCAACCACGTATACACGTAGTGAAAGGGACAATTCCCTGGATCTTTGGAAACAGAAATCTCATTCAAGCCTTGATAAATGTTGGCCAACACAGGTACAGCTAGACAAAATTGATAGCCTTGGGACATTTTACTGGCGACTTTAAACACGCTAGGTCGGATCAAGCCTGTGTCGTCCATAGGAAAGACAAATAGACACAACCAGCACGCGTAAAATGCCGCCAAGTAAGTAGGCTCTATGTCTTCGTCATCCATGCCCAAGTCGTCAAACGGTGCGGAGTCGTCATCGGTCCGGCCTTGAACCTCGTGGATTTCACCAGACGGGTTGTACGGGTTATGAGGTGCATCTTTCTTGTTCCGTGTACTCTTGGCAGGCGGTCTCTTGTATCTCAAATCCCCTTTGAACCAGTAGTGGATCCATGATGCAATCTTCACCTTTTGCCCTTTCTCGCAAAGCTTGTGGTACGCGAGAAATAAAAACCTGCAGCTCTTAGGAATGATTGGCTCACCACTTCTACCTATGGCCGAAAATTCTTCAATACATGGAACAACTTCGTCATAGAACCTTCCAGTTATGGGCAAGCCACAAATATATGTCAAGTCCCTCAAAGAGATAGACATCTCCCCACACGATGTGTGAAGAGTATTTGTGCTAGGGCACCAATAATCACAGAAGGCCCGCATCACAGGTGCAACACGATCATAGCTAAAGAGCGATGCAAACACCGCTCGATAGAGACCTGCTTTGTGGATGAGATCTCCGCTTCGGCTCAAGACATCTTCTAACCACTCCCAGTAACGTTCCGTGTAGGAGAAGGCTCCGTTAGCACGAAACCCTCTCCATTGCACTGAACCATTGCACGTACGGTCGTTGAGAAGCACGAATGGTATTTGAGGAATGTTATGGTCATGATGGGTAGACCTCAACATCCATACGTCCGCGCTTCGCTTCTCGCTGTTGGATTTGGCTGATTGAAAGGTGGCCAGCTGACGAGATTGTTGGAAAGACCACCGGGGGATATGTCCTGACCCATCATACAAGGGAGACTCTAGGGCGCGCGGCCCAGTCAATGGAGGTTAGGCATATAAGGTGGTGCCATCACTTTGAACGTCGTTGCTGTCTTCAAGGATAATGATTGTGCCTTTCTTGAAACTCTTGAAGGATGCCATGCGAAGTAGTGTACAGGAGTTCGCCTCGCGGGCTTGAACTTTCTACAACACCTCGCGGCCTAGAACTTTCTGCTGCACCTCGCTGCCCTAAACTTTTGCCGCGCCTCGCTGCTTTAAAACTCTGTAGCGCTTCGCCGAGTAGGGTTTCTTCTATTGTTGAAGGTAGATAACTCAGAAAGACCTCGCGACCTACAAGACAAAAAAAAAAGGGGGAGAAGTCAGCGGATTATATAACTCTGCACCATAACAATCAAATCAAAAGGAGAGAGAGTATACCGCTGATCTTGCAGCGAGATGGTTGTGACTTTGTGATGAATAATATTCAACCGGAGGCTCTAATTTATAGTGCAATATTTGCCCATTGGAACTGGAGAAGTATGGAGAATCAAGCAAATCAAGAAAGGAATACATCAAAGGTTTCCACCCACTGCTTGGAAACTTTACCAAATCTTTCTGTTCGGAGGAATCCTTGCGAATTAAGGAATCCCTAAAAAATTGGGTATCCTATAAATTCGAGGAATTCCCACAAGAAGATGGGGAATCCTTACAAAATTAGGAATCCCTATCAATTCGGGAATTGCCACAAACCCATTAAACGTAGACTTCAAGTCACGCCACTGGCACATGACGACACCATGGCTACGACGCACCTTGAAGTGGGGGCATTTGTAGACATATAAAATTTAACGATGATAATAGTCGTTGGATAATCCAAGTAAATATGTGGCATGTGAGTCAACAACATTGGAAAGCTGCCAGAAATAACGCGTGGCAACGTGGAAATGATCGGCCTACAACAAAGCCTTAAACCTCCAATTGAAATCAATTATCAAGTGTGGATTGACGATTTGACTTCGCAAGCGAAATGGACTTCGCTTAGGCGAGCAAGGCTTGGCGAGATGAAATTGACTCCGCGAAGTGACTTTGACTTCGCGAGGCGAGCTAAGCTTGGCGAGGCGAACTGGGAATGAAGGCGAGGCGAACTCGACTTCACTTCGCGTAGACCTAAACAGTGACTTTGACTTCACGAGGCGAGCTAAGCTTGGTGAGGCGAACTGGAATTCACTTCGCATAGACTTAAACAGTGGCGAGGCGGAATGACTCCGCGTAGAGATAAATGAAGGCGAGGCGAACTCGACTTCACTTCGCATAGACTTAAACAGTGGTGAGGCGAAATGATTCCGCGCGCATGTACGTGAAGGCGAGTTGGCTCCACGTTGGGAAATTCGCGAAGTAGCTAGACGACAGAGTTTGCATGCATGCAGGGATTGGAAATCACGGTTCGCTTGGAGATCAAACCTCCTCGCGGGATACTTTCCATGTCCGTGAGATAGCTCGCCCCTTGCTAAAGATTTTGTCCAAAACAGGACATTAATCTAAAGCGATCTGGGCATATCTAAATCTTAAGATTTGATTGATCTGATTGTGTTAAAATTAGCAAGTAAATCAATCAGTCAAGATTCATTAATTCGATTAAGGAAATATTATTGATTCAAAAATCTTCATTACTTGCCTTAAGTGAAGGCATGTTAACACTATAAATACCCCTCTCATACCATGAGGAAGGGGGCAGAGAAAAAGGAGCAAAACCAAGAAGAGAATAGAAGAGAAGCAGCGAACTAGAGAGAGAGAAATCCCTCCGCGAGCTCAGAAGTCTCCCCTAAACCCTTGAAGAACTATCAAGCTCCTTAAACAGCCAGTTCTTCACTAGATCCTTGAAGAACTATCAAGCTCCCTAGATAGCTAGTTCTTCACTAAACCTAAATCCAAATCCCAAATACCTGTTACGTGATCAACCCGCGTAACCCTCAAGAACAAGTGCTTGTCACCCTTGAGTTAAACCTAAACTCGGAGATAGAATCAGAGGAGTTCACAAAGATTGTAACCCGCATTCGCATTTGATTAAATTAAATTATTCTTTGTACACGTGTTGTTCTGTTATTTGTCGCAGACATTTTCGTGTTTACATTATGCTCCCCCCCCCTCTTGGTATGAGAGGGGGTATTTATAGTGTTAGCATGCCTCCACTTAAGGCATGTAATGATGATTCTGAATCAATAATATTTCCTTAATCGAATCAATGAATTTTGACTGATTTACTTGCCGATTTTAACATAATCAAATCAATCATATCTTAAGATTTAGATATGCCCAGATCGCTTTGGATTGAATGTCCTGTTTTGGGCAAGATCCTTACGCTATCTTGCGGATATGGAAGGTATCCCGCGAGGAAGCTTGATTTCCAAGCAAGCGGTGATTTCTAATCCCACTTCGCGGACGACTTCCCTTGGACATGCGAACTCTGTCATCTAGCTCCTTCGTGAGGTTCCCCTTACGCGGGGCCATCTCGCCTCGCCTTTATGTTAATCTACGCGTGTGGAACCATCTCGCCTCGCTTTCATGTAATCTACGCGCGCGGAGTCCATTTCGCCTCGCGAAGTCAAGTTCACCTCGCGGAGTCAATTTCACCTTGCCAAGCCTAGCTCGCCTCGCAAAGTCCATTTCGCCTTGCGAAGTCAAGGTCACCTCGCGGAGTCCATTTCACCTCGCCAAGCCTAGCTCGCCTCGCAAAGTCCATTTCGCTTGGCGAAGTCTTGTTTGCCTTGCGAAGTCTATATCGACTCACGAAATCCTGTTCGCCTTGCGAAGTCTATCTCTCCTCGGGAAGTTCTGTTCGCCTGGCGAAGTCTTGTTCACCTAGCGAAGTCTATGTCGCCTCGCGATGTCCTGTTCGCCTCGCGAAGTCCTGTTCACCTGGCGAAGTCTATCTCGCCTTGCGAAGCCCTGTTCGCCTTGCGAAGTCTATCTCGCCTCGGGAAGTTCTATTCGCCTGGCGAAGTCTTGTTCGCCTTGGGAAGTCATTTCGCCTGGTGAAGTCTATTTCACCTCGCCAAGCCTAGCTCGACTCGCGAAGTCCATTTCGCCTAGCGAAGTCCTGTTCGCCTGGCGAAGTCATTTCGCCTGGTGAAGTCTATTTCGCCTGGCGGAGTCTATTTTGCCTGGCGAAGTCGTGTTCGCCTGGCGAAGTCCTGTTCGCCTGGCGGAGTCTATTTCACCTGGCGAAGTCACATCATCAATCGACACTTGATAATTGATTTCAATCGGGATTTAAGGTTTTGTTGTCGGCCGATCATTTCCACGTTGCCACGTGTTATTTCCGACGGCTTCCCAATTTTGTTGACTCACGAGCCACGTATTTTCTTAGATTATTCAACGACTATTATTATCGTTAAATTTTATATGTCTACAAATGCCCCCACTCCAAGGTGCGTCTTAGCCATGTTGTCGTCATGTGCCAGAGGCGTGACTTGAAGTCTATGTTTAATGGGTTAATTTTGTGGGAGTTCCTGAATTTATAGGGATTCCTTGAATTTATGGGATACCCGAATTTTGTTGGGATTCCTTAATTCGCAAGGATTCCTGCGAATTTGATTTGGTAAAGTTTCCAAGTAGTGGGCGGAAACCTTCGATGTATTTCTTTCTTGATTTGCTTGATTCTCCATACTTTTCCAGTTTCAAGGAGGAAAGACTGCACTATAAATTAGAGCTTCCGGTTGAACATTATTTATCACAAAGTTACAACCATCTCACTGTGAGATCAGCGGTATACTCTCCCTCCTTTTGATTTGATTGCTATGGCGCAGAGTCATATAATTGGCTGACCCTTCTCTTTTTTTTTTTTTTTTTTAATCTTGTAGGCCGCGAGGTATTTCTGAGTTGTCAGTAACAGCAGAAACCTTACTCGGCGAGGTGCAGCAGTATCTTAAGGCAGCGAGGTGCAGCAGGATCTTAAGGCAGCGAGGTGCAGCAGGAGTTTTATGGCAGCGAAGCACAAAAAATTTTGACAAGTCAAATTTTTGTGTGTAGACGTACACTACTTCGCATGGCAACTTTCAAAAGTTTCAAGAAAGGCACGATCACTATCCTTGAAGATACTAACGACGTTCAAAGCGATGGCACCACCTTGTGTACCTATCCTTCATTGACTGAGCCGCGCGCCCTCGAGCCTCCCTCGTATGATGGTTCAGGTCACATTCCTCGGTGGTCTTTCCAACAATCACGTCAGCTGGCCACCTTTCAATCAACCAAATTCACCAGTGAGAAGCGAAGCGCAGATGTATGGATGTTGAAATCTGCCCATCATGACCATAATGTTCTTCAAACACCGTTCGTGCTTCTCAGCGACCGTACGGGCAATGGTTCGGTGTAATGGAGAGGGTTTCGTGCAAACGGAGCCTTCTCTTACACGGAACATTACTGGGAGTGGTTAGAAGACATCTTAAGCCGAAGCAGAGATCTCATCCACAAAGCCGGCCTCAACCAAGCGGTGTTTGCATCGCTCTTCAGCTATGATCGTGTTGTTCCTGTGATGCGGGCCTTCTGTGAGTATTGGTGCCCTAACACGAATACTCTTCACACATCGTGTGGCGAGATGTCTATTTCTTTGAGGGATTTGACATATATTTGTGGTTTGCCCATAACTGGAAGGTTCTACGACGAAGTTGTTTCATCTATTGAAGAATTTTCAGCCAAGGGTAAAGGTGTTGAGCCAATCATTCCCAAGAGTTGCAAATTCTTATTTCTTGCGTACCACAAGCTTTGCGATAAAGGGCAAAAAGTGAAGATTGCATCATGGATCCAGTACTAGTACAAAGGAAGTTTGAGATACAAGAGGCCGCCCACCAAGCGTGTACGGAACAAGAAAGATGCACCTCAGAATACGTGCAACCCATCTGGCGAAATCCGTGAGGCTCAAGCTCGAACTGATGATGACCCCGCACCGTTTGATGACTTGGGCGTGGATGACGAAGACATAGAGTCTACGTACTTGGCGGCATTTTACACATGTTGGTTGTGTCTATTCGTCTTTCCTGTGGACGATACAGGCTTGATCCGACCTAGCGTGTTTAAAATTGCCAGCAAAATGTCTCAAGGCTGTCAATTCTATCTAGCTGTACCTGTGTTGGCCAATATCTATCAAGGCTTGACCGAGATTTCCGCTTCCAAAGATCCAGGGAATTGTTCGGCTACATTGCCCTTTCACTACGTGTATACGTGGTTGGCAGAGTACTTCGGCACCCATTTTTATTCTCCTCTTCCTGACAACTTTAAACTGCGCATGGTTCACTTTTCAGGGGCATTTTCAGCCAAGCACTTTAGAGACGCACAAGCTCGCTCTTTATTCAACGAGTGTGGCAATGTGGGGATGGACATCCTAGCCATAGTCCCTAAAAAACGTAGAGTGATCGTTGACCGTGAGAATGTTAAACGTTCAGACATTGTCTACCTCACCTGCCTTCGATCTGGATTTCTTACGCTTAGACAGGACAACCAGCGAGTCGTTCAACCCTACAGTCCTTACCGTTTCAGCCGTCAGTTTGGCTATGTTCAGGATGTTGCAGGAAGTCTTCTAAAAGATATTCGGACGGACGCATTATCCTTGACGTACTGGCATTGGGAAAGCTTTACCAAACGTGAGACAAGGAGCACAGTAACGTTGCCTCCTGAGAGCGTTTTAACAGAGTACATGGTGACTCGTGATTATGTTAAATGGTGGTCCAAGTTATCGTTCCATGCCCAAGATGACTACAGCCACAATGCTTGGGTCACCGCACAAGCCTTTAAAAACCAAAGAAGACAAGGTTGCTGCTCACGTGGTACCGCCCCGCCAGAAAGTTACTCCCCGCGAGATACTATTTCAGCAGGAAGTGCTTCCCCGCGAGATGCCGTCTCGCCAGAGAGTGGTTCCCCGCGAGATGCCGTCTCGCCAGAGAGTGGTTCCTTGCGAGATGCCATCTCGCCAGAGAGTGGTTCCCCGTGAGATTGAACTTGACAATAATCTTCACGCATCTTCTACCAAGGCGTTGCCCCCAAGTAGCAATTCTCCCAATGAACCGCACCAAGCTTTAGAAGGTCATGGGGACTCATCTGATCATCATCTCGCCCAGAGTCACCTTAAGTTGAAAGGGACCAAAACTCAAGCAAAAAGACTTAGTGGGAGTAGTAATAGTTCCAGGGACGTGAACTTCAAGCGTCGAAGGATTGAACCAGACCTTGGCTCCATTTATTTCAATCCTGACGATGAGTTTCTCCTTAATAGAAATTTTCTTGGCGAAGTTCCTGGTCCCTCGAAACAAACTCCAAATCATGGCGAGGTATGTTCGCCACCATCACCATATATATATATATATATTTTTTTTTTTTTTTACATTATATGCATGATCTGAACTCATTTCCTTTACCTTCTTGTTTTCAGCTAGAAGGACTCCCACTTTTTGAAGATGAAGCTTGTTCGAGAGAGGTTGGCGTCCTTTCAACAGAACCAATGAAGACCGACTCTTTTCACGAAGACGATGCATGCAAACAAAACGACTCGCAACAAGTTAATCTTGAAGATATTTCGGTGAATCCTCCGAGGCTTTTAAGCAATATGGCATTCTCCGAAGTCACCCGCAGGCTGCCACTCTAATTTGTGAACAAATTGAAGACGTCATCACGAAACACTCATCAAGAACCATTCTTTCTAAAAAGAAAGACCTTGGCGAGATGGTGGCCGAACTTCAGTGCTATGGGTTTGATCCTTCGCCAGTAAAAGACAAGGTAGAAAGCTTGATGACTTGTGCTACTCAGTATAACGCGGCAAGGCTTGTATGCATGCATAAGGCTACTCCAAGCACATGTGATCAACGTTTACCTTATATGGAGGCTGAAATTGCAAAGTTGGTCGAACATCGTCAAACTGACTTTGGTCAACGTCAGACTATGATTGAGTCCTTGGATATCTTGAAGGAAGAGCAACATAAGTTAGAGCAGAAAATAGCCTCCCTAGATGTGAGCCTTCTACTTCATGACAAAAGGCTTGCCGATTTAGAGAAGCAGAAAGTCCAAATCAAGGAAACTCCAGAGTTGACTGCTGAAGAACTTGAGGAAGCAAAGAGGTTCCGAGATGATTTTGAAAAGCAACGCAACATCTTCAAAGGCCTATCTTGGACGTGAAGGGCCCATCATTGTTTAGTAACTTATGATTTATTCTCTTTTTCTTTTGCGCATGTAATTTTATGCAATAAAAAAAAGATTTTTTTTTTTTTGATGTGACTGAACTTAAGAATATAATTCTCAAGCTGCCTACGTATCATTCCAAAGAAAGAATCAAGTCATAACGTAGTTCAAGGATGAGGATTTAGAACTTTTTTTTTTGAAATTTTTTTTTTTGGGTGCCTTGTGCAGTTTAGGCTCATGCAGGCTAGGAGCATTTTTTGTCATTTGCAGTTTAAGCTCGTGCAGACAAGGAGCGTTTTTGTCATTCGCAGTTTATGCTCGTGCGGACAAGGAGCGGTCTTCACTTGATTTAAGCGTAGTATTTCTTTAAGAACTTGCCGTTGATTGGGCCAATTCTCAAACCGTCTTCAGCCACTATTTAATAGGCTCCGTCGGTGTAGACTTCGCTGATGACATAAGGGCCATCCCACTTTGACTTGAACTTGGGACCGGTCTTGTGTGTCATGATGATGGGTCTGCGTACAGCAAGGACCAAGTCACCAATTTGAAAGGATCGAGGCCGAACTCCTTTGTTGAATGCACGCGACATCCGAGCTTGGTAGCATTCTAAATGTTGTTGCGCATCGAGCCTCTTCTCGTCTAAAGCTTCCAACTCTTGAAGTCGTAGCTTGATATTTTCTTCATTTGTGAGGCCTTCTTGCAAAGCAATCCTCAATGAGGGAATTTGCTTCTCTAATGGCAAGACAGCTTCAACACCATACACAAGAGAATAAGGTGTGGCATTTGTGGCAGTTCGGTATGTCGTTCTATATGCCCACAATGCTTCGCCCATCTTCTCATGCCAGTCTCTTTGTGACTTGCTGACGGTCTTCTTCAAGATGTTGCAGAGCATCTTATTAAATGCCTCCGCCACACCATTAGCTAGTGCATTGTACATCGACGAAAAGTGTAGCTTAAAGTGATACTTTTCGCTAAGTTTTTGCATAGCACTATTTGAGAAGTACTTGGCGTTATCTGTAATGATGCAATGTGGCACACCATATCGCGGGATGATACACGTCTTGATGAAGTCTACAACGGTTTCTTTCTTTATCTCTTTAAGCGGTACCGCCTCTGACCACTTTGAAAAGGAATCCGTGGCTACCAAAATGTACATGTGGCCTCCAGAAGATTTCGGGTTTATGGGTCCCATATCGTCTATCCCCCAGACATCAAACGGGTGTGAAGCGATCGTAGGATGTAGTAGCTCAGGCGGTTGATGGATAAAGTTTGCGTGGAATTGACAGGCTTGACATTTCTGTGCGTACTCCATGCAATCCTTGAACATTGTGGGCCAGTAGTAACCCATTCGCCTTACTTGAAAATGTAATTTAGGACCTGATTGATGAGCTCCACATATTCCATAATGAACCTCTTCCATGGCTTTGGACGCCTCTTCTTTTCCCAAACACCTAAGAAGTAACCTGTCAAATGATCGTCGATAAGGAGTCTCCTTGTAGTAGAAAAAGCGCGGGGCTCTTCGCTTGATATCCGTTCGCTGTTTTAGATCGTCAGGTAGCTTGCTATGCTCAATGTAGTCGATCAAAGGATGCCTCCAATCTTCGACGTTGATAACATAGACGGAGAATACATTGGAATTTTCGCATAATGGGACAATCCTTGTTGAGACAACCCATCGTTGGCAAATTGAAAGGTCCACAATTTCATCATTTGATAATGCCAAAGTTGCTGCTAGGTTGGCCAAGGCATCCGCCATCTGGTTTTCTTTCCTTGGCACATGTTCTAGTGTAACAACGTCGAAACCCGTCAAGAGTTGTGTAGCGAGACGGAAATAAGGAACCAAATCCTCTTTCCTGACTTCGTAATTAGTTAGTAGTTGATCAATTACTAACTTCGAATCCCCGTACACTTCTAGATTTGCAATTTGCATTTCTAAGGCCGTTTGCAACCCCATGATGAGGGCTTGGTATTCCGCAACATTGTTGGAACACAACTCACCGAGAGTGAAGGCATATGGCAATATTTGCTTTTGTGGGGTGACAAAGACAACGCCGGCCCCTGCTCCATCTATTCTTGAAGATCCATCAAAGAACATCTTCCAAGTGGGGAGAATTTCTACAAGAAAGACTTCTTCATCCGGCAAGTCATCTAGAATTTCCCAATCGGCAGGAATTGGGTGATCCGCTAGAAAGTCAGCCACAGCTTGGCCTTTGACCGCCTTGGCAGGTACATAGCCAATGTCATGTTGATTGAGGAGCAAAGCCCACTTTGCCATTCGTCCTGATAAGACTGGTTTAGACATGATAAACTTGACTGGGTCAGCTCGGGCTACTAAATGCACCGTGTAAGCTTGCATATAATGCCTCAACTTTTGGATGGAAAAGATGAGAGCGAGACATGTCTTCTCTATTGGAGAATAATTTAATTCTGCTCATGTGATTCGACTTAAATAGTATAAGGCCATCTCCCTTTTTTCCTCATTTTCTTGGTCTAGAAGCGCTCCAAGTGATCTTTCTTGAGCTGCAATGTAAAAGGTAAGAGGTTTCCCAGGAATGGGCGCACCCAACACCGGAGCATTAGCCAAGTAATTTTTAATGTTTTCGAAAGCATTGTGACATGCTTCATCCCACACGAAAGGCACATCCTTCTTCATGAGTCGACTAAAAGGTTGACATCGACCTACGAGGTTGGAGATGAACCGCTTGATAAATGCGAGTTTTCCTTGAAGGCTTCTCAATTCTTTTAAACTTGTTGGCTCCGGCATTTCTTGAATGGCCTTAATCTTCGATTGATCTACTTCAATGCCCCGATGCTTCACAATGAATCAAAGGAACTTGCCTGAACTCACACCAAAAGCGCACTTCAATGGGTTCATTTTGAGTTGGTACTCGCGTTACCTATCGAACACTTTTCGTAAGTCTTGCAAGTGATCACTCCTTTTTCTTGACTTGACAACCAAATCATCAACATAGCATTCAACGTACTTGTGAAGCATGTCTCCAAAGACTTTCTGCATGGCACGTTGGTATGTTGCACCGGCATTCTTTAATCCAAATGGCATGACTTTGTAACAGTAAATGCCTTTGGGAGTACGAAATGCAGTTAACTCCTCGTCTTCTTGCGCCATCTTTATTTGGTTGTAGCCAGACGATCCATCCATGAAAGACAAAGCTTCATGACTTGTGGTTGCATCCACCATGAGTTCGATGATAGGCAAAGGGAAATCATCTTTCGGACATGCATCATTCAAGTCGCGAAAGTCTACGCACACACGCATTTGTCCATTCTTCTTTTCAACTGGGACAATGTTTGCGATCCACTTGGGATATTGGACCTCTCTGATGAAGCTTGCAGCGATCAACCTATCAACCTCTTCTTCAATTTGAGTTTGTACCTCTGTTCGAAAGCGTCGTGTCAGCTGTTTGATGGGTCGAGCCTCCGGTTTAACAGCTAGTCGATGAACTGCCACTTTAGGATCAAGACCGGGCATTTCCGTGTAGGTCCAAGCGAAGATGTCCCTGTATTCAAGCAACAGGTCATAGTACTCCTTCTCCTCTTGGGAGCTTAACGACGTGCTTACAAATATCGGTCTTGGGTCTTCTTCCGTCCCCAGATTGAGTTTCTTAAGTTCATCGACCGTGGATTTCACCCCATCTTCAAGCTCTGGAGGAGCTACCTCTACTTCATATTCGAAGCCTTCATGGTCATCCTCTTCATATGCTTCCACCTCTGCTACTGTGATGTGATAAGCACATTGAATAACATCATCCTCATCGCCATTAGCATCATCGCCTTCTTTATCTTGACCGGTGAGTATGAAGGTATGTTGCCTCACTTTAAGTTGGTCAATCGAATTCACCTCTAGCACACAACGTCTTTTCATGCGTGATGGGATGAGACTTTGGGTTTCTTTATTTTCCGATTGGCCAACTTCTTTTCTTTTTCTATCTTGTTGTCCTTTAGGAGCTTGGATCCTTTCAAGTGCTGACTTTCGAGGAGTTGGCTTTATTTGTTTATTTGATGATGACAACCTTTTGAACACAGAAGTTCGTGTAGCTGCGGTATCAAGACGATTGAAGATGGAGCGTCGACTTGTTGACTTTTCAACACGTTCAAACACCGAAACTCTGCCTGTTGATTTAGTAGAAGTATTTTGTGAACTTGGGCAGATGCGATCGAATGCTGAAGTGCGAGAAACAGATTGGATTTGTTGAATCTCATCTTCTACTTCTTCGACGCTTATGTACTGCATACTTGCCTTCTCTGCTTTCCTTCTGCCTGAGATTTTGATCGGCTTGCTTGGGGTAAAACCAAGACCCGTTTAACCGAATCACTTGTTTTTCCCTGTTCTCTTAGCTTCTTTTGAAACTCATTGAGCTCATGAGCTTTCTTACTGACGGCTTGATCATCCTCTCTACTCGACGAACCGAAGTCGAATCCAGCCTTTGCCAACAATTTGTAAGCATTGGGGTCAAACCCTTCATTTGTTCTTTTCTCGGGTAAAGGTCCGTGCTCTACCCTTCCTCGGATTGGTTTGACAAATCCCTTCAATGGTTGCTTGGTAGGAGTTTGGTCGTTTAAATTTGTCAATGGAAATATTGATGCTTCCTTCAATAATTTTATGTCCTCTTCGCTTAACTTCCGAGGACTCATTTGCCGCTTTGTTCCTGCAAATGGAGATTCTCCTTCTTTGCGCTTGGACTTTGGCACATATCGAAGAATTGGGACAACTGGACCAGACTTGTCTGATGTCACAGTTTTGGATGGAGGCTTGTGTGACTCTTCATTTCCCTTGCCTTTTGCTTCAACTTCTTTCCTTGTTGCCGTCGTAGCCTTCCCTGTTGAGGGTACTTTGACTGGAAGAACTTCTATTACCGATTCCTCATCTGAATAGAACTTGGAATCTGCGTAGTAAGACTCAGCTTCGGTGAATGGCTTGGTATCACCTATCACTGTTTTCACGCCTCCGCGGTAGAACTTGAAGCATTGATGCAGAGTTGAAGGCACGACATCATTTTCATGAATCCATGGTCGCGCCAACAATATGTTGTATGAAGTCTTTGCATCGATCACATGGAACAAAGTGTGTGACTCCAATTCGCCAATAACCATGTCTAGTCGAATCATGCCTATCGCTCTTTGCTCTCCTTGGTTAAAACCTTGGATCATGAGACGACTTTTAGATAACTCGTCGATATTGATGTCGTGTCGAGACATTGTTGATTTTGGCATAATGTTCACAGCAGACCCTCCATCTACAAGCATGCGGTTTAACTTTTGCTGTCGCATGTAACCTGTCACAAAAAGAGGTCGATTGTGTGGTTTTGAACCCAATTGCAAATCTTCATCCGTGAAATGAATGGCGTCGCAACACGCTACGCATGCCGCACACTCATTGATGTTCTAAGAATGCTAGCCTTCATCAAGCAACAACTGGACCAACGCACGTCTCGCCGATTTGGAAAGTTGCGACAGGTTAGAGAGGCTAAATTTTAGAGGCAAATCTTCCAATTATCTCAGCACTTTAGTTTCTTCAACCTTCTCAGCATCTTTGGAACCACCTTCAAAACTGGTTGTCATTGAATTAGCTCTCAAACTCATTCGCATCTTAGGCATGCATCTTGCTGGCAGATTTTGATTGAGGGACTTTTGTACACAAGGAGCGAATTTCTCCTTTATACACCTTTTCTCATTTCTCGCGAGGCATTGACGACTCCCATGTGGTCGTTTATGATTTGGCTGCGAGAGTGGTGGACTTGACAACACACCTTTGCGCGCTTTTCGTCGAGTGACAAGTATCCATCTCTCGCCATCATCGCATGGGGCGGCTTTAGGAGCGAGGTTTATTTGCTGGATTGACTTTACTCCTTCTAACTTTTTATCATTGCCCGTCTCTTTCGAGTAATGGCATGGCGCCTTCATTGGCATGGAAGGTACTTGAACCGGTTCAAAAGACCCAAATGAAATGGTAGTGCAATTGACCGCAGTAACCTCGTCGACATCCAACTCGATTCTTCCTTGTTTGGCAAGCTTCATGATCAAATCCTTCAAAACAAAGCACTTCTCAACTGGGTGGCTGACAAGGCGATGAAACTTGCAATACTTCAGATCATTGACCCGATGCATTTCTTCTGGACGTTTGCATTCTGGAAGTTCTATCACTTTGTTCTCAAGCAAATCCTCCAACATGCCTGCCACGTCGGAATCTGGGATTGGATAAGTCTTTTGTTCCCACTCAATCAATGGATGCTTCTTCCTCCCGTAGGCTTGAGTCGATTCTACTCTCTTAACCTCCTTCTTGTCTCGTGTGGAGATTTTGATTGGAGCAACACTTACAGTCATCGACTCCTTTGTAGATCTTTTCACGACCTTGTCAACTTTGCTGCTGAAAGCTTTGTCTTTTCGTTGATCATTGACAAACTCCTTCTTACCCTTGTGGCTAGCTATGCTCAACTCCATATCATGGGCTCACGTAGTTAGTTCTTCAAAGGATCGAGGCTTGATACCTTGGAGAATGTACAACAAATAAAAATGCATGCCTTGGATGCACATCTCTACCGTAGACGTCTCCGACAAGCGGTCTTTACAATCGAGACTAAGCGAGCGCCACCTGTTGATGAAGTCAATTGCTGGTTCGTCTCTCCATTGTTTTGTGTTGGTTAGTTCCATCATGCCCACAGTTTGCCTTGTACTGTAGAAGCGGTTTAAGAATTCATATTCCATTTGGTCCCAATTGTCGATGGACTCGGGCTCTAAGTCCGTGTACCACTCAAAGGCATTGCCTTTCAACGAGCGAACAAATTGCTTGACAAGGTGGTCACCCTCCGTCCCGGCGTTATTGCAGGTTTCGATGAAGTGAGCAACATGTTGCTTTGGATTGCCCTTCCCTTCGAATCGCTGGAACTTTGGTGGTTGGTATCCCAACGGCATCCTTAGTCCATTAATTCTTTTGGTGTAGGGTTTGGAGTAGGTGAGAGAATCACGAGAAGGACCTCCATATTGAACTCTGATGGAGTTGGTGATGATATCTTGCAATTGTTGAAAGGACATGGATCCAAGCGAGCCATCATCGTCTTTGTCAACGTTCTTGGAGCTCTCGCCTACTTTGTGCTTCTTTTCTTCATCTTGACCTTCAAGCCTGCTGTAGAGCTCGGCGATCTGCATGTCTTTTTCTTCCACCGTTTTGGTGAGCTTTTCGACTGCTCCCATCAGATTGGCTATTTGCTCTTCAATGGTGGATGCTCTTGTCACCATGACTTGCATAGGGATAGGTCGTGATGAATAGTCCGTTGGCAGACCATACGTGTTGTCTTCATCACCATTTGGACTTCCATCATATGAAGCCGTGCTTGATTCATCATCCGTGGCAGGTGAGAATGATCGCTCCCTTGATTTGTTTGGAGTTTCCTTCTCTTCACTTCGCGAGGCGCGCTTGTCTTCACCTCGCGAGGCATGCTTGCTCACGAGATTCGCCAAGGTGATGACTGGTTCGCGAGCGTTGGAAGGCAAAGCCACAAATGTTGTGGGTTGATTCCTCGCCATGCTACGGGTGACATGACCAGAGGGCTCGCTGTTTGACCTCGCGGTCATTGGTTTAGACTTCTTCATTGAGAGGGCTTGAGTGCTCTTGGAGGCCATTACTTCGAGCGGATTTGGGCTTTCCTGCTGAGAAGGAGATGAGAGGCAAAGTGGTCCCACTGGGCGTGCCAATTTTGTAAACACGAAAATATCTGAAACAAATAACAGAAAGACACGTGTATAAAGAATGCGGGTTACAATCTTTGTGAACTCCTCTGATTCTATCTCCGAATTTAGGTCTAACTCAAGGGTGACAAGCACTTGTTCTTGAGGGTTACGCGGATTAATCACGTAAAAAGTATTTGGGTTTAGTGAAGAACTGGCTATCTGTGGAGCTTGATAGTTCTTTAAGGATCTAGTGAAGAACTGGCTATCTGGGGAGCTTGATAGTTCTTCAAGGATCTAATGAAGAACTGGCTATCTGGGGAGCTTGATAGTTCTTCAAGGGTTTAGGGGAGACTTCTGAGCTCGCGGAGGGATTTCTCTCTCTCTAGTTCGCTGCCTTCTTTTTATGCTCCCCCCCCTCTTGGTATGAGATGGGGTATTTATAG
Organism: Fragaria iinumae; assembly: GCA_009720345.1. NCBI lineage: Eukaryota > Viridiplantae > Streptophyta > Magnoliopsida > Rosales > Rosaceae > Fragaria > Fragaria iinumae. Next base: position 25,455,337 of record CM019117.1, read on the forward strand.
TGTTAGCATGCCTCCACTTAAGACATGTAATGAAGATTCTGAATCAATAATATTTCCTTAATCGAATCAATGAATCTTGACTGATTTACTTGCCGATTTCAACATAATCAAATCAATCATATCTTGAGATTTAGATATGCCCAGATCGCTTTGGATTGAATGTCCTGTTTTGGGCAAGATCCTTACGCTATCTCGCGGATATGGAAGGTATCCCGCGAGGAAGCTTGATTTCCAAGCAAGCGGTGATTTCTAATCCCACTTCGCGGACGACTTCCCTTGGACATGCGAACTCTGTCGTCTAGCTCCTTCGCGAGGTTCCCCTTACGCGGGGCCATCTCGCCTCGCCTTTATGTTAATCTACCCGCGTGGAACCATCTCACCTCGCTTTCATGTAAATCTACGCGCGCGGTGTCAAGACCCACCCCGAATTTCACCCTGAAACCCGAGGTAAGTCCTGCGGGGACCACCTCCAAGGAAAATTTACCGAAGGACTCGGCAAACCTCCCTTGAAAATGGACAACCCTAACCCGGAAAAATATAGAACACCCTCTTAACCCAAAATATTAAACTTCACTTTAATCCAAATAACTGAATAAAATAATACACAATTATTTTTCCGAAATATTCAGAGCTACTACAGGAAAGACAACGGAAGCTGAAGAAAACCCTAGTGGGTTTAAACAAATGACCTACTGGCGTACAGTAGTGGAAATGTGGGTGACTATGCCTCGGCGCCTCCTTCTAGACCCCACCCGAACTCTGCAGACTGGGCGATTAAAACAAAGGAAAAGCCCAGGGGAAAATATTTAATCACGTCAGGGTGAGTGAACAAAATAATCTGGACAACAATAAATATTTCCCCAAGAAACACTTTCAAGGACTCGACTAGTTCTGGCTAGTCCCCAAATATTAAACAAAACAGCCTCTCAGGCTAAATTATATAATTATATCAGTATGTATCCACACCCGTCTACTCCATGTATGTTATCTATGAATAAGCTTGAAGGTAGATAGTCATACCAGGCTAGGACGCTCGCGTTTAACGCGCACGTCACCCCATAGTGGCATTTATCCTCAGTATGGGGGTGGGACCAGGTGGTATTTATACGTGTATACTCCCTGTACGAATTCTATGAATGAATCTAAAAACATAGAATGAACTCGGAAAGTAGAAAGTCGTACAGGGCTAGACGCTGGCGTCTAACGCTCACGTCACCTCATAATGGCATTTTTCCTCATTATGAGGGGAGCACGTATGGCTAGCTAGCATTCTCTCATATACATACTATATTCATAAACGTTATATAAAGTGAGTAAAATCACTGAAATCCTCAACTCAGGATAAATTCCAACAAAGAAAAATATTAAACAAAGGTCCACTCACAACTTAGGCCTAAGCCTGACGTCGGCCGGAGGTCTCCTCTGCTCGAGCCTCCTCGTGTCCTGTTCCAATACATAAATAATTCCTCAAATAAAATCCCAACGTTCAAAGAAAAATAGGCATAATTAAATATGAGCTTCTCGCGCTCAACCATGCCTATCGTCCTAAATCTTAACTTCACTGTCAACCATAAATCTCCATAAATTACCGACATCCTCAAAATCACCTTCCAACGTCCTAATCGTAAAAATAATCCAATGGCCGGATTTTAACTTATTAATCCGCCAAAAATACCAAACTTAACAAATTCCAAAACCTATCCAAAACTCCTCCAAAAATTCTAAAACTCATTCCAATAAACTCCTCATAATTTTCTCCACCAAAAACATTTTCTCGGCGCCGGCGCCGGCTCCGCCGGCAGCGGCGGTCGGCGACCAACTCCGGCGACCTGCAAATGCTACCAAAATTTGCCAGCACCTTCCTCTCAACCTCCTCTACAACAATCCTAACTACCACAAACTCAAATTCTAAGCCTAACCACATCAATCGAACACAAACACACAATAAAGCCCTAGAATTTCAAATACCGATTTCTCCTTACCTAGCTCGAGATGAAAGGAGCCCTTTGGAGGGATTGAAGCACGGGAGGAGGGCTTCCTTTTGAGCCAAGGCTCGCCGGATATGGCGGCCGGAGGAAGGAGTTCCGGCGAAAAGAAGTTTCCGGCAGTCGGGGCTTTCGGCGTCGATTCCTCCTTCACGGCCGCGCTAGGGAGGCTGCCACTGGTCTAGAATTGTAGCTGGGTTGGAGACCGATCGTTTGGGACCGGTGCGGCGGTCTGGCGCGGCCGGACGGCGGCGGTCGGGCGGTCGGAAAATCGGCAGGGAGGAGAGAAATCGGGAGGGAGAAAACCGGGAGGAGAGAGAGAGAAATACACACGGGCTTTGACCAAAAACAAAGCCCGGTCCAACTTAAACCAAAAACCCAATCCAAAAATTCAACACCCCAAAATAATACCCCAATAAAAATTACCTTTTACTAGCTAAAATTTACCATTTTTACCGTCGTCACATTTTCTTCCTTCGAATAATTCTTTCGAAATATTCGTCCCTCAACACACCTCTAGGGACTTTAGGACTAAAAATTCAATGACGAAGACGGTAAAATTCTTATTACCACAATGCTAGTAATTAAGGTAAAATTTATGAGTCGGGGCGTGACACGCGGAGTCCATTTCGCCTCGAGAAGTCAAGTTCACCTCGTGGAGTCAATTTCACCTCGCCAAGCCTAGCTCGCCTCGCGAAGTCCATTTCACCTTGCGAAGTCAAAGTCACCTCGCGGAGTCCATTTCACCTCGCCAAGCCTAGCTAGCCTCGCGAAGTCCATTTCGCCTGGCGAAGTCCTGTTCGCCTAGCGAAGTCTATGTCGCCTCGCGAAGTCCTGTTCGCCTTGCGAAGTCTATCTCTCCTCGGGAAGTTCTGTTCACCTGGCGAAGTCTATGTAGCCTCGCGAAGTCCTGTTCGCCTGGCGAAGTCTATCTCGCCTCGGGAAGTTCTATTCGCCTGGCAAAGTCTTGTTCGCCTTGGGAAGTCATTTCGCCTGGTGAAGTCTATTTCACCTCGCCAAGCCTAGCTCGCCTCGCGAAGTCCATTTCGCCTGGCGAAGTCCTGTTCGCCTGGCGAAGTCATTTTGCCTGGTGAAGTCTATTTCGCCTGGCGGAGTCTATTTTGCCTGGCAAAGTCGTGTTTGCCTGGCGAAGTCATTTCGCCTGGGGAAGTCTATTTCGCCTGGGGAAGTCTATTTCGCCTGGCGAAGTCCTGTTCGCCTGGCGGAGTCTATTTTGCCTGGCGAAGTCTTGTTCGCCTGGCGAAGTCATTTCGCCTGGGGAAGTCTATTTTGCCTGGCGAAGACTTGTTCGCCTGGCGAAGTCACATCATTAATCGACACTTGATAATTGATTTCAATCGGGATTTAAGGTTTTGTTGTCGGCCGATCATTTCCACGTTGCCACGTGTTATTTCGACGGCTTCCCAATTTTGTTGACTCACGAGCCACGTATTTTCTTGGATTATTCAACGACTATTATTATCGTTAAATTTTATATGTCTACACATCCTTATGTCATCATTACGGATCTGGCATCTTTGCTTGGACTAAGCAGAGCTTGGATTTGCTTGGACTCATCTTAGACTGACACGTTGTACATGACTGATCCAATAGACAAAAATTAAAGAACTTCAAGACACAAATCTTACACACCGCATACATCATATCAATCTCTCTTTTGTAGCTCCACTCAAGTCTGTTCCGATGGCGGTGGTGTTTGTATGACGCCGGCAGAAGGGATCTGGGGTCACCGGAAAAGAGTTGATATCTAAGGACGACGCCGAACCCAAATGGATCGGTTTTGGGTATATGGTTGTCTCTTCAGCTTCTTGTTCTTGACCTCTTTCACTCTTGCCGGAATCAGTATTTGGTACTTGAGACTTAAAATTCATATGGGGATTCAGTTTTGCTACTTGGTCTTTTATACCAGATTAGTTTCGATTTCATATTTGGTTCGATGCTGAACTTGGGTGATCTGATTTGAGTTAATTGAATTTGGGTGGTTGTTACTTAATTTGAGTCGAACCCAAAAGCTCAGCAGATGATGATGCTTTAATTATGATAATAATTATCATTTTTGTATCTTACATACATATGTAGATCATGCATATAGGACCAGAGATGAGAGCCAGCAAAAGAGCAAGGTGTGGCAGCGGAAGAGTAATGTTTGGTGGTTCTTTGATTACATCTGTTGGATTACTTATAGATGACGTGTCGGCCTAGGAGTGATGTCCAAGCAGATCAAAGCTTTGCTTAGTCCAAGCATAACAAAGCTTTGCGAAGCCAAATCCAATCATTACTTCATCTAATGGTTATAAGACATCCAAGCAAATCCAAGTAACATAAATCAAAGCAGAGAATCCAGATCCTTTATGATTTTCATTTCCAAAACAAGGTTTTTTATTTTTTTATTTTCCATAACTCACTTCAAATCCCAGATTAACACAACCAAACAATAATTGCAATCACTCCTCTCTTAGCCACAGCTTTAGCCGTTGAAAGTAGCAGCATGTTTGTAAATTATATCTGATTAGTAATATTTTTATATGAAAAAAAAATTTGATTTTTATTAGAGAAAATGATTTTAAAGTTATGTAGGGCTAATTTGGTAAAATTACCTCATAACATATGACATGTAGAGAAGAATTTTTTCTTATTTGTTAAAACTTATCCTTATCTGTTTGTTAAAAAATATCCTTATTTGTTTAAAAATAATGCAAATAGATGTTGTAGTGTTTCAAATCTTTTTGAAGGGGTATATGTGCTTTGTTATAACTAACTTTGAGGTATCACAAATTTGATTTTGATTGGGGCTTTAAGCTTGCAAATTAGGCTGCTTGGCGTAACCAATCAGTCCTCTGTGCGTTGTCGGATTATGTCAATTACAGAATAGAAATTTCAGAATAGAAATTTCCACAAAATCTATCACTGAATTAAGATTACACTTCCTTGTTTACATAACGTGCAAAACAAGAACATGAGAACAATCACATGATTTTAATACTGTCTAATCAAATCTAAAACTATACAGAGTTTGACAAAATTAGGGAGAACCCTGCCACTACGCCTCCGCCTCAACACTGTTGATTCTCACCTGCAGGTCTAACCCCTACATCAAGAATTGGTGCACCGGGATTGTAGAATAACAAACCCGGTAAGCTAAAAAGCCCGTATGAGTAAACTCAAAAATAACTCCACATTTAACACATCCAACATACCACAAGTGAAATTTGATCAATAATTAAAAACCACACATTAACAAGAAATGTACCCATGAGTCCCAGATATTTAATAAATACCCCTCATGACCTACAACAACAATATGTGTACCCATGGGTCCCAGATACCATCAAGTATCTCCCATGACCTACACCAACAGACGGACTAGAGCTCTCATTCCTAACTGTAACCAATCACCAGGCCAAAGGCTTAGAACCCGGTTTGACTGTCCAAAACCAAAACACAAAATAATAAATAGCATCTTAACCGTAACCAATCACCCAATTAAAGGCTTGGAACCCGGTTAGGCTATTTATCAAACAATCATCATATCACAACATTATTATCAACAACACAAGATCCACATCATAAGATTATATCCTTCACAAGGATATAATTATATGAACTATATAAATTATACCATAAGAATAGCTTCTCACAAATTAATAAAATTATGATCATATGAGCCTTCAAATAACACATAAGGAAAACTTGTTTTATCTTACCTATAAGCCGTTGGCGATCAAACTCATATATTTTTAAAACCAATAAAAGCAAAATATTAAAATCACATCAAAATCAATATCCTCCTCAAATGACCATAATTAAACTTGGTTCAAAAGTGAACCATGGTGATGTTTACTCACCTAAATACTCCCGCTGCGTCTTCACAAAAACACAAGAGCCAAGCTCACCATAACCTCACAAACCACCTAAAATTACACAATTAAAACCTTAGAAAATTCTCAACAAGGATTAAAGTACCCCTAACCTAAAGGTTGCCCAAAGAAGGGCAATCCTTCCTCCAAGACCTCCCAAGGTCATCGAACACTCAACAACAACCACTACTACCTCCAAGAATCAAACTTTCCAAGTTTCCGACCTAATGAACACCAAGAACCAACTTAGCACCTACAATGCAAAAACCTAATCAACACTCATTCTTCACACACCAACAGCACACTAACATCAACAAGGACTAGCTAACACAGCAAACAAGGTCTCTACCCTGCCCGGACGTGCTCCCACGCGCCTCCACCAAACTTCAAAATTTGGGGAAACTCAAAACATGAAACTTGTAGATTGAAGCAAGGTGAGTAACTTTAATACCTGGTGGTTCAACCCGTTCGGCCAGAAAATGCCCCGCAATACCAACCCGAAATCAAATTCCAAACCTACAAAACCGGCCCCAAAACTTGATTTCTAGATCACCAAAGGGGTAGAAACATCTCTAGAAGAGAGAGGAGAGCAAGACTCACCTAACCTTGGCTGGAATAGGCGTCAAAATTGCCGACTTTCCGGTGGAACAGCAGCAGCTCCGCCACTTTGTGGCGGCTTCCAGGCGACGCGACGACGAGCAAGGCTGCCCCAGCAGTGGAGAGGAGCCCCGTGCCGACCCAACGAAACCGGCGGCGTCCAATTTGGTGGCCAGATGAGAGAGAAATCAGTTGGAGAAGAGAGAGTGCGGGGGAGCTCGGGAGAGAGAGGAGAAAAAGCTGAAATTTGGGTTTCCAAAATAACTCCCCCCACACTTTTCTACTTATAAACTTTCCAAACCCGGAAACTAACTTCCCCTGACCATAACTTACGACGTACGTTTCACGCGTGCCGCATGTCTACGAACTCGTATTGACGAGCTCTACAACTTTCATAAAGGAAGTTTTCGAAGATAACTTACGGAAAATAAAGTTAACTTTTTGGTCCCTTAAAAGTCAAAGCACCTTAAAACAAACTCCCGAACTTCAACTTCGCATAAACCAATAAGAATTTCCGTAAATATTCATTCATTAAATATGGGAATAATACAAGGAAAAATGATATGAAAATCTAGGGTATTACAAAACCAAACCGTAGTTCGGTTCGGTTTCGGTTTTTTTTTTTCTTTTCTGTTTTTCTTCTTTTTTTAAAATAATTTTTCTTAAAATTTGTATGCTTTCGGCTTAGTAAAAAATTATCGTATTTTAGGTTTTTTTTTTTTCTTCCATTACTTGTTTTTATAAGCACATATAATATATCAATAAAAATTTTGACAAAGATTCTTCAACAAATCAACAATTTATAAACCAAATAGATACTTTGAAAGTTTAATACTCAATAATTTCGAAAGTATTGGGAATTGACCACTCTAGCACACCATGAAACCATAATTTTAAAACTTTTAAGTTCATCTTAAACAAAAAATATAGACTCCATAGTTTAAAGTCCATCTAAATAAATTCCGAATTTTGAAGTTTAAAAATCATAAATTTGAATAAAGAAGAGAAAAAGAAATTAAATATTAGAATCTATAATCTAAAGCTCGCAAGAATAAGGTCTTCGATTTTAAAGGTAACGTACATATCACTCTCTATACTTCGCATACACGACACTTAAAACATTTCTATATGTACATAAAACGAAAATAAAAAGCAAAATATTAGAAAAGACAAACATATAATTATATAAAACATAAAATCTAAAATCATATTGTTCAAATCAAATATTTAATACAAAAATAAAGACAAAAAACGACGTCGTTTTTAGAGAGATTCGGTTTTTCGGTTCGGTTCGGTTTTTCATGGGCCAAAACCAAAAACCAAACCAAACTAATTTGGTTCGGTTTGGTTTTCGGCTCAATTTTTTTCGGTTTTCGGTTTCAAAATTCCACCCCTAGAGGAGAGGCGCGGAAGAGGAGAGAGAGAGAGAGAAAATGGTAAGTTACTGATTTCTACCTTACCTCAAATGGTAAGTTTCCCTTTTTATACCCCAACCGAAAATAGTAACTTTACATTTTACACCATAACTTTCACATATGAACTCCGATTTTAACGTATAATATGTCCACGGATTCGTATTAACGTCCTCTACAACTTCCTTAAAGAAATTTTCCCAAAATAATTTTCCTACAAAAAGTCAACTCCAGGGTCCTTTAACAGTAAACGGTTACTCAACTCAGTAAAAGGTCAAAGTAACCTAAAAGTCAATAACCGTAAATTAACTTAAGAACCGGGATGTGACATCGAAGACATAAAGAGATAAGATTCGTAAATTGCTCAGTAGCGGTCGTCGTAAATATTTGAATAATCTATGCATTTTGGTCCTTGTACATTGAAATTCAGAGTCATGGTTGGTTTTTTTTATCTTGTGGGCCTTGGTTTCTGTCATTCTTTGTCAAAATCTTTTGAAAGGTGAGTTTTTTATGTTGTATTGTTTAAGGTAGTAGTATGTCATTTTCTCAAATATATCAAACACTAACTATCATCACACAAAAAAAAGTAATTAAGAACATATAGCATTAAAAATAAAAATAAGAGAGCTCTCGCTTTCTCTTCCTAGCGACGGCTAACTCTAGCGTTTTGTTGCCCGCCTATCTCCTTGGCCTGCATCTATAGTACATGTGGTCATTGCCTAGCGGGCCTTCGAGACTTGGAGCACCATTGTTGTTCAACTATCCGATTGTTGCGCACTCATTCCGTCGAGACTTCGGTCTAACTCTCCTCTGGAATTTGCTACGGACGACACTGTGAGGCGATGATATGGTTTGGTGGCGACATAATTTAACTAATATGTACGGTTTCTGTAGATAAAAAAAGGGTTGTCTTGTTTTTTCAAAAAGAAAGAAAATAAAAAATAGTTACTTTTTATTTATTTATTTTAAAAATGTATCTCTACTATTATAAAGCCAGACATTCAACAAATTCACCAAATTATGAACTGCCGAAACTATCCTGTATTGAAAAATTCTGATAAAGAAATAAGAGGGTTACTGTTGTTTATGCCTAGATTAATATTTTACTGGACAGTAAATGTCTATGTGAATATTAATTACATTCTTGGTCCATGTCATACCGGCGAGCCCAAAGTTCTCTAGGTTTACAAATGTCGGCCCGCCAGTGAGATCACGCGAGCCGAGTTAGACTTCACGCGGAATGGACATAGGCGGACTACGCAGTTCGCGTGGAACACTTAGCTCGCGCGCGGAATGACTTCACGCGGAATTACTATTCAACACTCCGCGTAGGCGAGGCGAGATTGACTCTCCGCATAGGCGAGGCGAGATTGACTCTCCACGTAGGCGAAGTGAGCTGGCGAACTGGCTCGTGTAGGAGACTTCGCGAGGAAGACACATGCGGAGTCCGCGCGCACCACGACAAAGGTTGAAGCTTTACATGTCTTTGATATGCTTCGGGCCAATCCCTATGGCCCATTAAATATAAAAAACCCTTTTAAGGCTCACGAGCTGCAATAGCCCGCGAAATGGAAGCGAGCTTCAGGAGCACGCGAGATACCATCATGCGACAGCCCGCGGGATGAGGACATTCCTAAATCCAGTTCGCATAGGAGTCTACAGTTAGCAGAGCGGAAGCAATGCCCTATGCGCGGAATGGAGTGTGCGAACTGGGCAGGTGTCACAAGATGGTTGGTTCGCATGGACGAAGCAGTGTCCTTGTGAATTAGAGTTTCAGAGTCCGACTTGGATTCTAATCACTTTTATTCTGCCGCAAGTCGAACTACTATATAAGGGGGCTCGAACCCTAACAGAAACCACTCTAAAAAACAAACACAAAAACACAATACAAACTGCAAACCAGTTGCCCTTCGAACTCCTCGAAACCCTAACCCTAAGCGCCGCCGCCTAGGTTTCTTCTCCAGAGCCCTCCGGACTCTACATCCCCGCTTCTCTCTGAACTCCCTATAGTTGCTCTGCTCGCGCCGCCATGAGTATCGATCGCTTGTGCTCGTAAATCCTCGTCTGAGGTGGCACCTGTAACCCCCTTCGCCTGATCAAGAAGTCAAGAGCACCCCTACTACCTTTTCCTCATCCGCGAGGTGGCACGCCAGCAACACTCCCCCTTTCTCTTTTTTCGCTAGAAACCTCTGCTCCGCGCGCTGAGGATCGTGGCCAAAACATTGGCACGCCGGTATGACATGGACCAAGAATGTAATTAATATTCACATAGACATTTACTATCCAGTAAAATATTAATCTAGGCGTAAACATTGCCCCCTATGCCCCCCCAGTTTTGATGTCTGTTCGCCGATGCTTGAGAAGAAATGAAGGACATCAAAACTTTAGCATGCCCCCCAGGGACAGAGTTGTGGTACCGATGCCCCCCAGTGAGGAAAGCAGGCTACGAGGTCATGAAAACACATTGAAAATGCATATTGCAAATCCGCGCGTATCCTGACATGTCTGCATTCGAACTGCCATAACTCTCTCCAGGAATGGCGAAATGACGAACAGTAAAATCCTCTGGAAATTAGACATCCAGGGATTTCTTTTGATATAAGGCGCGCCAGCTAATGCTTCCTGGATCATTCCAATGAAGTCCGCGAAGTGGACTGTCTGGTAATGGCTGTTGCAACTTTCAGAATTGCAAACTAGTTGTATTGCCTTGCTGACTTGACTTCGCTGGCAGTAACTCGAAGGCATGTTGAATGCCTGTTGTTGTCAAGCCTCAAGGATAGGCTCCGATGTAAGGTTCAAGCCTGTCAGAGGCAAGAACATTGTCTTGCATTTCAGCAAGACCAATGATCTCTTTTTGGGTTTTCTGCTATTTGATTTTTTTGTATTTTCTTTTTCAATGCGAAAAAGGAAAGGAATTGAAAGAAGCAGAAGTAAAAACTGAAGGAAAGCTAGGAACAAAGAAAAGAGGGTATCATAGCTTGATTAGGTACCCTTCGTTAGGCCATGGGGGAGGCCTCCCACACTTCACTCCGAGTCTCGACGTCGTCATGGTTCCAAAATGAGACTATCGCTGTTGAGAATTTCCAAGTGTTGAGCAGGGCTTCGCATCAACAAATTGAAAATTTGAGCAAGGTAGTTCGTAGGGTACATCTCGTTGCCCCCCACGTATCCTTTTTTGTTGACCAATCATGATCTTCAACTGCATTCTCGTATATCGTATGCCGTTGAGATCAGCCTTGTTGCCAACTATCATGTCATAATGCATGGTGTTTTTAGGAATAACCACGCACTGACCATGGAAAAGACCCACTGGTTGGTCTCTCTGCACCATATCAAGAGTGTCACTAGGATTGGACTCCTATGGTCTATAATTATGAGATAGACACACCAACATATAGTCTTCATTGTATTCATCGTATATTGGCTCTGTGTCAAACTCAACTTTGGAGTCACTATAGTCCAACGAATTCACCTCTGCCCCTGATTCAGATATATGACATCCATAAGCATCATGCTCAGATGCCGCCAAGCTCCTGCTGCACACTAGAGTGAAATAACAAACATGCCTCTGAACTTGCATGCAGAGAGTCCAAGAGTATTGAAATGTGCAATCGCGGGCTGGCCTAAGTATACCACCACACCATGTATAGTTAAGCTTATCATGACCTAAGATTGGCGAAGCGGATTAAGGCATCTTGCTGGTGAATATAAGATTGGCGAGGCGAATTAGTGGGAGAAGCGGATCTCGCCAGCCTTGACACCCCGCGTGTACAGGCTGAAAAGGAAACTCAAGAGGCTCTGGTCCAGCTTCATTTCGCTTGTCAGGACTTGATAAAGAAGGCAGGCGAGTTCCGCCTTGCCCCCCATGCGGCTGACATGTGTCCACATATACATCTCGCATAGGAAAGCTGGCTCTTGAGTCACCTTTCATGCGAACTTGTGGTTCACCACCAGCGTTTGACCCGCTCTCTTTCTCTAAGGTGGACTGTTCTGTCCTACCTTCAAACTTATATTCCTGGGGAACAACGTCGGTTTTTGAGATAAGATCATTATCCAAAGTTTCGCCGCCCTTGACCTCAGAGACTTTGTCATTGATTGACAAAGCAGTTTCTTCCTTGGACGTAAGTTCATCCAAAGAAGAATCTTCACCAGCCGCAAGCTTTGCATTCTGGCGTTGTAAAGCCTTTTTCATGGTATCCCACCACTGATGAGACTGATCCAGAAAAGCCTTCCTTTCGGCTTCTTCCTTTTCTTTAGCAGCCGCTCGAGCAGCCCTTTCCTCAGCGAATTTCTCGAGAAGGGCAGCCGTTCGCTCGACACATCTTCTTTGGACGACAGCTCTTCGCTCGAGATGATGTCTATGGAAGGCATCTAATCTTTCACGGCTGGCCGCTAACTTTTCTTGCAAATCGTCCCAATCCATTATCGCATTTTGGTTGTCATGATTTGGAGCGGCGTCTTGATCACGTCCAGTAATTGGACAAAGCTTGAGTTGATCATGTTGGAAGTTGTGGTTCGCCATCATGCAAAGTTGTGGTTCGCCTTCATGCAAAGTTGTGGTTCGCCTTCAGTGTGCGAACCGATTTCTTCTTCAAGGATGGACTGTTCTGTCCTATCTTCAGGCTCCTTTTCCTGAGGAACACCGCCGATCTTTGAGATAGGATAATTACCCACAATCTCAACGACCTCGACCTCAGATTTTTCGGACGTGGGTTCATCCAAAGAAGATTCTTCATGAGATTGGCTGCTAGGCAACTCAATCTTTTTGGTGAGGACATGCTCGTCAACTATAGGCTTTACATTTAGGCATTGTAAAACCTTTTCGTTTTCTTCAGCAGCCTCTCTGGCCGCCCGCTCAACTTGTCGCTTGCGGATGGCAGCCGCTCGTTCGACACTTCTCCTATGGATGACAGCTATTCTTTCCTGGTTAGCTGCTATTTTTTCTCGCAATTCGTCCCAATTCATTATCGCATTTTTTGCTTCCGATCTCCAATCCCGATGAAGGTAATGTCAGAGACTACCCTGGTTTCCCTAGATGAATCGCTTGTACTCCCTGTCCCACTGGGCGTGCCAATGTTTTGGCCACGATCCTCAGCGCGCGGAGCAGATGTTTCTAGCGAACAAAGAGAATGGGGGAGTGTTGCGGGCGTGCCACCTCGCGGACGAGGAAAGAATAGTAAGGGTGCGCTTGACTTCTTGATCAAGCGAAGGGGGTTACAGGTGCCACCTCAGACGAGGATTTACGAGCACAAGCGATCGATACTCACGGCGGCGCGAGCAGAGCAACTATAGGGAGTTCAGAGAGAAGCTGGGATGTAGAGTCCGGAGGGCTCTGAAGAGGGGAACCTAGGCGGCGGCACTTAGGGTTAGGGTTTCGAGGAGCTCGAAGGGTAACTGGTTTCAGTTTGTATTGTGTTTTTGTGTATTGTTTTTAAGAGTTTCTGTTAGGGTTCGAGCCCCCTTATATAGTAGTTCGACTTGCGGCAGAATAAGAGTATAATTAGAATCCAAGTCGGACTCTGAAACCCTATTCGCACAAGGACACTGCTCCGTCCATGCGAACCAACCATCTTGTGGCACATGTCCAGTTCGCACACTTCATTCCGCATAGGGCATTGCTTCCGCGCTGCCAACTGTAAACTCCTATGCGAACTGGATTTAGGAGTATCCTCATCTCACGGGCTGTCACAGGATGCTATCCCGCATGCTCCTGTAGATGCTTCCATTTCGCGGGCTATTGCAGCTCGCGAGCCTTAAAAGGGCTTTTTATATTAAAAGGGCCACAAGGATTGGCCCGAAGCATGTCAAAGACTTGTAAAAGTCTTCAACGTTTGTCGTGGTGCCCGCGGACTCCGCATGTCGCTTCCTCGCGAAGTCTTCTACGCGAGCCAGTTCGCCAGCTCGCCTCGCCTACGCGGAGAGTCAATCTCGCCTCGCCTACGCGGAGTGTTGAATAGTAATTTCGCGCGAAGTCATTCCGCGCGCGAGCTAAGTGTTCCACGCGAACTGCGTAGTCCGCTTATGTCCATTCCGCGTGCGAGCTAAGTGTTCCAGTTCGCATGCAGTTCGTTCCGCGTGAAGTCTAACTCGGCTCGCGTGATCTCACTGGCGGGCCGACATTTGTAAACTTAGAGAACTTTGGGCTCGCCGGTATGACATGGACCAAGAATGTAATTAATATTCACATAGACATTTACTGTCCAGTGAAATATTAATCTAGGGCTAAACATTGCCCCCTAACCTCGAAGTTATGAAATGTCGAGAATGACTGAAGAGGTTTATGTTCATGTTGCTCCAAAGCCTAAGCGCCATGTGAATATTAATTACATTCTTGGTCCATGTCATACCGGCGAGCCCAAAGTTCTCTAAGTTTACAAATGTCGGCCCGCCAGTGAGATCACGCGAGCCGAGTTAGACTTCACGCGGAACGAACTGCATGCGAACTGGAACACTTAGCTCGCACGCGGAATGGACATAGGCGGACTACGCAGTTCGCGTGGAACACTTAGCTCGCGCGCGGAATGACTTCGCGCAGAATTACTATTCAACACTCCGCGTAGGCGAGGCGAGATTGACTCTCCGCGTAGGCGAGGCGAGCTGGCGAACTGGCTCGCGTAGAAGACTTCGCGAGGAAGCGACATGCGGAGTCCGCGCACACCACGACAAACGTTGAAGACTTTTACAAGTCTTTGACATGCTTCGGGCCAATCCCTGTGGCCCTTTTAATATAAAAAGTCCTTTTAAGGCTCACGAGCTGCAATAGCCCGCGAATTGGAAGCATCTACAGGTCTTTGAAAGCATTTACAAGTCTTTGACATGCTTCGGGCCAATCCCTATAGTTGCTCTGCTCGCGCCGCCGTGAGTATCGATCGCTTGTGCTCGTAAATCCTCGTTTGAGGTGGCACCTGTAACCCCCTTCGCCTGATCAAGAAGTCAAGCGCACCCCTACTACCTTTTCCTCGTCCGCGAGGTGGCACGCCTGCAACACTCCCCCCTTCTCTTTGTTCGCTAGAAACCTCTGCTCCGCGCGCTGAGGATCGTGGCCAAAACAACTGTAGTAAAACAAAAAGAAGAATATAGATTAAATTCAGTTTACCCCCCTCAAACTTTAGAGCTGAAATCAGTTCAATCCCTCATCTTTTTTTTTAATCAGACTTATCCCTGAACTTTTAAATCGCATCAGTCAACTCCAAATTTCAAATTTTCGTGTGATTGTGATGTCATGTGTTGAGTTGGAGCCGACAAGAGGTCCCACATTTCAGTTTTTGACCCTCATTTTGGCTAAAAAACCCAAACTACCCATAATAACAATTTTTTTTCTTCTTTAACCTTCATATTTTTTTCTTTCTATTCTCTACCAAAATTTAAATTCCCCTTTCCGTCAAAAATAAAAAGAATCCAGATCTCTCTCCCTTCAACCTAATCTTCTTTGCGTCCATTCCAAAATCTTCAAATCTCAGACTCTTACTCCATATGAGGCTAGAATTTTGAAAAGGAGAAGTTGAGAGGTACAAATAAATTAATGGAGAGAGAGAGAGAGAGAGAGAGAGTGTGTGTGTGTGGAAGAAGAAGAATAGAGAAAAGAAAAGAACTTGAAGATAAAATATAAAAAAAAAGTGGATAAATAGAAAAATTGTAACAAGAGGTAGTTTGAGTTTTTCAGCAAAAATGAGGACCAAAAACTTAAATATGGGACCTCTTGTTGGCTCATGACATCATAATCAGATGAAAATTTGAAATTTGAAGTTGATTGATGTGATTTAGAAGTTCAGGGATGAGTCTGATTAAAAAAAAAATGAGGGACCGAACTGATTTTAGCCTTAAAGTTTGAGGGGGTAAATTGAATTTAATCCAAAAATTTAATTGTATGTTGGTTGTGAAAGCTAGAGATGTGGAATTGAGTGAAACACATAACCACCTTCACACAGTTTGTATAAAAGAGGAAGTTAATCGAATATGAGTGAAACACATAACCACCTTCACACAGTTTGTATAAAAGAGGAAGTTAATCGAAGATGATTAAATCCTGAAAGTATATTATTTTCATGTTTTTACAGTCTTTTTGTTAAATGCTTTTTCTTGCTTAAAACTATATAGTTTTTATCTATTTAGGGATCTCTAAGAGTAAATGCATCGCACAAGCAAATGACAATGGCAAAAGGAGAGGTATTGCCTCTTAATTATGCATTATCTCTGACTTTCACTTTTCTAGTACACCCGTAAAGGCAGGATTTTTACTTCTCAACCATGTTTTCAGAATTCTTTTTTTCCCTTCTTAGTTTTACCCTTGCTTTAGTTCCCTTTCTTCCTTTTATATATATTTTTTTTGAAAAGCTTCCTTTTATCTTATTAAAATAGACGGAAATAGCAAAACTGATTGCATGGTTAAAATGGGAAGGAAAAGTGAATTGCCCGACATGACTAGAAGGCAAAAGCTGCATGTGGACTTTGTCGACCAGACTTTTGGTCTGGCAATAGAGATGCAGTGCATCAATTTTCGATCGGGGAAGAGGCAAGATCATTGGTCTTGCCTGTTGGGCTGCACTTGCTCTAAGAGTTTGAAAGTCTTGAACAAGAGAACTGGATCAATGTTCAATATTTTTTGAATCACAATACTGACATGGTTCATCGGCTTAATCACTACTAGCCTTTGTGCACGCACGCAAAAGTGCGGTTTCATTGCTTATGAGATTGCTTCATGTGCATTATAATTCTAGTGAGAATTCGACAATGGCTGAGAAAATAAGAAATTGTGAAATTGATATCTACTGAACTGGTCCGGTTTAAGAGACATTAAATTTAACACAAATTTTGACACTAATTGTTAGCCATTAGATTTTAAAACAATGAATGGTCTAGATTAATCCTAAATATGATGTCAACATATAACTAATTGATATGGCAAGTGACGTGGCAAGTGACGTGGCATTACCTAATTTAATAACAAATCAAATTAAAATAAAAGAAAGAAAAATCCCACTTTAAAATTTGGATAACAAAATCCAATTTTTACTATTAAAAGAAGAACAAAAAAAAAACTCTGATTTCCAAACTTTTTTGTATTTCCAGACACTAATTTTGAGCTGCTGTAGTGTTTCTCCCAAAGAATAGACTAGGGCTTCTTCTATTCATTATATTCTTGATCTGTAGGTTCGACAATCACTTTGATCTGAATTGAAAAAAGAATTTCATATATATTTGATATGTCTAACAAAACCTAATTTCCGATTCGAGCAAGTACAAAATCATCACAAAAATTTGAGCCAAGGATTCAAATCCGATGGAATGGATGCTAATATCCGGCAAGTGGCAACTTTGTTATTTTAACAAGGAATGAAGCTAAAGTAAATTAGAGCGAGTATTTTGCTACTGTGTTTGATGTACGCTAAACTAAAACAAAAGAAAACAAAAGAAGACAAATGTACGATCTTATTCTTCTTTTAATCTGTAAAAATTGAATTTTGTTTTCCAGATTTTAAAGTGTGATTTTTCTTTCTTTTGTTTTTTATTTGATTTGTTATTAAACTAGGTAATGCCACGTGACTTGCCACATCAATTAGTTATATGTTGAAATCATATTTAAGATTGATCTAGAACATTCATTGTTTTAAAATCTAATGGCTAACAATTAGTGTCAAAATTTGTGTCAAATTTAATGTCCTTTGAACCGGACCCCTGCTGAACAATAACTAACATTAAAGCAATAAGCAAAAAGAAACATGATAATACAAAAATATGGTGCATAAAATGTAATTACAACCAAACTACAATTTAAAAACACAGTAATAATCCATTGTCACCCGAAAAAAATGAAGATTGATCATTGAACGTGTCACCACTTCCTGTTATCCTTCATTTTGCGGCCATTCTAACCGACATTGAAATTCTGAAAACAAATGGGTGACAGGTTGAAGCCAAAAGAAAGCAACAGAACTAAAGAACTCATGAAGAAAGCGAAAAATAAAAAAAGAATGGGAGGCATGAGAGGACATGTTGATTATCATTTATACACAAATTTAGGAAAACATTTTTTTTTCCTGAGGTGCATCAGTTATACACAGATTAGTAACTGATTTTTTAATTATTTACACACACATTAGAAACATAGATCAGTAATAGATTCATATACAGATGGTGACATGATGCATCCCATTAATTATACACTTATTGATCAGTTACACACAGATTAGGACACACACAATATCTGATAAAAGACCCAGTGTTAATAATACTCTATTTACCGTGCTATTGAAATCAATCTCTGAAATTGGGAAAGCCATCTCAAAGTTTCCATTGGAAACCCAACATAACCATGTAAACAATAGATGTTGAAACTTCAAATATAATAGGCTTGTCCATCAATATCATAACATTAATAAATCAAACTATAAAAGCCTATGCGCAAAGCTATCTAATGAACTAACTCTTCAATATATATATATATTAACAATTGGGTCCGGTTCAAGGTACACTTTTTTTTACACAACTTTTGACACCTTTTTTAAGCCGTTAGATTATATAACATTTAATGGTCTAGATTAATTGCAAGTTTGACATCAACACACAATAAGGTGACATGGTAAATGACATGGAATTAGAAATAAACCCATAATAATCAAAAACAAGAAAAGAAAAAATGTAGAACATGATCGAACAGAAAAAAAAAAAAAGAACAAGAATTTCCTAAAAAAAAAAAAAGAACAAGAAGAAGAACTAAAATCAAGAACGCAAAAGGAGGTCCAGCTTGTGAAAACTGAAAAGCATTGGATTTATATAAAGAGTAAGATGGAAGAGGCCAAGATAAGATAACTTGAAATGCTTATATGCTTGCCAAATCTCTTTCCCCAGGTTCAATTTTCAAACGAAGAAGATCGAGTCATATGATGAATCTGAACAAAGTGAATTGCAATGTTAACTAGAGAGTAGTGATTGCAAGTTTGCAATAGACCAATCTATATATAGCTTTTTCTTCCATAAAAAAATCGACAGCTTTTTTTTTTGTTGATTTAGAGAAAGAAATAAAATTACTTGTTTTGTATGAATTGTAATTTGGGGGATTTGCAGAGATAGGAGAGCTTGGAGAAGACGATGATTTCATCTTATTGGCTTTCTGTTTCTGTTCTTGTTTCTTTTTTTTTTCCCCCAATCGTGTTCTAATGTTTTGGTTTTTGGTTTCTTTTAATTAATGACAGTTTTTCTCGGTTGATTTCTAATTGAATATATCTCAAATTACTAAATCCATGTTATTTGACACGTCACCTTATTGTGTGTTGATGTCAAACTTGCAATTAATCTAGACCATTGAATGTTATATAATCTAACGGCTTAAAAGAGGTGTCAAAAATGGTGTCAAAAAGAATGTCCCTTGAACCGGATATACACACACACACACACAGTTTCTATCCAGAGCGAAGCTTCGTTCTGAAATTAAAATGTGAAGTTCTTTATTTGACACACTTTTCGGTTATATTCCAATATCTCCACCGTTCAGTTTATTGATATTAATCTATAGATCATTCATGCAAAATTTCATGCAATTTGATGATCGTTTATGTACCGAATTAGGTTAAATCAATGAACGGACCATAAATATGTCTAACCAGAACTGTTTGTGTAAATCACGATTATGAACACCCAAAACGATCATCAAATTCGATGAAACTTTGCAGAAGTGATCTATGCATTTGGTTCTACAAACTGAACAGTGGAGATGTGGATATATGACCGAAAAGTGTGTCAAATAAGGAACTTCACACTTTAATTTCAGAGATTCGCTCTGGATAGGAATTATACACACACACACACACAACTAAATATACACACACATAGTATGCATCAAAAGAGCTAAAGTAAAACAGAGAAAAAGGTGTCAAAAGATCAAAGTAAAATACAGCAAAAGACACTAAACCTTGGAATTCAGTCCTTCAATGAAGTTCTGATATTTCAAAAATGCACAGACAGATTGATATCCACCTTTGTCACTAAACCTATCACAAATGACATCCCATGATCAATATCATCATTAATCCACTAATCACTACATTTTAGACATCGTGCAACACAAACAGATGTGACCATTTTCCAGTAGTGAAAGTGATTATATTAGGCAATCACCAAAAAACACATTCAGTTGCTGAGAAGGAAACAACAATTGCACGAAATATATTATACTACTTGACATGTATCATTACAAGTATTGCCACATGACAACTTTGAGAGCATCCAACAGAAAATCTGAATTTGCTTAGCATTTAGTAAGCAAAACAAAGCATTCCATAGTATTGACTTATAAAACTATTACATAAACATTGGTTTGATCACTAATCTCTATGGACATATGTACTTTTCAGTATTATTTGTTACTTGATTTCCTCACCAAATCATGAATCGCATGGCTTTCCAAAAAGAACATATCCTCTTATCCTAGCACCACCAATATGCCGAAAACCCAGAAAATCAACACACCAAATTCACATCAAAATCGAACACATAATGAACCACAAATTGGATTGAGTAGCTCTTTATGACAAAATAAAATTGAAGTTGAAAAGATTACCTTAAGAACACCTTGGGCTGCTTCAGCAAGCTATCTCAATCTGAAATCAAATTCATTGCAAAGAATATCCACCTCCAAAAGTACTTGATCAATCATCATGAAATAAACAAAATCTCAAAATCAGGATTAAATTTTGAAGAACCCACACAATCGATCAGCTAGAAATCGAATTACTTTACCTTAGTATTGCGGGTATTGTCGTCGCCGGAGCCCAGCCCTAGATTCGCCGGCTTCTTTCGTCAATAGTCCGTCTTTGTTCACAAGAACTCTGAAGAGGAACACTCTTCACTACCACTTTCCGACGTTTCTCACACAAATCCAAAGCAGAAAAAATCAAGCCGATTCACTCTTTCTTCTGTGATCGCCTCTCTCTCTCTCTCTCTCTCTCTCTCTCTCTATATATATATATATATATATATTCTGTCGAATGAAAGACGAAACATAAGAGCTAAAACAGTAGATAAGGATGACGGGCAAATTTCAAATATATGAAAAATTAGAGGGTTAAAGCCGGACGTTCACTGTTCACGTGAGCAGTGAGAACCATGTTTGCTTATAACCTTATACTAGGCAGTATGCCGGCGCGTTGCGGCGGGGAAAAATGTTGGAATGCTGTTGCTTAAATTGGAAATGAAAGAAATCACATTGTTGTTCAACTTTTTTGAGCAAATTCTAAAATGAATAATGTTGTTGTTTTATAAAAGAGATCAACTTTCTCATGAAAGCTAAATAACAAATGTTTATGATTCATTGATCACTATACAAAGTGAATGTGAATCACATATTACTGGCAGCCAATACATGACTTGGAGACAACAACGTATCTTCATCAAAACCAGTGCATCATCGTTAACTCAAATGCAAAGCATGTTTACTATATTGAGGAAACTTTTTCTTGACCAAGATACTTAAATTAAGCAGAAAATGAATTGAAGTTATGACTTTGAAAAAGGTAGGAAGTAACTCAAATTTAGAACATATTAACCGACTGTGTTCTTTTATATCCAATAGGCGTAATGGGAACCATTTCTAGAATCTTTATGTGATTGTAAATCCAGAAAGATAATCGTGGTTTTCTAAGCTTCTTGAATAGAGGATTGAAGACCATACTGCATTTTTCAAAAGTGAATGAGAACTATCAGAAGAAAAAAAGAAAGGGCCTCAGTATTGTATTTGAGATGACATGTTCTAAAAAGTTACCCATCAATGACAAAGAGACCAATAACTCACAGCCAAACAACAATTACTGTAAGTAAGTCATTCAGTAATTTTGATACAAACTGAAGCTATAAAGGGCAAGTCTGCAATTCAATAACCACCTAAAAATCACTAACAGTAAAAATTAAAAAAAATCAACCAAAGCGCAAAAAATTCAAATCGCCAACGGAGAAGAAGGACCAATACCCACAATTTTCGATTCACAGACTTTGGATAAGCTAACAATTTACATCCTTATTTTGCTGATCGATCTCAATGGCCCATTTCGATCTGAAATCCCAACCAAGTCTGAATCTAGAACCACATAAAACAACTAATCAAAACAAAATTACTGAGTAATTTTAATTAGTTAAGGACACCAAAACTTTAATTAGTGATTGCATGGAATTTAGAAAGAAATTAAGTCACAGTTAATATGAACCTTGGGCTGAAATCCTTGATTGTTCATCCAATTGGAGTTAAATTGTATAGAGTCAGACTGTCGTTGCTGTTGCTATTCCATTGCTACACTTCGATGTGTATGATTTTAAGTAGTCCCAAATGATGCTGGGTTGTTCTTCTTCCGGTTTTCCCAAACTCAAATCCTGATTGCTCTGCACAAATACATATCTAAATGACTATTTGCAAAAATTAAGATGAATTACTAAAATTTTAATTATTTAATTACCAGCTGAGTTCAGCTAACTCTCATAGATGCTAGGATCAAAGTTAACAACAGATTATTTCCCATAATACTTGATTGCAGCTTTTTCATAGGCCCTACAAAAATATGTACATCATTCTCACTCCAATCTTCAACTAATTGTTTTTCTTCTGCCCAGAAACGTATAAATTCGATATTACAAACATGTACCTTGTTGCATCGATCTCAATATCAAATAATCCCAAATAGACATGCCTGTAAAATCAATCATTAATTGTAAGAGATTACAAATGGGGCACAGAAACTTCCTCATAGGCATTTCATGTCATCCGACTGTCAATCTAGATCGTCAAATAAATGCAATCTAAATAAGGTCGACAACAAAACATACCTGAAAACAAAATGAGTCATAATTATTTACTTACTTTTTGCCTAAAAATTGGCTCATCTGAGCCTGCCATCTCCCACACTTATGCAAAGGCACTCATCTATATTTTGAGCTACCTCTAGGAGTCTAGGGAACTCGGTACTCTGTCAGTGAAATACATGCCCACATTCCTCTGTTAAATCGCTCATCTGTTCAGCAAGACAGCAGCATATTACAAAAGATTCAATATGCTCGCACTTTAATACAAAACATGGCAGAATAATGTCTGGCAACTGATGTCACGCATAGAATATAGGCAACTGATGTTTACATAGAATATATACTCAACTATCAAGTCCTAAATTGCAGTAGACGTTTCAAGTTTTATCACTCTAGAAAAATGAGCAACATGAAGATGTTTCAAGTTTTACCTGCGGAATGAAAACTAACTATTTAGAAAATTTAACACTACCATAGTTGTACAGAGTATAACCTATATATATTGCATTCCTAAACATGTGTTAGCATAGATAGTCCATTAATTAAACATCTAATTAATTTTATGTTCAAGGTACGATATAGATGTTGCACAAAGGAATTAATTAAATCTCTAAAGCCTAGGATCAGTGGAAGCATACATATTTCATTACCAATCATTATTTGATCTCCAATGCAGTAATTCTCAATCAGTGTGTGCCTTCACAAACTGCACTGGTTCTTTGTCCAAGATGATAAAATATGCCATCACATAGATGAACTTTTTCTCTATGAAAGTTCTATTTTTCAAAAGACATTGCAGTATAACTAAAGATGCATAAACGCAGTATGGTTCCATCAGTGAGGTCCTAGATCAAAATTTCGAAGAAGACATGTTCATACCTTCATGGGCTAGCCAACTCACTTCTGATGCACAAAGCTTATAATGTAGATTTGGACGATAGAGTTGGCTAAGATAATAAACTTATGTCTGAAATTGGTGACTATTAGTAAATAAGCAAATAAACGTACACACCAAAAGATATTTATTGTAGTTGAAACTTACCAACCACCTTGTGACCTCAGAAACCTTCAGGTTTGAGCTTCTTGCCCAACTACAACGATTCCCTGGCTTTGCTGCTGTAGACATGGTTTGAATTCCTAACGTAATATGACAATAAATTTAACATTGAAAGCCAATTACCGAGAGCAAGAAGAAGCAAGATAACATTTGCTGATCCCTAACAATACAATACATAGAAGATCAATATAAATGTAAGAAAACTAAAACATTCACAAAATAAAAAATAAAAAAATTAATACTCGAACATTATCAGTTTAATTGAACAATTGAAAACAATACTTTACCTCAAATCCAAAACAAAACAACCAATCAAGACATGAACCTAAAGCTAGAGCACCTAATACAACAACCTAATGAGAGTTCATGACCAAACAAATAAGTCATTCCAGCTCGAATTTTTCATATCTGTTCTGTTGTTCAACATCCCAATTTGAAGAGCAAATAATCCATTTTATACCAATGCAGACCATCAAAATGAACTCAAATGAATTTGCAATGTACTGTTGTTCAATCCTATGTTAAACTTTCATAGAATCGCAAATGTAAACCCAAATCTAAACACCAAACCACAAAATTCAAAACAGAATCGAACAAAAACCTCAAAAAAGGTACTGAAAATTGCCAATTCACCTTCCATGAGAGTCAAACTGATTCAAGAAGGCATTTTTGAATATAGTCATTCTTAAACTGGTAAACACTGCAAGTACTGGTGGTGGTAGGCACTCAACAGTCTTCACAACAAAACTTCTTGCAAGCTCTCCACAAAGTGTAATCTTTACAGTTTCCCTTCTGCATCTTTAGTTTCAACTTTGAACAGTTAACTATTAAACAAAACAAAGAACCAAGAAGCAAATTCTTATTGAAAAAAAACTCAAATCAAATGCAAACCCAGAATCAAAAAATTAGCAGATCGAATTAAGCATACCCGGAGAATGATCACTTCCTCTCAAGTTGCATGCAAGAAATCATCAAAATTCTGCAGAACGCACAGAAAACACACCTATCAGTATCAACTTGTTGCCTTTTGATTTTATGAAGAAAAAAAGCAAAAAAACATTACCTTGACAATTTTATGAAAAAAAGATAACTACACACTTATGATGTACTCTATTGATATGCTGATATATGTTTCAATCAATGAGTACTCAGAACCAAATACAGATATAGCAAAGCCAGCTACTCAACTGTTTCTGAAAAAAAAAAAAAAAAACGATGATGATGATTAAAGGAGAGTACCTAAAAAGAGTACCTTAGAACTGTAAGTGTATTCCTCCTCAATTAATCACTCAATGTATATGGTTCACTCTATATGTATGAGCACTTGAGCAAGCTGCACAGATAGGTAAAATCTTGAGTTGCTTGCTTTACCTGAAGAGGTCAAAAAGGTGAAAAACCAATTAAGTTGAACTGAGAAGGTAAAAGGAAAGCAAAACACAACTGAACTAATATAGCAGTACACAAAACTCAATTCCAACTCCAGTATTGTACAAAAATGAATAGCACAAACATTGTCACACCCCAATTTTCGAAGGGTAAAATTTCAAAAACTTAGGCATGGTAAAACCTAAAACTCTAACATTAAATCCCAAATACCCAACCCATTTACTGGATAAATGAATGTCAATATAAGCCCAACATGAAGTCAAATATTTCCTATCCATTGTTTACATCAACTTGAAAAGTCAAGTAAAATGAACCGCTCACTTGGAGCTTAAAAACAACCCAACAAATAAAAATGAACAAAAGAGTCTAACTCTAAGGTGGCAGCTCAACTTCTACATCTCAACCATGTTTAGTCCTCACCTGCAAGATCAAACCCCTACACCATGGAATGGTGCACCGAGTTGAAAGAAACAAACCCGGTAAGCTTTTGCAAGCCTGTATGAGTAACCTTAAATTCCATAAGCACTCTTAATTAACTAATAGAACAACTTGCATTGATTTAAACCAGTTGAAGGGCACATAAACAATCAATGAGAATAAGGCATATGAAATAAACCAGAAAATTACCGTAAAACAAACAATTGAAAACATAGTAATCTCTGCGCATAGCTTAGTTCAGGTAATTACATTGAGACCAAACAAATATAAAAATAGTGATCTCTGCATAAAACTTAGTTTAGAAAAAACAATAGAAACACTAAGAAAATCAAATTAGAATCACAATAATTAAATACGAAACACACCATTAACAAAAGACCATTAGCAATACCAATTGCTTGACTACAAATCTCAACATCAACCATAACATCTACTCAAGATCATCACAAAATCATCTACACAGATTCATCACACATATCACCACACAGGTCAACACAAGATTATCTACAAAGATTCATCACACAGATCACCACACAGGTCACCACACAGGTCATCACACAGATCACCACACAGGTCAACAAAAGATCATCTACACAGATCACCACACAAGTCATCCCCAAACAACGATTACTCTTCTCCAAATAAACTCAAGGTCTTAATCATAAACATTCTCAAATTACGTGTTCTAACAGCCCACCGATTCTCAACAAAAGACACACACTAAAAACAAACCCATAGCCATGAATCCTCCCTAAACCAATTCTTAAAATGAACAAAACATTTTACGACAAATGTGAACCTGTCACATAATTTCACCAAGCACAACAACTTCCAAGAGCATATATATATAAACTACTAACATCAATATAGCTACAATCGGGAATGGCTCAAAACAACTTCCAAGAGCATATATATATAAACTACTAACATCAATATAGCTACAATCGGGAATGGCTCAAGAAAACAAGTAATTATTAAAAGAACCATTTTTACTTACCTGTGAACCGTGGACGAACAAGTTCACATGATTTTAAAACAAAACATTTCACTTTCAAGAGCACAATTCCACAATTTAGCAAATCAACAAAATATGTAAGGAAATCGATTCCTACTTGAGCCCAAGAAATGTTACTCACCTTAAACAAAACTCCCGCTGCGTCTTCTCTTAGTAATAGGTGAGATGCAAACATGTATCGTCAACCACCTAGAATAGAATCTCCACTTAGTAACAACAAAACAACATAATCCGACTCGAACCAAAACTCAAGTCCTAACCTACAAACTTGTCACTCGAGGCAAAACTTCTCCCTATACCAAGAAAAGGTCGCCTAAACATCCTACACAACCTACAAACAACTAACCAGATTTTCTAAAACTTGAAATACTCAAAATGGAAACCGAACAAAACCTAGCACCGATTGGAACCCTAGCATGCATTATCGGTAACCAAAACTTACAAACCACAAATCAACAAGTTCGTATCAACAAGCACTACCTAAACAGCACACCAAACACCATTGACAACACCGAACGCGCCGCCACGCACCACCCTTCCAACCAAAGAATTTGAACAAACCCCCAACATCAAACTTGTAGAATGGAGAGAGAGAAGCATCTTTTATACCTGAGATAACCGCCAATTCGGTCGGAGCACGCCGGAAAACTCGCCGGAACTTCGAAATTCACCACCGCAACTCTACACCGTGAGTTGAGCTTCGAGACCACAGCAAGTCGAACCAGGACGCCAAGGAGGTTCTATCCCGACCAGTTGCAGGCCACGTCGCCGCCGCCGGAGGTGAGAATTCCGGTCGGGTTGCAAATCGAGTCGTCACCCTCACTGTGGCGCTCGAGTAGCTCCGATC
Source organism: Fragaria iinumae (assembly GCA_009720345.1). Lineage (NCBI taxonomy): Eukaryota > Viridiplantae > Streptophyta > Magnoliopsida > Rosales > Rosaceae > Fragaria > Fragaria iinumae. The sequence continues at coordinate 25,482,736 of CM019117.1, forward strand.
CGCTTGAGTCGTCCTCACTCACCAACACAGGGAGGATTGCGCCGAGGAGAGGAAGATTTTCCGACCGGTGCCGTCGTCTGGGTCGGCCGGAGTCGGCCGGGAAAATCGGGTCGGGTCGTCCGGGTCCGGGTCGGGTCGGCTGGAGAACTTTGATACCGAGGGTATCGCGAGATAGAGAAGAAGGAGAGGGAAAGAAATGGGTTCCGGAGAAAATGGAACCCTAAACTTCTTATTTAACCAAAATTTCTCATTAAGCCAAGAACTTCCGCTTACCGTAACTTTCTCATAAGAAGTTTGTTTTACACGTGCCACATGTCTACGAACTCGTATCGTCGTGCTCTACAACTTTCGTGAAGGAAGTTTCTCAAGAAACACAACGAATAAAAAGTCAACTCTATGACCCTTAAAACAAGTAAAACTGCTTCGGTAAATATACGTCTGAACACTTCCGCTCTTCCTTCGAACCTCAAAACCACAACCAAATAAAATTAGAAACCAATATCTAATTTCCGGGGTATTACAAACATCACTGAATTCAATTCAAGAAGAATACACAAAGTGTTTAAAAACCCAGAAATCAACATTCAAATCGAGAAGCAATACCTTGCGATAGTCAGCTTAAATCTTTAAGTTCACAAAACTCAATCAAACCCAGCAAATTTCAGAACCATAACAATGGAAAAAGTTAGAAATCGCAGCCAATGGAGTAGTAAATCAGAGGCAGTAGAGAGAATATGAGAGGCTTACACGGCAACGAATTTGATCTTCGATCGATCAGTCTACTCTTTGATCTGCGATCGATCAGTCAACTCTAGTCTCTCCCTTTCTCTGCTTCTGTTTGGGAAAAATAAAAGAAGGAGTCCAGATTCGAACAGAGGTGTACGGAGCAGGTCAAAAACGATGAAGGAAGCAACGAAAGAGAAGGAAGGAGAGCTTGAGATTGTGATGGAAAATAAGGTGGAGTGTCGAGAGAGATTGAGAGAGAGCTCTGGAAAGTGATGGAAAATGAAGCGGTGTGTGGAGAGAGATCGAGAAAAGCAAGAAAAAGAATTTGAAAACGGCCCAAGCCCGACACTGTTCTTAAGAACAGTAAGGCGGCGCGAGGCCGCATAATATCTAGTTAAATTGTCATGTTGATTTTGTCATGTTCGCTTATATTATATTGTCATGTCTGCTTATATATTTCTGAAAAACCATGTTCGCTTATATTGTCATGTCTGAACATGGTCATGCTATTCTTTGAAATTTTGTCATCTTAGTTATTTTCATGAACATGTCTGAATTTTAAAAAATGGATCATTAATATAACTCTAACCTTATTTTTCAACCAATAGATACATTCAACATACTTGAATAAGCCTAACCCAGTACTTTGTCTTTAGTTACATTTCAATTATGTAGAGACTGATATGGTGCAAATAAGTACAAAGCTGAGATGTTATCAATTTCAAATTAGTTGGATGGTTGACAATTTCTTGCCTATGAACATTTATTAACTTGAAATTACTTAGATAATTGACAATTCCCTGTAATTTTAGTGACTATAATACACTATATACTATACTTTGAATGTCTTAAAGTTAAAAGCTTCTGCATTTTACAAAATGTATACATTCTGTAAACAAAATGTCTAAAACGACTGCAAAAATTCATAACTTGATTACTGAGTACTTGATCAGCAGGAAAATTTTGAATATAGGGCAGGTTTCTTTTTGTAAATCTACTGATCAATATATATTCTATTAATCAATGTACTGATCATTGAAAACCTTTGAACCTGTTGTTTCGGGCAGGACCTATGAACTACTATTGCTATAAATTTTTCCTTTTTTTTTTTTTTTGAGGTTTTATACTATAAAGTTGTAATACGTTGCTTATTTCTGAATAGACCGACAAAAACATGCATTATTTATGCTGCATGATCATCCTTTTCATGATGTCATTAAACTTTGAAAGCTGTCTTATTTTGTTCCTTACTTTTAGTTTCACACCGACGATTTAAGATGATTTAAGGTGAATAAAGTGGTTTGTAGGGTGGCAATAGACACACCAATTAAAAAAACCCTAAAGCTCTCTCTCTCTCTCTCTCTCTCTCTCTCTCTCTCTCTAAGCCCGCAGCCAACCAAGAAATCCCACTCTCATCAGGCGACGGTCTAAAGCTAGGTGGGTCTCTAGATCTGCTGAAGCCGTATGACTTTGTTGCTGGATGAATGATATGTCAGCAACCAAATGCTTTGAGAGGTAATTGGCTAGAGGTTCTTAACAACTTTTGATCAGCGTGGCTTTTCAGATCAGGATGGATGTATGGCACCATGGACTCGAGGAACAGATCTGGTTTCATCTTCCCGATTCCATCTCCGTCTTTGTTTATTCATGGGAGGAGTTTTTGGTTTGGTGGAGATGTTGTTTGGTCTCTAAGTTCGTGGCGTCGATGCAGTTTCTTCTTCCCGGGGTGTGCACTCACGACGACGACGTCTATGGTGTTCTTTCTCTAAGGCGGCGGCGTCTCACGATGGCGACGTCTCACGAAGGCAACTTCATCTCACAACGGTGACGACTATGGTGTTCTTCAAATTCCATGTCCTTCCTGCAACTGTGAAGGAAAGTTAGGCTATAGGTCAACTGTTTTGGGTTTAGGTTTAATTTCCTTTTGGGCTTTGGGCTGCTTTTTTAGTTTATAGTTTTATAGTACAATAAGTTCCTTTCATTAGGGCTCTAAGCACTTTTTGTGATTCATGGCGTCTTGGCGTTATGAGTCTATTTTTCTATTAGTCTTTTTTTCTAGTTTATAGGTGGGATCTTAGCCTATAATCTATTTTCTATTAGATTGTAGACTCAATTGTGAACTGAAATGTAAATGAGGATACAACCCTCATACGAATCTTATGATCTTACTTGTCCTCTGTACGCATGGCAACAAATCGATTTGTATTGTACCCTATACTTGAATACTAACGACAAAATTGTCTTTGAGTTAAAAAAAGAAGAAGATGATTTAAGGTTGATAATGATCTGTGATTTTGATTGTTTTTGCAGGTTGTTGGAAGGGCATTATTTGGTTTAACATCTAAATGTGGGTAAGGAACCATTTCAATAGACCTGATAAGACAATAACATTTTTTCTTTAGTAAAATCTTTTAGATATTGTTGTTTCTCATAGTTTTGCAACCAGGCGTTATTTTTTCTTTTGTTTCTCAACATGCAAGAAGAATTGGTGATCAAGTATGTACTCCTTTTTCTATGTACAAAGGATGAGCTTGATTTTCATCCGTCATAGTTTATGATATGCAGATTGTATGCAGCATGTTCTTCAACTCAAATTTCTGCTGTTATTCCTCACTTTAGTCTTCTGCGTTAGCTTAATCTCTTTTTCTTGCACATATTTGTATTTCTGTAATTGTAAATTATTTCTTATGGTTTCAAGAGCATCTCACCAATTTTTTGAAGGAATTTATATAGTTTCTATTATTCTAATTCTACTTTACATGTTATATAGATTTTGATGGTAGCAGATTGCTACATTCTATAACTGCTTCAGACGTGACTGATTTGGGGAACAATAGGTTCTTAATCGTAACAATTTTACCTTCAGGTATGTTATAAATGTTGCTACAAGCTTTATACACTCAACCTGTGGGATTTTCAATATATGGTTATGGATATGAATGCTATAGTTCTCTTCCAAGAAATATATGGAATCATTTGAATCAGAAAAATGGGCTAATATTATTCTCCTGTATCCACTCCTATGTATCTTTATGAATGACACTCATACTACCTTCTATAGATAAATCTTCATATTTTCCTGAAATTTTTGTGGTTTGTTAACTACCTGGTCATTTTGATAACTAATCTAGAGTTGGGGTTCAGCTTTTTGTATCGCCATATTATGTAAGAAGTTTGTTGATCAAGAAATGCATAGACTTTTAGACACGTTGGGTTTGTTGTTTCATTCGATGGCTTTATAGGGTTTCATTATTATTTGAGTGTGTGCCTATTGTAGTTGAAAGCTTCTCTCTTTGTACTGAAGTTGTTTTTTTTATTTAATTTTTTTTTTATGATCGGAAAGTTGGTTTATTTTGTTATGATTTTCTTATTATTATTATTATTATATTATTTTTGGTTTTTGTATCAGTTTCAGTTACATTCAGTTAGCAACTCTGTTTTATGGTCTATTTTGGTATATGTGTTTCAGATTCTTCACATACATCTACATCCTTCACATACCATTACTAACATCAACAGCAAAATGATAGAAAAAATTGTCATGTTTAATATTTGTGGTGTAATAATGAAAAAAAATTCATTGTTTGGTGGTAGACAAATAGATCTGGATGGGGAGCAATGTAAGCTCTACTTGAAGAAGAATGGGTCATAAAAATTATTTTATTCTTTCTTATATGATTCTGCTCTTAATATAGTAACTGTAATTATATATGGATCATACCATTTTACCATTTTCTCTCTTAGTGTGATACTATTCAATGTCATGTAGTCATAATTCTGGTATTTAGGTCTTGCAATAGTCATGGAATGGTTCTCTATTATTTTTAGCATTCATGCTATAGAGTTGTTGTTTATCATTAGCTTGACTAGCAGAAAGTTATGCAATGCAGAGATTACAAATTTGGGAGCAATTGTGCAAAGAAGACTATTGGGTGTATGCTCTTCCAGACAAGTGTGCTGAATTCCCAAATCAATTGGCACGGTCAATCAACTCCAAGCCAAGGACCAATATCATGAACCACAGAAATGTATAATCGTTTAACCGAAAAATGACATAAGGGCTTTGTTATTGATTCCATATTTCTTCTTCTTGAAAGTAAAATTGTTGGTTTCAGTAATATATGCACTTATGCAGTATGCAGTGAATATGAGTTTGAACAATGCGACGCCATTTCATTACAGGGTTCATGTTCTTACGTACATTCTGAAACCCACCTGCAGCAAAGCGTGGGCGCAATTTCTAGAAATATCAGCAGTACTAACTAATTTTGGATAACGCAAAACTACACTTATGCCCCTCTTTATTCTGTTGTGACAGTGTTACCCTTCATGTGGGTTTATATAAGAGTGTGGGATGAAATGGCTCTCCTATTTTACGTGTATTCTTCCTCGATCTTCTGCGCTATCTGTCGCTCACCCATCGATTCTTCTGTATATAAGGATTGATCACGTATTCTATCGGTTGCATGTTTTTTGTTTTGTTTTTTGATGATCGAAGATCAGTAACTCATTGATCATGGATGCCAAATCATGGACGAGATTCATCAAGCCTTTGATACTTCAATATCCGATTTCTGGGTTTTCAGACTGCTCTGGGTATTGTATTCTTTGCATGTCGTGATTTTGTGCACTTTTGTTTGATCAAGGGTTTATTTGCTGGGTTTTTCAAGGAACTTCTTGAAATTCACTTCAGAGTTTTGCCCTGGACTGATATGAGGTTTCGATGATGCAGGGGTTTAGGGTTGTGATCTTGGGTTTGTCATAAATAACTCCATTTTTGGGGTGAGGTGTTTGTGAATAAAGATCGGTGGCACTGTACTGTAGCTATGAAGGATTTGATTGAGAAGTAATCGGTGTGAACAGATTGGATGATTTGATTGAGTTATGAAGGAGGTCTAGGTAGGTTTCTGATTTGTTTCATTTGTTTTTGTTTTCAGTTTCGGTGCATGCAGTTTTCTATTGTGCATATGGCTTGGTTTCGTGGGTGTTTTGAACATTGTCCTCAAAATATGCAGTTTTGGGTATTAGTCGATAAAACTGGAGAACGTGATTGATTGAGTTAGGGATTTGGATTCTGTTTTTTGGATATAAACAAATTTGATTTATGCGTGGTCTTATCTTCTGCATAGGTAACGAGAAGGCATTGTTTGGGGTGGTTTGGTTTTGCTCTCTAGGGATCTTCTCAAATAAGTCTTAACGGTATAAATTTTGTTCTCTATATCATCGATTCTCTGTGTTAATTTCATAATTATTTTTATGCATGTGTTCATATATTCTATGATAGTTTCATTTGAATCCTTTTTCCCACATTTGTTTTTGTTTTGTGTAGTGATGATGTAGGATCCCCAATTCCCCAAGTGCTTTGCTTTTTGTTGTTATTGGTAATGAATTCAATTATAAGTTGTTGTGGTCATGGACCGCAGCCTGCAGGTGATGTCTCAACTGCTCTTAATATACAAAAACAGGTTGGTGCTTTTGGGAAAGCTCTGGTTTGAAGAGTTATTCCACTGCTGTCAATGTAGAGAGGCAGAATGTTAGGAGCTGCAAATGAGAGATCTAAACGGTTAGTTTCTTATTACTTTTCAGTTACTATTTGCTCAAATTCTTTTAGATATCTGTATATCACAATGTTTGTTTTTTTTGCTGGGTTTTCATTTGTTGATAGTCTTTTTTCACACACTATTTGGTCATGATCGTGTTTTTCGGCTTGCATGTTTATTTTTTTAATTCCCTCTGAGATGCTGAAGTACCGAATTTCAGGTCTCTTTTTAGAATTATTTACTTTATTCTGCTGTTTTTTTATGTTGTAGGGAAGCTGTAGGTTATTAGTGAAAAGGTAAAGGCTGGAGCCATTTGGTGAGAAATCTGTTGTTATGCATTTTTATCTTGCATAAATAGTTAAATTTGTTGCATTCTTTATCTTATGGTTATTAGTCCCAAATTTGTTGTTACATAGGTCGTAGGATATATATAAATTTCTGAAACCTCTATCGTTGTTTCTCTGTGATTTTTATCTTACTTAAAAAAATAGTGCATATATTCATTTTCTTTTTAGTCTTATACCCTAATGTATGTGATATTGTGTCAGGGTTCGTACAGGTTAAGGGGTTTCAGTATAGCAGGAGTTATTTCAGTAATACAGAAGTTGCAGTTTCATTTGGGAAAAGTGGAACCAGTTCATGGTACTTAATGGAACCTCAAAGTGGGTACTACTCTCTTGTTGTCTGTTTCAATATAACTAAGTAGCATATTTGTTTATATATGGTTGTATCAGTATGAATGATAAGGGCAGATATTGGTTCATTTGTCAAGCTTCTGTAAAATATCTACTTCGTGGTGCATATCATTCCATGAGATAGTCATCAATAAACTCATTGTTGAATGCAGTACTTCATTGTATTGTGTGTAATGTATTTGCAACTTCATTTTGTCTTGCATTTGTTTTTCCTCTTATTGGATCGTATTTGAAGAGATGATTTTATGGTTTCAGACTTGGCATAGTGTCTATATATGTCTCTACTTATAATTGAGCTTCTAATCAATCAGTGATTAGATTTCTTTTTGTTTGGTTATAGTTTGAAGGAAGTTTATAGATTATTAATAGATATCGTCATGTAATGGTGCAATTTTCTTTTTGTCATTCTTTGTTCTTATCTTGAACTGTCGCTGGGTTTTTTTTTTTTTTTTTTTTTACAAATTGTTTCTCTTAGTAGGAATGTAAGGGCAGTTCTGTAATGTGATCAAAATTGACTTAGTGTCTATATATGTCTCTACTTATAATTGAGCTTCTAATCAATCAGTGATTAGATTTCTTTTTGTTTGGTTATAGTTTGAAGGAAGTTTATAGATTATTAATAGATATGGTCCTGTAATGGTGCAATTTTCTTTTTGTCATTCTTTGTTCTTATCTTGAATTGTCGCTGAATTTTTTATTTTTTTTTACAAATTGTTTCTCTTAGTAGGAATGTAAGGGCAGTTCTGTATTGTGATCCAAATTGACTTAGTGTGATGGATTACATTCTTTGAGAAATATAAACCTTAGATTTCATGGAAGAGTATAACAAACATTATTTAGGTCTTCTGTTTTCTTATGTAAAATTGGATGGAATTAGCTAGCTCTGATGAAAATGCTAGAGTAGATACCACATATTTCACTAAATTATAGGAGAGGTCAGTGGTTTAAAATAACATTTTCATAATCTTCATTATTTCATTGCAATGTCAAAGAATGTTAATAGGTGATGCATGCGTCAAGTCTTCATGGATCCTGAAACAAATCGATTGAAATTTATTTTTAACTCTCTGCCTTATGTCAACCAAAATATCTTAACACCCACTTGATTCATCATTAACAATTTTACATTACCGGCAACAGCTTGAACATAATGTCCTTAACTGCTTACTTATGGAGATTATAAGCTCTCACTTAGTTGATCTCAATGATATGTAGCGGTATATGACATTTCCCCTGACTTCTCCCTTGAAAAGAGAGAGTAAGAGCTAACACAAATCTACCTCTATACTCTGGAACTATTTTCACTGTCTTCTTTTCCTTTTCTTTTGTCTGTCTCTGTTAGTTTATATTCTGTTGTGACTTGCTATTTAATCTTTACAGTCACAATCAACCTCAGCAGCAGAGGACTTGAAAGCCCTGAAGAGCTATTGTAAAACTGTTGAATTAGATTGGAAATGTAATATGTTTTTGTTAAGACCAACTATTGCTGTAACCGATATACAAATCAAAGTGTTGGTTAGCAAGGACAATTTCTTGAAAAATGTAAATATAGAAGCCTGACAAAGTGTATTACATTGGCTGCTTAGAAAATTGATTATGGAAATTTTTGAATATACGACGAGTTTTGGATAGAAGGGATACAAGTAATGAAATGAATCTGAAAAGAGAAATTTTATTAACACATTCCTAAATGTTAAATACACATCTCTTTTTTTATACAAATTATAAAAGACTTTGTGGGTACGTAAAATTACCAAAAAAGACATTCATATCAAAAATAAAAAAACTTGGTTGAAATAAAATATCTCGTTTAAGACGTTCATATTAACTATTGTATTTCAAACATTTTTTAATTTTTAGTTTGAATCGAGTATCAATATTTTGACACCGCATATGAATATTATGCAATGGTTCTCAAGAATCGATTAATTTAGTTTTACACAGAATTGAACATTCTAATGCTGAAAGTTCCGTTAAGGACTTTGGTGATGTATTGTTTTGTTTTGTTTTGATTCGGTTGGCTCAAGAAATCTTGAAATCAATTTGAGTAATAGGCTCATTGAGAAGAAAATTTGTCGAGGAAAACTGATGGGAGAAGATGTTATCAAAGGGAAATCTCTCGAGGAAGATCTTAACAAGGTGAAACCCTTTAGAGAAAAAATAAAAACCTTCGAGGAATATGTTAATGAGGTGAAACAATATAAGGAAAGATGAAACATTTTGAGAAAAATCTCAGTAATGTGAATTTTTTTTTTGAACAAATTGTGTAGCAGATCTAGAAAAATATGTGTAGTGAATGAGTTGTGTATTTAGTGAATGAGTTGTGTATGTTAAATGAGGGTATTGTATGAAGTTTGTGTATGTGTATCTAGTAAAATGCTAAAACAACAAAGTTAATAGGTGGTGTATTAAGTATGAAATGTGTATCTAGTAATTAGGGATGTGTTAATAAAATTTGTCATCTGAAAACCGAGTTGTAAAAAAAAAAAAAAAAAAAACTGCAGCACCGCGTAGGGACTCTTGCTAGTGAAGAACAAAAATCCATTGTACTTTTGAATGTTGAACTTGAAAACACCAACTTCATAAATATTGTGTACAAAGCTAGAGCATCTATTTTTGAACAAATGTTTTCATTGATCAACAGTTCATGCCGAGTCATTATCACTACAGGAAATAATGACTTAGCCGACGAATTAAAAAAATTTCGTCGCCTAAGTTAGTCTTCATCGACGGAACCAAAACTGTTGTATAGGAGACCATATCCGTCGCCTAAGATCTACTTAGGCGACGGAAAATGACTGTTGAGGAATTCCATCGACTAAGATATTCCTATTCGACGAAACACCATTCGTCGTCTAAGTTCCGTCGGTTTAGTAAACCACAGGCGATGAATACTTTCCGTCGGTAAATTTTCGTTGGCTTAGAAACTCTTAGGCGACGGAAGATTACTTTCGACAGACTCCGTCGACTAAGATTTTCCTAGGCGACGAAAAAGGTCCGTCGACTAATATTTATATTTTCCTAGATATATATATATATATATATATATCTAACATTTGTGTGTGTATAATTTTTAGAGTATATATATATATATATATATATATATATATATATATTAGCTTTTGTTCGTATGATTAATAATTATGTGAATAATATGTTTATCAAATTTTCGTTTTCATGCAAATCATTTGTGTATTCAAATGATAAAAAATAAAATGATAAATCATGTAATTAACAATTATAATATTCTTATACATTCATATATATATATATATATATATATTGTTACCCTTAGAAATCCCCTTCGAGAACCATTATGTTACGACTGTGTCTAACAAAATGGTTTTTGAATTGTCTCATATTTGGACAGTTTGGGAGCATATATGACATTGAGATTCCGTTTGTTATTGGTGCGTTTTGTTTTGGGTTGTGAGTATATATATTTCGACAGGATCTTCCTTTATTGTTCCTCGAGTGCATATTAGGTATATAGATATTCGTGCACTTGGGGAACTGTAGGGAGATGCTGCCGAAATTTTCTCACATACGCGAATTCGAAACGCCCCAACAACAAACTAAATCACAATGTCATGTGCTATCAAACGGGATTAGGGCCCTAACCGGAGGCATAAGGTGAAGATTGTAGGTGTGAACAACGTACATTAATATATCTTATATATATATATATAATAGTTAAGTATATATTTATAATTCCCGTTTATTATTAACGATTTTTTGACAACTATATTTTTGTTTCCTGTTATTATAGTGTACAACATGGACAAGAGCTGGATGCAATTAGGGAGAGGGTCACCTCTTTATATGAGAGGCATTTTTTATTTTCTTGAGTTCGTGTGTCTACATAGTCTTCCAGACAAAGTTATTCACATATGTCCGTGCAACAAATGTCTCAATCGGAAACCAGTAACATATGAAGACATGTATTCTCACCTGGCATTAAACGGTATTTGTCCTAGTTATACCACATGGACATGGCACGGCGAAAATCAAGTTCAAATGCCTACACTTAAAGAAATTCAAGCACAACATAATCAGCAGGCAGGATCTTCCAATGCTAGTTACAGAGACCCTGCTGTGATGAACCTCTTAAATGATGCCTTCCCGTTCGCCGCCTCAGAATATCAGGAAAATGTTGTTTCTGACAACGCAGCTGACACCTTCCCTAATGTCCCCCACGTTGACTACAACAGTGATTATGATAAGTACAACAGACTTGTACGGGAAGTACAAACCCCATTGTATCCTGGAAGTGAGCATACTATGTTGGGTACCGTCATGGAGCAAATGAAGATAAAAAACAAGCGGGGAAAGAGTAACGTATGTTTTGATGAGGATATTGCACTTATGAAGAAAGTGCTTCCTAAAGGTAACAGTTGTCTGGAAAATTTCGACCAGGTAAAAAGGATGTTGGCTGACCTCGGTCTTGATCACCAGAAGATAGACGCTTGCGTCAATAACTGCATCTTGTATTACAAAGATAACAAGGATGAAGTTGAGTGCCCACACTGCTACGAGCCAAGGTATAAAGCTTCCACTTCATCTAAACAGAAAAACCCGCCCATTCTTAGCAAGGTTCTTCGTTACTCCCGTTGGGTCCTCGTCTGCAGCATCTGTACATGTCTTCACATACGGCCAAGCATATGAGATGGCACCAGGCAAGGCACTAGGGAGAGCAGAGGATAGATCCGGAATATCTCACACACCCCGCAGACGGGGAGGCTTGGAAGCACTTTGACCTTTCTTTTCCCGAATTTGCTGGAGACTGTCGAAATTTCAGACTCGGACTTGCAACAGAAGGATTCAATCCTACTGGAAACATGAATTTGTCTTACAGCATTTGGCCTGTGATAGTATTTCCGTACAATCTACCTCCCAACATGTGTATGAGGAAGGAGTACAATTTTCTTACGCTTATGGTTCCAGGGCCGTATTCTCCAGGAAAGTGCTTGGATGTGTACATGAGACCATTAATTGACGAGCTGCAGGAGTTATGGGAAAATGGACTCCCTACTTTTAACAGGCATGGTCAAACTTCATTCATGATGAAAACAGCTGTTATTTGGACCATCAGTGATTTTCCAGCTTACGAGATGTTATCTGGCTAACAAACTAAGGGGTACAAGGCTTGCCCGATATGCTTAGATGACGTCAATTCTAGTCGCCACGCCGACAAAGTTTGTTTCTTGGGATCTCATAGACATCTTGACGAGGATCACGAGTTGCGGTGGGATGCGGAGGCATTTGATGGGACTGATGAGCATAATCTGAAACCCCCAGGGAGGTCTGGTGAGTGGATTTTGGAGAGGCTTAACCAGCACTGGTTCGGATATTTGAGCACTAGTAAAGAAGTAACTGACTTGAATCCTCCCACGCCTGATGAATTTAAGTATTGGACGCACAAAAGTGTATTATTTGAATTGCCTTACTGGTCGACCTTGAAAATCAGACATAACTTGGACGTCATGCACATAGAGAAGTATGTTTGTGACAGCGTTCTTGGAACAATTCTGAATCTCAAAGATAAGATCAAGGACACACCCAAAGCCCGTGTTGATCTTAAAGAAAATGGGTATACACCCTAAGCTATGGCTCGTAGAGAACAAAAAAACAAAAAAAGCCATAATGCCGAAAGCAGGCTACACAGTCCATCCTCAAAAGAAGGCCGAAGTGTTTCAATGGCTTCATGATGTTAAGTATCCTCACGGGTATGTAGGGAATATCGCTCGATGTGTTAAGATGGGGGAAAATAAGATTACTGGGTTGAAGACTCATGACTGTCATGTTTTGCTGCAACGTCTTCTTCCCGTGGTCATTAGACCGTATTTGCAGAGTGATGTGGTTGACACGTTAGTGGTTTTGTCAAAGTTTTTTCAGAGGATATGCGCTAAAGAGCTTAAAAAGTCTGATGTGCGGTCATTGCAAGAAGACATTGTGTACATCATGTGCAAGCTGGAGAGGATCTTTCCCCCAACTTTCTTTGACATCATGATTCACCTCATGATCCACCTTCCCAAACAAGTGTTGCTTACTGGTCCAATACAATATACCTGGTGTTATCCAAATGAGAGGTATGCACTCATATTTATTCTAATTAATCATCGATATCCTTTCAAATTAAGATAATTTTTTAAAAATATTTATTGTAAGAGAATAAATATCTGTTTTGCAGGCAGCTGGGGGATTTCAAGAAGAAGAACAAAAACAAACGTTTCCCTGAAGGGTCGATCACAACGGCATACATTCAGGCTGAGTGTGTAACTTATTGCAGCGCATATCTCAATGATGAAGACACAGTAGGGGAATCATCTGGAGCGGGTAGTAGCTAGCAATTCAATCTATCAGTTGTTTCCAACGATGTTCAACCGTATAGCAGGCTAAGTAATTCTGAAAGATTAAGTAATGCTGAGATCAAAGAGGCTCATTAGTCTGTCCTTCAACATTGCGAAGAAGCCGAGCGGTACTTGAAGTCCCATTTTGAAAGGCGGGATGGTAACGAAGCCATACACAAGAGAGATTTTCCTGATTACTTCCCTATTTGGGTACCTCCTCTATCTCTATATATTTGGAGTTACATAAATTAAATATATGTTGCTTTTTTATGTTACATAATGTAACAATGTTGCTCTTAAAATTGTTACAGATGATGCACATTCTACAACATTTTTCTGCTTCTTACGACCCGGAGTTGCACTTGTTGGCTGGAGGACCCCAAAGCCACAGAGTTCGTGCTGGATGTTTTGTGAACGGTGATAAGTTTGTGATGTCAGAATAAGATGAAGGCCATGTCACCCAAAACAATGGAGTCATGGTTGAGGGTTTGGGTTTCAACTACTACGGGGTTCTTGTCAGTGTCATCGAACTAATCTACGGCAAAGGTATGCCAGTCGTGTTGTTCAAATGCAAATGGTTCAATATTGACCCAACTAGACGAAGGAGTACAATTCTGGATCGTGGCTTGTTATCAGTGGACTCAAATATTATATGGTATGAGAATGAGCCGTTTATTCTTGCCATCATGGCGAAATAAGTGTTTTATCTTGATGATCAGGTTATGGGTGAGGGTTGGAAAGTGGTGCAGGTGATGTCACATAGGAATATTTGGAGTGCAGCTACACTGGGAGGGGATGATGAGAGTGGGCCTAGTAACCAACAACTGATCAACCGAATGAACCATATCAAGAGGAATCTCCACATGTAATCCCTGATACTGAGATATCCGTGTCAAAAACCAACACGTTCCGGCTATCATAGGTTACATTCCAGTTACACCATCTGAACTGAACTCGCTACAACGCAACCCCAATCATGATGACGACGGCTTCTTAGATGACGAATACATAGAGGATGATGAGTATTCTGACCAAACTGAGGAGGATAATGATTCAGACGACTTAGATTATCATGAGTACGATTAATGTACTTGTTCAATATTATTGTGGATTTCGATCGGTCTAATCTACTTGTATTAATTTGGCATAACTTCGGATATGTATTTTTAAATTAATTTGTAACCGAACCATTAATTATTCATGCAAATTCCCTATTTTTAATTTCTACATGGCTCTGTAATTTTTAAAATGCATATGTATGCTTTTTTATGTACGAATACTTACGTGGAGTAAGTACAGTTGGGTTTAGCTTGAAAAGTTACACGAAAATACTCGGATGTAAATATAATAAAATGTTCATAATTTTTAAAAATATACTTAGTCGACGGAACATGAATAATTCGTCGCTTTAGAAGTCCTAAGGCGACGGATAGTCCACTTTCCGTCGCATAGGATCCTCGAAATATTAGGGAGGTGAATAAATATTTTTTTTTGTTACTTAGGCGACGGAAATTGAATAAGTCGTCGGCTTGGGTTTACCCTGGCGACAGAAATTGAATAATTCGTCGGGTTAGGCATACCTAGGCGACGGAAAGTGATATGTTCCGTAGCCTAGGATACCGAAATATTGGGCGGGTATATTTTACGCCCTTTTTTTGGGCCCAAATTGAATTTTTTTTAGGCGACGAATATTTGTCTTAGCCGACGACGGAAATTGAAGTAGTCGTCTAACATAAAATCTTAGCCGACGGCTAACATAAAATCGATACCAGTATCACTCTTAGTCTAATATGACACAACTAATCCGCACCATCAATTCTAATCGATACACACTCGCTACGCGACCCTAAAACCCAACTGAGGTTCTCCTAACGCTGCGCGACCACCGGAGACCCCGCCATCCACCGATCGGCAACCACATCGACCCGACCACAACCGCATCGACACCAAAGGGTCTCCTCCACTCATCGCATCCACCCGCCGCTCTGATCTCGCTGAGAAGCAAGCCCAATTTCCTCTTCCTCTCTGCTGTAAAACCCTAACTTCAAACTTCCCCTCTTCACTCCCAAGTCTGAAGTTGAAGCCTTGTTTGGAAAAGGTAATATTTTTCCTTTTCTCATGAATATATTTGATTTGAATTATGGTTTTGATTTGATTGCATATGATTATATTTCTCTGATTGTGAATTGCCTTGTAAATAACGGAGCTTTAAACATGGTTTAGCTGATGTTATTATGAATTTCTGAAAGCTTTTTTGTCAATTGGACATGTAACCGGAGATGCACTTATTTTATGTGATCTTTATTTGATTGCATACGAATATATTTATCTGATTGTGAACAATGCGTGTTGTTATTGCTGTTGAGTGATTTGTGTGACTGATGAGGTGTTTCGTTGATTATTGTGGTGTTCTTTTGTACTAGACTTGCAACGTTTATTTAGTTTGATTTTATGTGCTTGAACTGTTAGACTGAATATATTTTGTTTATGAATGTTGCTTTGTTTGTTAGGGTATTGGAAATCCTAGAGTTTGATTAAGTGGATGGTGTATCAACTATGATTATAGGTAGGTAGGTTATGAAATTGGTTGTTGGTGTACCAACTAGAGTTTGTTGGCATTTGGTTGCACTTTGTGAAATTGTTGATGTGAGACTAATAACTTAGCACTAAGGTTGATGAATGGTGAAGGTAATGTTAGCTAGCTTGTGGCCTAAAATACATATGCAGTGACTTGTTGGTTGAGATTTTGAACCAATTAGCTTCTTTTTGAAAACTGTGCAATTCCTGAAAACTGTAGCCATTAGCTGAAAACTGTATACTTTTGTTTGACATCATTGATCAAGTTTAAAGCTAGAAACATAGGTCTGCATATTCCATATTTTTTTTGCTGATCGGTTGTCTTGCTGTGCTCTAAATGATTGGATGAAAATGCTTGGATGATTTTGTTGTGCAACTGACTAAGTGTGTAGTCATTAGGCATTAGCATTAGATTAAATTTTGACAAAGTGTGTAGTCATTAGGTAATAACTGTGTAGTCATTAGACATTGTTTTATATTGGACAGTAGGCATTAACAAAGTGTAGTCATTAGCAATAGCATTTACTTAAATTTTGAGAAGCTATAACATGTGATTTAAACATTGATATTTCAATCCATTTGCATATGTTGAAGGCATATACGTTAAGTCTCAAATCTGTATACTGTTTCTTTTTAAAATTATAAAAAAAAAAACATCTATACATTATATCTTTTGCTTAAGTGGCTGGTGGCTTTTGTTAGTGTTTGATGTATCCACAATGTATCAAGTATAAAAAAAAATCAGGGGCTAAAAAATGACAAGTGGTTTGTTATTCATGAATGTTTTTCTATGGATATATTTTTCATAATCTTATCTATTACTCACATAAGATTTCTGTGGACTAACAATTGTGTGTTATTCATGTGCAAGATGGTGATCGTGGGGAAGAGGACGGACCGAGCCACTAAGGCCAGTGCTTTGATGGAGTCTATACGGCAGAGCGTCGGTTCAGCTAGTAGTAGCAGCCACCCTTCCCCCATGCCGGCTGAGACAGTACCACCAGGGGCTTCCCCCATGGTCGTGCGGTCCCCTACCGTTGACACTACTTCAACGGGATCTCCATCATCGACACAGACACCCGAATCTGTAAGACACATCGTCGGCAACGCTTGTTTGAAAGTTAGAAGCCCAACATGTAATTATAGAGATTCCTCTTATACTTGTATTAATTTATTAGAATTTGTCTTATAGCATTAAATATCCTAATGTTTTGTATATACAAATTTTTTTTATAAATGTTTTGGTAGGGCAGTTGAATTATAGCTAGTGAGAGTTTGGTGTGCTTTGGTGAATTGTAGTGAATTTCTAAAGTGAATTGTAGAAGTCTAAGTGCTTTTAAGAAGTCTAGTTATATGATGCTTGTCAAGACCCACCCCGAATTTCACCCCGAAACCCGAGGTAAGTCCTGCGGGGACCACCTCCAAGGAAAATTTACTAAAAAGCAAACCTCCCTTGAAAATGGACAACCCTAACCTAGAAAACTAAAGTGTTACTTTCTTAAATAAATTTGAGCATCCTCCAAATCAACCCACAATTATACGAAAGTGAGTAAATAATTACAAACTTCGTATATTCAAAAAATACAATAAAAGTCTAAGCACACCACCAGAACATTACAATAAATCCCAAAGAGTATTCAGAGCTACTATACACTAGAGGAGTAGGAAAAATACTCTAGTAGGTTAAACAGGTAACCTACTGATGAATGGTGGCTGAGAAATGGGTAACTATGCCTCGTCGTCTCCTACTCGTTCTAACTCGAACTCTGCAGACTGGGCATTTTAAAAACGAAGAGCCCAGGGGAAAAACATTCGCAATAATTAGAGTGAGCGGACAAAAATAAATAAAAAGAATATTTATGTTTTCCCAATTTAATTTCCAAGAAAACGAATGCATGTCTTAAACGATAATTCTCTTATCGTTATAAATATCGAGCCTCTACTGCTCAAAACTATATATATATCCAAATACAGCCTCTCAGGCTAAAATATATATATATATATATATATATATATATATATCAAAATACAGCCTCTCAGGCTAAAATATATACATGTATATATTTACACTCGCCCAGACTCCCTATATAAATTAATAATAATCTATATAGGGCTACTACGCTCGCGTCCAACGCTCACGTCACGCCTTAATGCGGTGATACACTATGTCATTAAGGTGGACATACGGGTGTATAAATATGTGCCCAGACCCCTTATATGAATTAAACACTCATATAAGGCTACTACGCTTGCGTCCAACGCTCACGTCACACCATAATGCAGTTATATACTATGTCATTAAGGTGGACAGACACATATCGCTAGCTAGCATTTATATACACGCTCTCCTTAAAAATATATTATAATTTACCGAAAATCCCATTTTCGGTAACTCATCACAATGAGTAAACTCGTCAAATAAAAATGACGTCAAATGGTCCAACCAAATAAACAATTGCATGCACATTATTTAAAACAAAGGTCCACTCACAAGTTAGGCCTAAGCCTGAAGTCAGTCGGAGGTCTCCTCTGCTCGAGCCTCCTCGCGTCCTGTTCCAAAACATAAATAATTCCTTAAATAAAATCCCAACGTTTAAAGAAAATAGGCATAATTAAATATGAGCTTCTCGTGCTCAACCTTGCCTATCGTCCTAAATCTTAACTTCACTGCCAACCAAAAATCTCCATAAATACCGACATCTTCAAAAATCACCTTCCAACGTCCTAATCATAAAAATAATCCAATGGCCGGATTTTAACCTATTAATCCGCCAAAAATACCAAACTTTACAAATTCCAAAACCTAACCAAAAATCCTCCAAAAATTCCTAAATTCACATCAATAATATCCCCTTAATATTCTACATCAAAAACCACAAAATTTCCCAAAACAGCGGCGGCGCCGGCGACCAACTCCGGCAACCTGCAAATGCTACCAAATTTTAACAGAATCTTCCTCTCAATCTCCTCTACAACTTTCCTAACTAGCACAAACACCAATTCCAAGCCTAACTATGGTAATCGAATCAAAACATCCATAAATCCCTAAAACTTTCAATTATACAAACCACCCTAACGAAATCGAATTTAGCCGAATCCTTTTGAGGGATTACTCACCTAGATGAGGGCTACAAGTTGAGCCAAAAATCACGACCTATGGTGGCCGGAGGACGGAGCTCCGGCGAAGGTGCAACCACGGCAACCGTGGCTTTCGGGCTCGGCTGCTCCTTCACGGCGGCGTTAGGGGATCGGCCACCTACCCAGAAATGAAGAGGAGATGTCGGGGGTCCGAACGGGACCGGTCTGGCGGTCGGTGGTGGCCGGACGGCGGCGGACGGGCGGTCGGAAGATCCGGCAGTGAAGAGAGGAAACGGGAGGAAGAAAACGGGAGGGAGGAGAGAGAAAGGAGAGGGAAAACTGAAATGGGCCAAACCCATCCGGTCCAACTTAATAAACAAAACCCAACTCCAAAATTTAACACCCCAAAATAATACCCCAATAAAACTTACATTTTTATTTGATAACTTTTACATGCTAACTCCGATTTTAACGCGTAGCATGTCTACGAACTCGTAACAACATCCTCTACGACTTTCATGAAGAAAGTTTTCCCAAATTCTATACGGAAGAAAAAGTCAACTTTGGAGTCTTAAATAGTAAACGGTTACTTAAAACGGTAAAAGACCAAAATATTACCAAAGTAAATAACCGTAAAATAACTTAAGAACCGGGGCGTGACAATGCTAATTTAGAATTGTTGGCTTTATGAACAAGCTAAGAACAATGATTTGCATATGGAATTTATATATGTGATTCTGGATAGTTTGACATGCAAGGGAGAGGTAGATGATAATAAGATTGAAGTAGAAACTGTTTGAAGAAGTAAGCAGTAAGCAGGGGTGCCAGCAACGCGCCCCAGGGTGTCCTGGGGCGCGCATGCAGACACCCCTGCTTACAGCTTATGTCACATCCCGGTTCTTAAATTAAATTACGGTCATTTACTTTTGGTATTACTTTGATCTTTTACCGTGTTGAGTAACCGTTTACCGTTAAGGACCTTAGAGTTGACTTTTTGTGGGAAAGTTATTTTAGAAAAATTTCTTTACGGAAGTGTAGACATATAAAATTTAACGATAATAATAGTCGTTGGATAATCCAAGTAAATATGTGGCATGTGAGTCAACAACATTGGAAAGCCGCCAGAAATAACACGTGGTAACGTGGAAATGATCGGCCTACAACAAAACCTTAAACCCCCAATTGAAATCAATTATCAAGTGTGGATTGACGATGTGACTTCGCCAAGCAAACTTCGCCAAGCAAAATAGACTTTGCCAGACGAACAAGACTTCGCCAGGCAAAATAGACTCCGCAAGGCGAAATGGACTTCGTTAGGCGAGCTAGGCTTGGCGAGATGAAATTGACTGCACGAGGTGACTTTGACTTCGCAAGGCGAGCTAAGCTTGGCGAGGCGAACTAGACTTCACTTCGCGTAGACCTAAACAGTGGCGAGGTGAAATGACTTCATGTAGAGATAAATGAAGGCGAGGCGAGCTCGACTTCACTTCGCGTAGACCTAAACAGTGGCGAGGTGAAATGACTTCGTGTAGAGATAAATGAAGGCGAGGCGAGCTCGACTTCACTTCGTGTAGACTTAAACAGTGGCGAGGTGAAATGACTTCGTGTAGAGATAAATGAAGGCGAGGCGAGCTCGACTTCACTTCGCGTAGACTTAAACAGTGGCGAGGTAAAATGACTTCGTGTAGAGATAAATGAAGGCTAGGCGAGCTGGACTTCACTTCGCATAGACTTAAACAGTGGTGAGGCGGATTGACTCCGTGCGCATGAAGGCAAGGTGGATTGACTCCGCACGCATGAAGGCAAGGTGGATTGACTCCGCGCGCATGAAGGCGAGGTGGATTGACTACGCGAGCGTAGTTTCACGCGAAGGCGAGGCGAGTTGGCTCCGCATTGGGAAATTCACGAAGTAGTTAGACGACAGAGTTCGCATGCATGCAGGGATTGGAAATCACGGTTCGCTTGGAGATCAAGCCTTCTCGCAGGATACTTTCCATGTCCATGAGATAGCTCGCCCCTTACTAAAGATCATGTCCAAAACGGGACATTCAGTCCAAAAGTGATCTGGGCATATCTAAATCTCAAGATTTGATTGATTTGATTATGTTAAAATCGGCAAGTAGATCAATCAGTCAAGATTCATTGATTCGATTAAGGAAATATTATTGATTCAGAATCTTGATTACTTGCCTTAAGTGGAGGCATGTTAACACTATAAATACCCCCTCTCATACCAAGAGGAAGGAGGAGCGAAAACCAAAAGGAGAGCATAAAAGAAGGCAGCGAACTAGCTCAGAAGTCTCCCCTAAACCCTTGAAGAACTATCAAGCTCCTTAAACAGCCAGTTCTTCGCTAGATCCTTGAAGAACTATCAAGCTCCTCAGATAGCCAGTTCTTCACTAAACCTAAATCCAAATTCCAAATACCTGTTACGTGATTAACCCCGCGTAACCCTCAAGAACAAGTTCTTGTCACCCTTGAGTTAAACCTAAACTCGGAGATAGAATCAGAGGAGTTCACAAAGATTGTAACCCGCATTCGCATTTGATGAAATTAAATTATTCTTTGTACACGTGTTGTTCTGTTATTTGTTGCAGATATTTTTGTGTTTACAAAATTGGCACGCCCAGTGGGACAACTTTGCCTCTCATCTCCTTCTCCGCAGGAAAACCCAAATCCGCTCGAAGTAATGGCCTCCAAGAGCACTCAAGCCATCTCGATAAAGAAATCTAAACCAACGACCGCGAGGTCAAACAGGGAGCCCTCTGGTCATGTTACCCATAGCATGGCGAGGAATCAACCCACAACATTCGTGGCTTCGCCTTCCAAGCCTCGTGAACCATTCATCACCTTGGCGAATCTCGCGAACAAGCTTGCCTCGCAAAGTGAAGACAAGCTTGTCTCGCGAAGTGAAGACGAGCGTGCCCCGCGAAGTGAAAACCAGCGTGCCTCGCAAAGTAAAGACGAGCGTGCCCCGCGAAGTGAAGACGAGCGTGCCTCGCGAAGTGAAGACGAGCGTGCCTCGTGGAGTGAAGGCAAGCGTGCCTCGCGAAGTGAAGAAAAGCGTGCCTCGCGGAGTGAAGGCAAGCGTGCCTCGCGAAGTGAAGACAAGCGTGCCTCGCGAAGTGAAGACAAGCGTGCCTCGCGAAGTGAAGACAAGCCTGCCTCGCGAAGTGAAGAGAAGGAAACTCCAAATAAATCAAGGGAGCGATCATTCTCACCTGCCACGGATGATGAATCAAGCACAGCTTCATACAATTGCAAGACATCATCACCAACTCCATCAGAGCTCAATATGGAGGTCCTTCTCGTGATTCTCTCACCTACTCCAAACCCTACACCAAAAGAATTAACGGACTAAGGATGCCATTGGGATACCAACCGCCAAAGTTCCAACAATTCGAAGGGAAGGGCAATCCAAAGCAACATGTTGCTCACTTCATCGAAACCTGCAATAACGCTGGGACAGAAGGTGACCACCTTGTCAAGCAATTCGTTCGCTCGTTGAAAGGCAATGCCTTTGAATGGTACACGGACTTAGAGCCCGAGTCCATCGACAGTTGGGACCAAATGGAACGTGAATTTTTAAACCGCTTCTACAGTACAAGGCGAACTGTGGGCATGATGGAACTCACCAACACAAAACAATGGAGAGACGAACCAGCGATTGACTTCATCAACAGGTGGCGCTCACTCAGCCTCGATTGTAAAGACCGCTTGTCGAAGATATCTGCGGTAGAAATGTGTATTCAAGGCATGCATTGGGATTTGTTGTACATTCTTCAAGGGATAAAGCCTCGCACCTTTGAAGAACTTGCTACTCGAGCTCATGACATGGAACTTAGTTTGGCTAGTCATGGCCAAAGAGAATGTGACATCATGGAACCAGAGAATCAAGAGTCTTTTGCAATCAGCACAGCTCCTGCAAGGGTCATGAAACAAGTCCAATCAAATGATCAATAGAAGTTTCAGTCAACTCAAGATCAGGTAAGGAGGAAAACTCTAAAAGACTTGGAAGCTAAAAGTTACCCTTTTCCAGATTCCGATGTTGTTGAGATGTTGGAAAACTTACTTGAAGAAGAAGTAATCAAATTGCCAAACTGCAAGCGTCCAGAAGAGATGCATCGCATCAATGATCCAAAATACTGCAAGTACCACCGTATCATCGATCATCCGGTGGAGAAGTTGAAGCTCATCATGAAGCTCGCACAACAAGGAAAGATATGTTTAGACGTTGAAGATGACGTAGCTCAGTCAAATCATGCTACCTTCATCTATGAACAACTTAAAGCAGTGTCATCGTTGTCCTTGCTGGGGGCATGCAACCTGCCAAGCCTCATGTAGACCACACAATAAATGCTCCTTGTCCGCATGAGCATAAACTGCGAATGACAAATGAAGGCTCCTTGTCTGCACGAGCATAAACTGCGAATGACACAATAAATGCTCCTTGTCCGCATGAGCATAAACTGCGAATGATAAATGAAGGCTCCTTGTCTGCACGAGCATAAACTGCGAATGACACAATAAATGCTCCTTGTCCGCATGAGCATAAACTGCGAATGACAAATGAAGGCTCCTTGTCTGCACGAGCATAAACTGCGAATGACACAATAAATGTTCCTTGTCCGCATGAGCATAAACTGCGAATGACAAATGAAGGCTCCTTGTCTGCAAGAGCATAAACTGCGAATGACACAATAAATGCTCCTTGTCCGCATGAGCATAAACTGCGAATGACAAATGAAGGCTCCTTGTCTGCACTAGCATAAACTGCGAATGACACAATAAATGCTGCTTGTCCGCATGAGCATAAACTGCGAATGACAAATAAAGGCTCCTTGTCTGCACGAGCTTAAACTGCAAATGACAAAAATGCTCCTTGTCCGCACGAGCATAAACTGCGAATGACAAATAAAGGCTTCTTGTCTGCACGAGCTTAAACTACAAATGACAAAAATGCTCCTTGTCCGCACGAGCATAAACTGCGAATGACAAATAAAGGCTCCTTCTCTGCACGAGCTTAAATTGCAAATGACAAAAAATGCTCTTAGCCTGCATGAGCCTAATCTGCACAAGGTACAATCTAAAAAAAAAAAAGAGTTCTAAATCCTCATCCTTGAACTATGTTATGACTTGATTCTTTCTTTGGAAGGATACGTAGGCAGCTTGAGAATTATATTCTTAAGTTCAGTCACATCAAAAAAAATCTCTCTTTTTATTGCATAATAAGTTCTATTGTCAAAATGACTTATTACATGCGCAAAAAAAAAAAAAGGAGAATAAATCATAAGTTACTAAAGATGATGAGCCCTTCACATCCAAGATAGGCCTTTGAAGTTGTTGCGTTGCTTTTCAAAGTCATCTCGGAACCTCTTAGCTTCCTCAAGTTCTTCAACGGTCAACTCAGGAGTTTCCTTGATTTGGACTTTCTGCTTCTCTAAATCGGCAAGCCTTTTTTCATGAAGTAGAAGACTCGGATCTAGGGAAGCTATCTCCTGCTCCAACCTCTGCTGCTTCCCCTTCAAGTTCTCCAAGGACTCAATCACAACTTGACGTTGACCAAGATCAGTTTGACGAAGTTCGATTGGCTTTGCAATTTCAGCCTCCATACGAGGCAAACATTGATC
Organism: Fragaria iinumae; assembly: GCA_009720345.1. Taxonomy (NCBI): domain Eukaryota; kingdom Viridiplantae; phylum Streptophyta; class Magnoliopsida; order Rosales; family Rosaceae; genus Fragaria; species Fragaria iinumae. The sequence goes on from CM019117.1 coordinate 25,507,332, forward strand.
ACATGTGCCTGGAGTGGCTTTATGCATGCACACAAGCCTTGCCGCATTGTATTGAGTAGCACAAGTCATCAAGCTTTCTACCTTGTCTCTTACTGGTGAAGGATCAAACCCATAAACATAGACTTCAAGTCACGCCTCTGGCTCATGACGACACCAAGGCTACGACGCACCTTGAAGTGGGGGCATTTGTAGACATATAAAATTTAACGATAATAACAGTCGTTGGATAATCCAAGTAAATATGTGGCATGTGAGTCAACAACATTGGAAAGCCGCCAGAAATAACACGTGGCAACGTGGAAATGATCGGCCTACAACAAAACCTTAAACCCCCAATTGAAATCAATTATCAAGTGTGGATTGACGATGTGACTTCGCCAAGCAAAATAGACTTTGCCAGACGAACAAGACTTCGCCAGGCAAAATAGACTCCGCAAGGCGAAATGGACTTCGTTAGGCGAGCTAGGCTTGGCGAGATGAAATTGACTGCGCGAGGTGACTTTGACTTCGCAAGGCGAGCTAAGCTTGGCGAGGCAAACTAGACTTCACTTCGCGTAGACCTAAATAGTGGCAAGGTGAAATGACTTCGTGTAGAGATAAATGAAGGCGAGGCGAGCTCGACTTCACTTCGTGTAGACCTAAACAGTGGCGAGGTGAAATGACTTCGTGTAGAGATAAATGAAGGCGAGGCGAGGCGAGCTCGACTTCACTTCGCGTAGACTTAAACAGTGGCGAGGTGAAATGACTTCGTGTAGAGATAAATGAAGGCGAGGCGAGCTCGAATTCACTTCGCAGAGACTTAAATAGTGGCGAGGTAAAATGACTTCGTGTAGAGATAAATGAAGGCGAGGCGAGCTGAACTTCACTTCGCATAGACTTAAACAGTGGTGAGGCGGATTGACTCCGCGAGCAGGAAGGCAAGGCGGATTGACTCCGCGCACATGAAGGCGAGGTGGATTGACTCCGCGCGCATGAAGGCGAGGTGGATTGACTCCGCGCGCATGAAGGCGAGGTGGATTGACTCCGCGAGCGTAGTTTCACGCGAAGGCGAGGCGAGTTGGCTCCGCGTTGGGAAATTCACGAAGTAGTTAGACGACAGAGTTCGCATGCATGCAGGGATTGGAAATCACGGTTCGCTTGGAGATCAAGCCTCATCGCGGGATACTTTCCATGTCCGTGAGATAGCTCGCCCCTTACTAAAGCTCTTGTCCAAAACGGGACATTCAATCCAAAAGCGCTATGGGCATATCTAAATCTCAAGATTTGATTGATTTGATTATGTTAAAATCGGCAAGTAGATCAATCAGTCAAGATTCATTGATTCGATTAAGGAAATATTATTGATTCAGAATCTTGATTACTTGCCTTAAGTGGAGGCATGTTAACACTATAAATACCCCCTCTCATACCAAGAGGAAGGAGGAGCGAAAACCAAAAGGAGAGCATAAAAGAAGGCAGCGAACTAGAGAGAGAGAAATCCCTCCGCGAGCTCAGAAGTCTCTCCTAAACCCTTGAAGAACTATCAAGCTCCCCAGATAGCCAGTTCTTCACTAGATCCTTGAAGAACTATCAAGCTCCCCAGATAGCCAGTTCTTCACTAGATCCTTGAAGAACTATCAAGCTCCCAAGTAGCCAGTTCTTCACTAAACCTAAATACCTGTTACGTGATCAACCCGCGTAACCTTCAAGAACAAGTGCTTGTCACCCTTGAGTTAGACCTAAATTCGGAGATAGAATCAGAGGAGTTCACAAAGATTGTAACCCACATTCGCATTTGATTAAATTAAATTATTCTTTGTACACTTGTTGTTCTGTTATTTGTTGCAGATATTTTCGTGTTTACAAAATTGGCACGCCCAGTGGGACAACTTTGCCTCTCATCTCCTTCTCCGCAAGATTCCCAAATCCGCTCGAAGTAATGGCCTCCAAGAGCACTCAAGCCATCTTGACGAAGAAGTCTAAACTAATGACCGCGAGGTCAAACAGCGAGCCCTCTGGTCATGTCACCCGTAGCATGGCGAGGAATCAACCCACAACATTTGTGGCTTTGCCTTCCAACCCTCGCGAACCAGTCATCACCTTGGCGAATCTTGCGAGCAAGCGTGCCTCGCGAAGTGAAGAGAAGGAAACTCCAAACAAATCAAGGGAGCGATCGTTCTCACCCGCCACGGATGATGAATCAAGCACGGCTTCATATGATGGAAGTCCAAATGGTGATGAAGACAACACGTATGGCCTGCCAACGGATTATTCATCACAACCTATCCCTATGCAAGTCATGGTGACAGGCGCATCCACCATTGAAGAGCAAATAGCCAATCTGATGGGAGCGGTTGAGAAGCTCACCAAAACGGTGGAAGAAAAAGACATGCAGATCGCCGAGCTCTACAGCAGGCTTGAAAGTCAAGATGAAGAAAAGAAGTACAAAGTAGGCGAGAGCTCCAAGAACGTTGACAAAGACGATGATGGCTCGCTTGGATCTATGTCCTTTCAGCAATTGCAAGACATCATCACCAACTCCATCAGAGCTCAATATGGAGGTCCTTCTCGTGATTCTCTTACCTACTCCAAACCCTACACCAAAAGAATTAATGGACTAAGGATGCCGTTGGGATACCAGCCGCCAAAGTTCCAGCAATTCGAAGGGAAGGGAAATCCAAAGCAACATGTTGCTCACTTCATCAAAACCTGCAATAACGCTGGGACAGAAGGTGACCACCTTGTCAAGCAATTCGTTCGCTCGTTGAAAGGCAATGCCTTTGAATGGTACACGGACTTAGAGCCCGAATCCATCGACAGTTGGGACCAAATGGAACATGAATTCTTAAACCGCTTCTACAGTACAAGGCGAACTGTGGGCATGATGGAACTCACCAACACAAAACAATGGAGAGACGAACCAGCGATTGACTTCATCAACAGGTGGCGCTCGCTCAGCCTCGATTGTAAAGACCGCTTGTCGGAGACGTCAGCGGTAGATATGTGCATCCAAGGCATGCATTTTGATGTGTTGTACATTCTCCAAGGTATCAAGCCTCGATCCTTTGAAGAACTAGCTACGCGAGCCCATGATATGGAGTTAAGCATAGCTAGCCACAAGGGTAAGAAGGAGTTTGTCAATGATCAATGAAAGGATAAAGCTTTCAGCAACAAAGTTGACAAGGTCGTGAAAAGATCTACAAAAGAGTCGATGACTATAAGTGTTGCTCCAATCAAAATCTCCACACGAGACAAGAAGGAGATTAAGAGAGTAGAACCGACTCAAGCCTACGGGAGGAGGAAGCATCCATTGACTGAGTGGGAACAAAAGACTTATCCATTCCCAGATTCCGACGTGGCAGGCATGTTGGAGGATTTGCTTGAGAACAAAGTGATAGAACTTCCAGAGTGCAAACGTCCAGAAGAAATGCATCGGGTCAATGATCCGAAGTATTGCAAGTTTCATCGCCTCGTCAGCCACCCAGTTGAGAAGTGCTTTGTTTTGAAGGATTTGATCATGAAGCTTGCCAAACAAGGAAGAATCGAGTTAGATGTCGACGAGGTTGCTGCGGTCAATTGCACTACCATTTCGTTTGGGTCTTTTGAGCCGGTTCAAGTACCTTCCATGCCAGTAAAAGCGCCATGCCATTACTCGAATGAGACGGGCAATGATAAAAAGTTCGAAGGAGTAAAGCCAATCCAGCAAATAGACCTCGCTCCTAAAGCCGCTCCATGCGATGATGGCGAGGGATGGATACTTGTCACTCGACGAAAAGCGCGCAAAGGTGTGTTGTCAAGTCCACCACTCTCGCAGCCAGATCATAAACGACCACATGGGAGTCGTCAATGCCTTGCAAGGAATGAGACAAGGTGTATAAAGGAGAAATTCACTCCCTGCGTACAAAGGTCCCTCAATCAAAATCCGCCAACAAAATGCATGTCTAAAGCGCGACCGAGTCTAAAAGCTAGCTCAATGATGACAAGCTTTGAAGGTGATTCCAAAGATGCTGAGAAGGTTGAAGAAACTGAGGTGCTAAGACAATTGCAAGACTTACCTCCGAAATCTTGCTTCCCCAATCTGTCACGGCTTTCCAAATCGGCAAGACGTGCGTTAATCCAGTTGTTGCTTGATGAGGACCAGCATTCTTCAAACATCAATGAATGTGCGGCATGCGTAGCATGTTGTGACGCCATTCATTTCACCGATGAAGATCTGCAATTGGGTTCAAAACCACACAATCAACCTCTTTTTGTGACAGGTTACATGCGAGAGCAAAAGTTAAACCGCATGCTTGTAGATGGAGGGTCTGCTGTGAACATTATGCCAAAATCAACAATGTCTCGACTCGGCATCAACATCGACGAGTTATCTAAAAGTCGTCTCATGATCCAAGGTTTTAGGTTTTAACCAAGGAGAGCAAAGAGCGATAGGCATGATTCGACTAGACATGGTTATTGGTGAATTGGAGTCACACACTTTGTTCCACGTGATTGATGCAAAGACTTCGTACAACATATTGTTGGGGCGACCATGGATTCATGAAAATGATGTCATACCTTCAACTTTGCATCAATGCTTCAAGTTTTACCACGGAGGCGTGAAAACGGTAATAGGTGATACCAAGCCATTCACCGAAGCTGAGTCTTACTACACAGATTCCAAGTTCTATTCAGATGAGGAATCGGTAATAGAAGTTCTTCCAGTCAAAGTACCCTCAACAGGGAAGGCTATGACGAAAACAAGGAAAGAAGTTGAAGCAAAAGACAAGGGAAACGAAGAGTCACACAAGCCTCCATCCACAACTGTGACATCAGACAAGTCCAGTCCAATTGTCCCAATTCTTCTATATGTGCCAAAGTCCAAGCGCAAAGAAGGAGAGTGTCCATTTGCAGGATCAAAGCGGCAAGTGAGTCCTCGGAAGTTAAGTGAAGAGGCCATAAAATTATTGAAGGAAGCATCAATATTTCCATTGACAAATCTAAACGACCAAGCTCCTACCGAGCAACCATTGAAGGGATTTGTCAAACCAATCCGAGGAAGGATAGAGCACGGACCTTTACCTGAGAAAAGAACAAGTGAAGGGTTTGACCCCAATGCTTACAAATTGTTGGCAAAGGCTAGATTCGATTTTGGTTCATCAAGTAAAGAGGATGATCAAGTTGTCAGCAAGAAAGCACATGAGCTCAATGAGTCTCAAAAGAAGTTGAGAGAACAAGCAAGCCAGTCAAAATCTCAGGCAGAAGAAAGGCGGAGAAGGCAAGCATGCAGTACATAAGCATCGAAGAAATAGAAGATGAGATTCCACAAATCCAATTTGTTCCTCGCACTTCAGCGTTCGATCGCATCTGCCCAAGTTCTCAAAGTACTTCTACTAAATCAACAGGCAGAGTTTCGGTGTTTGAACGTGTTGAAAAGTCAATAAGTCGAAGCTCCATCTTCAGTCGTCTTGACACCGCAGCTACACGAACTTCTGTGTTCAAAAGGTTGTCATCGCCAAATGAAGAAAATAAACAAATAAAGCCAACTCCTCGAAAGTCGGCACTTGAAAGGATCCAAGCTCCTAAAGACCAACAAGATAGAAAAAGAAAAGAAGTTGGCCAATCGGAAAATAAAGAAATCCAAAGTCTCATCCCATCATGCATGAAAAGACGTTGTGTGCTAGAGGTGAATTCAACTGACCAACTTAAAGTGAGGCAACATACCTTCACACTCACTGGTCAAGATAAAGAAGGCAACGAGGCTAGCGGCGATGAGGATGATGTTATTCAATGTGCTTATCACATCACCATAGCAGAGGTAGAAGCTTATGAAGAGGATGACCATGAAGGCTTCGCTCCAGAACTTGAAGATGGGGTGAAATCTACGGTCGATGAACATAAGAAAATCAATCTGGGGACGGAGGAAGACCCAAGACCGATATTTGTAAGCGCATCACTAAGTCCCCAAGAGGAGAAAGAGTACTATGACTTGTTGCTTGAATACAGGGATGTCTTCGCTTGGACCTACACAGAAATGCCCGATCTTAACCCTAAAGTAGCAGTTCATCGATTAGCTGTTAAACCGGAGGCTCGACCCATCAAACAGTTGACACGACGTTTTCGAACGGAGGTTCAAACTCAAATTGAAGAAGAGGTTGACAAGTTGATCGCTGCAGGCTTCATCAGAGAAGTCCAATATCCCAAGTGGATCACAAACATTGTCCCAGTTGAAAAGAAGAATGGACAAATGCGTGTGTGCGTAGACTTTCGCGACTTGAATGATGCATGTCCGAAAGATGATTTTCCTTTGCCTATCATCGAACTCATGGTGGATGCAACCACAGGTCATGAAGCTTTGTCTTTCATGGATGGATTGTCTGGCTACAACCAAATAAAGATGGCGCAAGAAGACGAGGAGTTAACTCCATTTCACACTCCCAAAGGCATTTACTGTTACAAAGTCATGACGTTTGGATTAAAGAATGCCGGTGCAACATACCAACGTGCCATGCAGAAAGTCTTTGGAGACATGCTTCACAAGTACGTTGAATGCTATGTTGATGATTTGGTTGTCAAGTCAAGAAAAAGGAGTGATCACTTGCAAGACTTACGAAAAGTGTTCGATAGGTAACGCGAGTACCAACTCAAAATGAACCCATTGAAGTGCGCTTTTGGTGTGAGTTCCTTGGATTCATTGTGAAGCATCGGGGCATTGAAGTAGATCAATCGAAGATTAAGGCCATTCAAGAAATGCCGGAGCCAACAAGTTTAAAAGAATTGAGAAGCCTTCAAGGAAAACTCGCATTTATCAGGCGGTTCATCTCCAACCTCGCAGGTCGATGTCAACCTTTTAGTCGACTCATGAAGATGAATGTGCCTTTCGTGTGGGATGAAGCATGTCACAATGCTTTCAAAAGCATTAAAAAGTACTTGGCTAACGCTCCGGTGTTGGGTGCACCCATTCCTGGGAAACCTCTTACCTTTTACATTGCAGCTCAAGAAAGATCACTTGGAGCGCTTCTAGCCTAAGAAAATGAGGAAAAAAGGGAGATGGCCTTATATTATTTAAGTCGAACTCTCACAGGAGCAGAATTAAATTATTCTCCAATAGAGAAGACATGTCTCGCTCTCATCTTTTCCATCCAAAAGTTGAGGCATTATATGCAAGCTTACACGATGCATTTGGTAGCCCGAGCTGACCCAGTCAAGTTTGTCATGTCTAAACCGGTCCTATCAGGATGAATGGCAAAATGGGCTCTGCTCCTCAATCAACATGACATCGTCTATGTACCTGCCAGGGCGGTCAAAGGCCAAGCTGTGGCTGACTTTCTAGCGGATCACCCAATCCCCACAGATTGGGAAACTTTAGATGACTTGCCAGATGAAGAAGTCTTTCTTGCAGAAATTCTCTCCACTTGGAAGATGTTCTTTGATGGATATTCAAGAATAGATGGAGCAGGGGCCGGCGTTGTCTTCGTCACCCCACAAAAGCAAATATTGCCATATGCCTTCACTCTCGGTGAATTGTGTTCCAACAATGTTGCGGAATACCAAGCTCTCATCATGGGATTGCAAACGGCCTTAGAAATGCAAATTGCAAATCTAGAAGCGTACGGGGATTCAAAGTTAGTAATTGATCAACTACTAACTAATTACGAAGTTAGGAAGGAGGATTTAGTTCCTTATTTTCGTCTCGCTACACAACTCTTAACGGGTTTCGACGCTGTTACACTAGAACATGTGCCAAGGAAAGAAAACCAGATGGCGGATGCCTTGGCTAACCTAGCAGCAACTTTGGCATTATCAAATGATGAGATTGTGGACCTTTCAATTTTCCAACGATGGGATGTCTCAACAGGGATCGTCCCATTGTGCAAAAATTCCAATGTGGTCTCTGTCTATGTTATTGACGTCGAAGATTGGAGACATCCGTTGATCAACTACATTGAGCATCACAAATTGCCTGACGATCTAAACCAGCGGACGGATATCAAACAAAGAGCCCCGCGCTTTTTCTACTACAAGGAGACTCTTTATCGACGATCGTTTGACGGGTTACTCCTCAGGTGTTTGGGAAAAGAAGAGGCGTCGAAAGCCATGGAAGAAGTTCATTCCGGAATATGTGGAGCTCATCAATCAGGCCCTAAATTACATTTTCAAGTAAGGCGAATGGGTTACTACTGGCCCACAATGGTCAAGGATTGCATGGAGTACGCACAGAAATGTCAAGCTTGTCAATTCCACGCAAACTTTATCCATCAACCGCCTGAACTATTGCATCCTACAATCGCTTCACACCCGTTTGATGTCTGGGGGATAGACGCTGTGGGACCCAAAAACCCGAAATCTTCCGGAGGCCACATGTACATTTTGGCAGCCACAGATTCCTTCTCAAAGTGGTCGGAGGCGGCACCACTCAAAGAGATAAAGAAAGAAACCATTGTAGACTTCATCAAGACATGCATCATCCAACGGTATGGTGTACCACATTGCATCATCACGGACAATGCCAAGTACTTCTCAAATAGTGCTATGCAAAAACTTAGCGAAAAGTATCACTTCAAGCTACACTTTTTGTCGATGTACAATGCACCAGCTAATGGTTTGGCGGAGGCATTTAATAAAACGCTCTGCAACATCTTGAAGAAGACCGTCGGCAAGTCACAAAGAGATTGGCATGAGAAGATGGGCGAAGCATTATGGGCATATAGAACGACATATCGAACTGCCACAAATTCTACACCTTATTCCCTGGTGTATGGTGTTGAAGCCGTCTTGCCATTAGAGAAGCAAATTCCCTCATTAAGGATTGCTTTGCAAGAAGGCCTCACAAATGAAGAAAATATCAAGCTACGACTTCAAGAGTTGGAAGCTTTAGACGAGAAGAGGCTTGATGCGCAACAGCATCTAGAATGCTACCAAGCCTGGATGTCGCGTGCCTTCAACAAAGGAGTTCGCCCTCGATCCTTTCAAATTGGTGATTTGGTCCTTGCCGTGCGCAGACCCATCATCATGACACACAAGACCGGTCCCAAGTTCAAATCAATGTGGGATGGCCCTTATGTCATCAGCGAAGTCTACACCAATGGAGCTTATAAAATCGTGGTTGAAGACGGTTTGAGAATTGGCCCAATCAACGACAAGTTCTTGAAGAAATACTATGCCTGAAACAAGTAAAGATTGCTCCTTGTCCGCACGAGCATAAACTGCGAATGACAAATAAAGGCTCCTTGTCTGCACGAGCTTAAACTGCAAATGACAAAAATGCTCTTAGCCTGCATGAGCCTAAACTGCACAAGGTACAATCTAAAAAAAAAAGAGAGTTCTAAATCCTCATCCTTGAACTACGTTATGACTTGATTCTTTCTTTGGAAGGATACGTAGGCAGCTTGAGAATTATATTCTTAAGTTCAGTCACATCAAAAAAAATCTCTCTTTTTATTGCATAATAAGTTCTATTGTCAAAATGACTTATTACATGCGCAAAAAAAAAAAAGGAGAATAAATCATAAGTTACTAAAGATGATGAGCCCTTCACATCCAAGATAGGCCTTTGAAGCTGTTGCGTTGCTTTTCAAAGTCATCTCGGAACCTCTTAGCTTCCTCAAGTTCTTCAACGGTCAACTCAGGAGTTTCCTTGATTTGGACTTTCTGCTTCTCTAAATCGGCAAGCCTTTTGTCATGAAGTAGAAGACTCGCATCTAGGGAGGCTATCTCCTGCTCCAACCTCTGCTGCTTCTCCTTCAAATTCTCCAAGGACTCAATCATAGCTTGACGTTGACCAAGATCAGTTTGACGAAGCTCGATCGACTTGGCAATTTCAACCTCCATATGAGGCAAACGTTGATCACATGTGCCTGGAGTAGCTTTATACGTGCATACAAGTCTCGCCGCATTGTATTGAGTAGCACAAGTCATCAAGTTTTCTACCTTGTCTTTCACTGGCGAAGGATCAAACCCATAACACTGAAGTTCGGCCACCATCTCGCCAAGGTCTTTCTTTTTAGAAAGAATGGTTCTTGATGAGTGCTTCGTGATGATGTCTTCAATTTGTCCACAAATTAGAGTGGCGGCCTGCATACGAATCTGTCGGAGCCCTTGGTTAGTGTCCATGACATCAACTTCACCGCGGGTGACATCAGAGAGTGCCATATTGCTTAAAAGCCTCGGAGGATTCACCAAAATATCTTCACGATTAACTTGTTGCGATTCATTTGGTTCGCATGCATCATCTTCGTGAAACGAGTCAGTCTTCATTGGTTCTGTTGAGAGGACGCAAACCTCCCTCGAACAAGCTTCATCTTCAAAAGGTGGGAGTCTTTCTATCTGAAGGTAAAGAAAATGAGTTCAGATCATGGATATAATGTTAAGAAAAAAAAAGATGCGTGGTGATGGTGGCGAACATACCTCAACACGATTGGGAGTTTGTTGCGAGGGACCCGGGACTTCGCCAAGAATATTGCGGTTAAGGAGAAACTCATCGTCAGGATTGAAATAAACAGAGCCAAGGTCGGGTTCAATCCTTCGACGCTTAAAATTCACATCTTTAGAACTATTGCTAATTCCACTAAGTCTTTTTGCTTGCATGTTGGTCCCCTTTAATTTAAGGTGACTCCTGGCGAGTTGATTATCAGATGAATCCCCATGACCTTCTAAAGCTTGGTGCGGTTCATTCAAAGAATTTCTACTTGGGGGCAACGCCTTGACAGACGATGCGTGAGGATTATTGTCAGGTTCAATCTCGTGGGGAACTACTCTCTGGCAAGATGGCACCTCGCGGAAAACTACTCTTTGGCGAGACAGCATCTCGCAAGACACCACTCTCTGTCGAGACGGCATCTTGCAACGTACCACTCTCTGACGAGATGGCATCTCGTGGGGAACAACCTTCTGTCCAGACGGTATTTTGCGGGGAATCACTTTCTGGCAGGGCAGTACTGCGCGAGCAACGATCTTGTCTTCCTGCGCTTTTAGAAGCTTGTGCGGCGACCCAAAAATAGGCATTGTCGCTATAGTCATCTTGGGCACGGAACAATATACTTTGGACCACCATTCAACATAATCACGAGTCACCATGTACTCTTTTAGAGCGTTCTTAGGTGGCCACATCAGTGTGCTCCCTGTCTCACGTTTAGTAAAACTTTCCCAATGCCAGTACGTCAAGGACAATGCGCCTGTCCGAGTGTCCTTTTGAAGGCTTCCTGGCACATCTTGAACATAGCCGAACTGACGGCTGAAGCGGTAAGGACTGTAAGGTTGAATGACTCACCAGTTGCCCTGCCTAAGGGTAAGAAATCCGGATCAAAGGCAGGTAAGATAGACAATGTCTGAACGTTAACATTCTCACGGTCAACGATCACTCTACGTTCTTTAGGGACTATGGCTAGGATGTCCATCCCCATATTGCCACACTCATTGAATAAAGAACGAGCTTGTGCGTCCCCAAAGTGCTTGGCCGAAAATGCCCCTGAAAAGTGAACCATGCGTGGTTTAAAGTTGTCAGGAAGAGGAGAATAAAAATGGGTTCCGAAATACTCTACCAACCACGTATACACATAGTGAAAGGGCAATGTAGCCGAACAATTCCTCGGATCTTTGGAAGCGGAAATCTCGTTCAAGCCTTGATAGATATTGGCCAACACAGGTACAGCTAGACAGAATTGACAGCCTTGAGACATTTTGCTGGCAATTTTAAACACGCTAGGTCGGATCAAGCCTGTATCGTCCACAGGAAAGACGAATAGACACAACCAGCACGCGTAAAATGCCGCCAAGTACGTAGACTCTATGTCTTCGTCATCCACGCCCAAGTCATCAAACGGTGTGGAGTCATCATCAATTCGAGCTTGAGCCTCACGGATTTTGCCAGATGGGTTGCACGTATTCTGAGGTGCATCTTTCTTGTTTCGTACACTCTTGGCGGGCGGCCTCTTGTATCTCAAACTTCCTTTGTACCAGTACTGGATCCATGATGCAATCTTCACTTTTTGCCCTTTATCGCAAAGCTTGTGATACGCAAGAAATAAGAATTTGCAACTCTTGGGAATGATTGGCTCAACACCTTTACCCTTGGCTGCAAATTCTTCAATAGAAGGAACAACTTCGTCGTAGAACCTCCCAGTTAAGGGCAAACCACAAATATATGTCAAATCCCTCAAATAAATAGACATCTCTCCACACGATGTGTGAAGAGTATTCGTGTTAGGGCACCAATACTCACAGAAGGCCCGCATCACAGGAACAACACGATCATAGCTGAAGAGCGATGCAAACACCGCTTGGTAGAGGCCGGCTTTGTAGATGAGATCTCCGCTTCGGCTTAAGATGTCTTCTAACCACTCCCAGTAACGTTCCGTGTAAGAGAAGGCTCCGTTTGCACGAAACCCTCTCCATTGCACCGAACCATTGCACATACGGTTACTGAGAAGCACGAACGGTGTTTGAAGAACGTTATGGTCATGATGGTCAGATTTCAACATCCATACATCTGTGCTTCGCTTCTCACTGGTGGATTTGGTTGATTGAAAGGTGGCCAGCTGACGCGATTGTTGGAAAGACCACCGAGGAATGTGACCTGAACCATCATACGAGGGAGGCTCGAGGGCGCGCGGCCCAGTCAATGAAGGATAGGTACACAAGGTGGTGCCATCGCTTTGAATGTCGTTAGTATCTTCAAGGATAGTGATCGTGCCTTTCTTGAAACTTTTGAAAGTTGCCATGCGAAGTAGTGTACGTCTACGCAAAAAAATCTCGACTTGTCAAAATTTTTTGTGCTTCGCTGCCTTAAGATCCTGCTGCACGTCGCCGCCTTAAGATACTGCTGCGCCTTGCCGAGTAAGGTCTCTGCTGTTACTGACAACTCAAAAATACCTCGCGACCTACAAGATTAAAAAAAAAGAAGGGTCAGCCAATTATATGACTCTGCGCCATAGCAATCAAATCAAGAGGAGAGAGAGTATACTGTTGATCTCACAGCGAGATGGTTGTAACTTTGTGATGAATAATGTTCAACCGGAAGCTCTAATTTATAGTGCAATCTTTCCTCATTGAAACTGGAAAAGTATGGAGAATCAAGCAAATCAAGAAAGGAATACATCAAAGGTTTCCACCCACTGCTTGGAAACTTTACCAAATCAAATTCGTAGGAATCCTTGCGAATTAAGGAATCCCTACAAAATTGGGTATCCTATAAATTCGAGGAATTTCTACAAGAAAATGGGGAATCCTTACAAAATTAGGAATCCCTATCAATTCGGGAATTACCACAAACCCATTAAACATAGACTTCAAGTCACGCCTCGGGCACATGACGACACCATGGCTACGACGCACCTTGAAGTGGGGGCATTTGTAGACATATAAAATTTAACGATAATAATAGTCGTTGAATAATCCAAGTAAATATGTGGCATGTGAGTCAACAACATTGGAAAGCCGCAAGAAATAACACGTGGCAAAGTGGAAATGGTTGGCCGACAACAAAACCTTAAATTCCGATTGAAATCAATTATCAAGTGTCGATTGATGATCAGATATCAATTAATCAGACATCCCCAAAAATAACTGATGATGGTTCGCCAGCGGTCAGGCGAGCTAGAGAGTAGACTTCGCGAGGAACGCTGAATTTCCTGAGGCGAATTAAAACTTTGCCAGGCGAACTAGACTTCGCGAGGCGAACTAGACTTCACTTCGCGTAGACTTAAACAGTGGCGAGGTGAAATGACTTCGTGTAGAGATAAATGAAGGCGAGGCAAACTGGACTTCACTTCGCATAGACGTAAACAATGGCGAGGTGAAATGACTTCGTGTAGAGATGAATGAAGGGGTGGCGAACTGGACTTCACTTCGCATAGACCTAAACAGTGGCGAGGTGAAATGACTTCGTGTAGAGATAAATGAAGGCGAGGCGAACTCGACTTCACTTCGCCTAGACATAAACAGTGGCGAGGTGAAATGACTTCGTGTAGAGATAAATGAAAGCGAGGCGAACTGGACTTCACTTCGCGTAGACCTAAATAGTGGCGAGGTGAAATGACTTCGTGTAGAGATAAATGAAGGCGAGGCGAACTAGACTTCACTTCGCGTAGACTTAAACAGTGGTGAGGCGGAATGACTCCGCGTAGAGATAAATGAAGGCGAGGCGAACTGGACTTCACTTCGCGTAGACTTAAACAGTGGTGAGGCGGAATGACTCCGCGCGCATGTACGTGAAGGCGAGGTGGAATGACTCCACGCGCATGAAGGCGAGGTGGATTGACTCCACGCGTGTAGTTTCACACGAAGGCGAGGCGAGTTGGCTCCGTGTTGGGAAATTCGCGAAGTAGCTAGACGACAGAGTTCGCATGCATGCAGGGATTGGAAATCACGGTTCGCTTGGAGATCAAGCCTCCTCGCGGGATACTTTCCATGTCCGTGAGATAGCTCGCCCCTTACTAAAGCTCTTGTCCAAAACGGGACATTCAATCCAAAAGCGATCTGGGCATATCTAAATCTCAAGATTTGATTGATTTGATTATGTTAAAATCGGCAAGTAGATCAATCAGTCAAGATTCATTGATTCGATTACGGAAATATTATTGATTCAGAATCTTGATTACTTGCCTGAAGTGGAGTAATGTTAACACTATAAATACCCCCTCTCATACCAAGAGGAAGGAGGAGCGAAAACCAAAAGGAGAGCATAAAAGAAGGCAGCGAACTAGAGAGAGAGAAATCCCTCCGCGAGCTCAGAAGTCTCCCCTAAACCCTTGAAGAACTATCAAGCTCCCCAGATAGCCAGTTCTTCACTAGATCCTTGAAGAACTATCAAGCTCCCAGGTAGCCAGTTCTTCACTAAACCTAAATACCTGTTACATGATCAACCCGCGTAACCCTCAAGAACAAGTGCTTGTCACCCTTGAGTTAGACCTAAATTCGGAGATAGAATCAGAGGAGTTCACAAAGATTGTAACCCGCATTCGCATTTGATTAAATTAAATTATTCTTTGTACACGTGTTGTTCTGTTATTTGTTGCAGATATTTTCGTGTTTACACACACATTACCAAGAAATGTACCCATGAGTCCCAAATGTTTAATAAATACCTCTCATGACCTACACCAACAATATGTGTATCCATGGGTCCCAGATACCATCAAGTATCTCCCATGACCTACACCGACAGACGGACTAGAGCTCTAATTCCTAACCGTAACCAATCACCCGGCCAAAGGCTTGGAACCCGGTTTGACTGTCCAAAACCAAAACACAAAATACTAAATAGCATCTTAACCGTAACCAATCACCCAATTAAAGGCTTGGAACCCGGTTAGGCTATTTATCCAACAATCATTATATCACAACATTATTATCAACAACACAAGATCCATATCATAAAATTATATCCTTCACAAGGGTATAATTATATGAACAATATAAATTATTCCAATAGAATAGCTTCTCACAAATTAATGAAATTATGATCATATGAGCCTTCAAATATCACATAAGGAGAACTTGTTTTATCTTACCTACGAGCCGTTGGTGATCAAGCTCATATATTTTTAAAACCAATAAAAACAAAATATTAAAATCACATCAAAATCAATATCCTCCTCAAATGACCATAATTAAACTTGGTTCAAAAGTGAACCATGGTGAGGTTTACTCACCTAAAAATCCTGCTGCGTTCTTCCGCAACACAAGAGCCAAGGAACCCAACAAACTCACAAATCACCTAAAATTATACAATTAAAACCCTTAGTAAAAACACCACAAGGATTAAAATACCCTTAACTTAAAGGTTGCCCAAAGAAGGGCAATCCTTCCTCCAAGACCTCCCAAGGTCATCGGACACTCAACAACAAACATACTACCTCCAAGACCAATTTTTCCAAGTTTCCGACCTAACAACAAACACCTAGAACCAACTTAGCACCTACAAAGCAAAAACCTAATCAACACTCATTCTTCACACACAACAACACCCTAGCAACTACAAGGACTAGCTAACGCAGCAGTCAAGGCCTCTACCCTGCCCGGACGTGCTCCCACGCGCCGCCACAGGCGGCGGCGAGTGAGCTTCACGTGCCTCCACCAAACTTCAAAATTTGGGGAAACTCAAAACATGAAACTTGTAGATTAAAGCATGGTGAACAACTTTAATACCTGAGGTTTCAACCGATTCTGACCGGAACCTGTCGGAAAACACCTCGCAAACCAACCGGGAAAACAAATTCCAAACCTACAAAACCAGCCCCAAAACTTGATTTCTAGATCACCAAAGGGGTAAAAACATCTCTAGAAGAGAGAGGAGAGCAAGACTCACCTAACCTTGACCGGAATTGGCGTCGAAATCGCCGACTTTCCGGCGGAACAGCAGCAGCTCCGCCGCTTCATGGCGGCCTCCAGGCGGCGCGACGGCGAGCAAGGCTGCCCCAGCAGTGGAGAGGAGACCCGTGCCGACCCAACGGAACCGGCGGTGTCCAATTTGGTGGCCGGATGAGGGAGAAAATGACCGGAGAAGAAAGAGGGTGTGGGAGGGTCGGGAGAGAGAAGAGAGAGGCTGAGAACTGGGCAGCTGCAATTATAGGGTTTCAAAAAAGAAAACTCCCCCACATTTTTATACTTATACACTTTCCAAACCCGGAAACTAACTTCCCTTGACCATAACTTCTTCATACGACGTCCGTTTCACGCGTGCCGCATGTCTACGAACTCGTATTGACGATCTCTACAACTTTCATGAAGAAAGTTTTCGAAGATAACTTACGGAAAATAAAGTCAACTTTTTGGTCCCTTAAACGTCAAAGCACCTTAAAATAAACTCCCGAACTTCAACTTCGCATAACCCAAAAAATAATTTCCATAAATAATCCTTCATTAATATGAGAATAATACAAGGAAAATGATATGAAAATCTAGGGTATTACAATGGCACCTGCAGAATTAAAAGAGTTAAAAACTCAACTGCATGAGTTGGTGGATAAGGGTTTTATTCGGCCTATTATGTCTCCTTGTGGTGCTCCAGTGTTATTTGTCAAGAAGAAAGATGGCACCATGAGACTTTGTGTAGACTATAGGAAGTTGAACCAGGTTACGGTAAAGAATAAATATCCTTTACCCTGCATCGATGATTTATTCGATCAGTTGAGGGGTGCCACAGTCTTTTCAAAGATTGATTTGAGATCAGTATATCATCAGTTGCGGATTCGGGAAAGTGATATAGCCAAGACTGCCTTTTCGATCACGTTATGGTCATTATGAGTTTGTGGTGATGCCGTTTGGACTTACCAATGCACCCGCTGCTTTTATGGATCTCATGAATAGGGTGTTCCGTCTATACCTTGACCATTTCGTGATTGTATTCATAGATGAAATCTTGGTATATTCGAGGAATTTGAAGCAACATGCTAAGCATTTAAAAATGGTATTGCAGACCTTGAGGGAAGCTCAGTTGTATACGAAGCTCAGTAAATGTGAGTTTTGGTTGGATAAAGTGGGGTTTTTAGGCCATGTGGTTTCAGCAGAAGGTGTCAGTGTGGATCCCCAAAAGATAGAAGCGGTGACAAATTGGAAGCGGTCTTCTAGTGCGACGGAGATTCGTAGTTTCTTGGGGTTAGCAGGCTATTATCGTCGTTTTGTCCAAGATTTTTCAAAGATTGCCGCTCCTCTTACAAGATTGACCAGGAAGGGGGTTAAGTTCGAGTGGTCCGAGAAGTGTGAGTTTTCAAGAGCTCAAGGATCGTTTAACTAGTGCTCCAGTTCTAGCACTTCCTGACGATAGTGGAGAGTATGTGGTTTATTGCGATGCTTCCAGGCAAGGTTTGGGTGCTGTGTTGATGCAACATGAAAGAGTAATTGCTTACGCTTCTAGGCAATTGAAGCCGCATGAAGTGAATTACCCCACCCATGACTTAGAGCTTGTTGCAGTGGTTTTTTGCATTGAAATTATGGAGACACTATCTCTATGGAGCCAAGTGCCAGATCTTTACCGACCACAAGAGTCTTCGGTATGTATTCACTCAGAGAGAGTTAAATATGAGGCAAAGAAGGTGTATGGAGTTGATTAAAGATTATGACTGTACTATTGAGTATCATCCTGGAAAAGCTAATGTAGTAGCGGATGCTCTTAGTCGCAATCCTTCTATGTCCTTAGCTTATATGAGGACGGTTCGGCTTCGGCTTCTTTATGAGTTACGAGCTACAGGAGTTGAATTGTCGATGGATGAAATTGGTACTTTGGTGGCCAGTTTTCATGTGAGGCCAGTTTTGGTTGATAGAGTGCGTGAGGCTCAGCATAATGATCCTTCCATAGTTCGGTTGATAGAAAGAGCATTGGATGGATCGGCAGTGAATTTTTCTGTTAGGAGAGATGGTGCCTTGTTGTTTAAAAACAGACTATGTGTTTAGAAGAGGAATTTGGAGTTGAAACATGAGATAATGGAGGAAGCTCATAGTTCTGCTTATGCTGCACATCCTGGTAGTACTAAAATGTATAGGACCTTGAAAGATTTTTATTGGTGGCCAAATATGAAAAGGGAAATTGCCGCTTATGTAAGTAAGTGTTTGATTTGTCAGCATGTCAAAGCGGAGAGGCAGAAATCTTCCGGTCTGCTAGAGCCATTGCCTATTTCGATATGGATGTGGGATCGCATCGCCATGGATTTTGTTTTTAGCTTACCTCTTACCCGTGATGGGCACGATGGTATTTGGGTGATTGTGGATCGATTAACAAAGTCTGCACATTTTCTGCCAGTGGGGAAGAAGTATTCCTTGGATAAATTGGCTGAGCTTTATGTGAATGAAATTGTGAGACTCTATGGAGTGCCTGAGTCTATAGTATTTGATCGGGATTCCACATTCGCTTCTAAATTCTGGGGAGCTTTACAGGCAGCTTTGGGCACTCGGTTGCACTTCAGTACAGCTTTTCATCCTCAAACGGACGGGTAGTCTGAGAGGACTATTCAGACCATGGAGGACATGTTGAGGTCATGTGCTATGCAATTCAGAGGGAGTTGGGATAAGAATTTGTCCTTGATAGAATTTGCCTACAACAACAGTTTTCATTCTAGTATAGGTATGACTCCCTTTGAAGTGCTCTATGGGAGGCAGTGTCGTACACCTCTATATTGGAATGAGGTGGGAGAAAAAGAGTTTTGTGGTCCAGAGATTATCCAGGATACAAATGAGAAGGTCAAGATGATTAGAGATAGGCTCAAAGCAGCTCAAAATAAGCATAAGAGTTATGCAGATAACCGCAGGAAGGACCTTGAGTTTCAAGTGGGTGATTGAGTATTTTTGAAACTATCCCCTTGGAAGGGTGTAGTGCGTTTTGGTAAACCGGGAAAGCTTAGCCCGAGGTATATTGGTCCTTATGAGATTTTAGAGCGGGTTGGTTCAGTTGCTTATCGATTTGAGCTACCTTCAGAGCTGTTCAAGATACATAATGTTTTCTATGTGTCCATGCTTCGCAAGTATATTGCCGATCCCTCTCATGTCTTGCAAGAGCAGCCGATAAGTTTGAAGAAAGATTTGACATATGAAGAGGAACCGGTTCAGATTCTTGATCGGAAGGAGCAAGTGCTTAGGAACAAAACGATTCCACTTGTTAAAGTTATGTGGAGGAGTCATCAAATAGAGGAAGCTACTTGGGAACCGGAAGAGCGAATGAGGCAGCAGTATCCTTATCTCTTTGATTGACAGGTATGTAAATTTTGAGGACGAAATTTTTATAAGGAGGGGAGAATTGTCACATCCCGGTTCTTAAATTAAATTATGGTCATTTACTTTTGGTATTACTTTGATCTTTTACCGTGTTGAGTAACCGTTTACCGTTAAGGACCTTAGAGTTGACTTTTCATGGGAAAGTTATTTTGGAAAAATTTCTTTAAGGAAGTTGTAGAGGACGTTAATACGAGTTCATAGACATGCTATACGTTAAAATCAGAGTTAGCGCTAAAAAGTTATCAAATAAAAGGGTAAATTTTGAGTTGGTAAAAATGAGGTATAATTTAGTGGGTTTTATTTTTTTTGGTGGGTGTTTAAGTTGGACCGGGTAGGTGTGGAGAAGCCCAACACCCACCCACACTCTCTCTCTCTCTCCCTTTTTCTTCTCTCTTTCTCCCGCGAGCTCCTCCCAACCCGACGGAGACCCAGCCTCCGTCCGCCGCAGTCCGGCCACCAGAGACCACCGGACCAGTCCCGTTCGGACCCCCGCCACTTCCTCTCTCTTCCTGGGCAAGCGTTCGGGCCTATGATGCCGCCGAAGAGGAGAAAACCCGCCGGAGACGCCGACTGCCCCTTCGCCGGAGTTCTCTCCTCCGGCCACCATAGGTCGGGATTTTTGGCTCATCTTGTAGCCCTCATCAAGGTGAGTAATTCTTCAAAAGGAATCGGTCTAATTCGATCTTGTTAATGAGAAATGTCACATCCCAGGACTCGCTCCGCCGTAACACGATATTGTCCGCTTTGGGCCCACCGGCCCTCACGGTTTTGTTTCCGGCAGCTCAGGAGCAGCTTCCCAGTAGGTCACCCATCCTGGGATTGCTCTAGCATCAACATGCTTAACCTCGGAGTACCCATCCCCTCCGAAGCCGCTGAGCCACCAAAAGGCCTCGTGTTAAATTGGAGGTGGGCATGTACATATACAGCACATAACTCCTCTCCGTTTGGCCGATGTGGGATATTACAATCCACCCCCCTTGGGAGCCCGACGCCCTCGTCGGCACACTCTGCCACATTAAGGCGTGACGTGAGCGTTGGACGCGAGCGTAGTAGCCCTATATAGACCCATGAATTTATATAGGGAGTATGGTCGAGTGTAAATACATACATATATTATAGAGTCTGAGAGGCTCGATATTTTATGAGATAAAAGTTTTATCGCTTGCGGCATGCATTCGATTTTTTCTTAGAAATTAATTTGGGGAAACATAAATATTTTATTTTATTTTTGTCCACTCACTCTAACGTTATTAAATGTTTTCCCCTGGGCCCTTCGTTTTAAATTGCCCAGTCTGCAGAGTTCGGGTTGGATCTAGTAGGAGACGAGGCATAGTCACCCGCATTTCCGCCAGTTTTCATCAATAGGTTACATGTTTAACCTACTCGTGTTTTCTTGCTTCCGCTCGTGTTTAGTAGCTCTGAATACTTTGGGATTATTGTATATTACGTGTAGAATTTCTGAAGGATAATTATGTGATGTTTGGAAGTGTTGATTTAAGAGTGAAATTTGGAATTTTCGAGTTAGGGTTGTCCATTTTCAAGGGAGGTTTGCCGAGTCCTTCGGTAAATTTTCCATGGAGGTGGTCCCCGCACGACTTACTCCGGGTTTCAGGGTGAAGTTCGGGGTGGGTCGTGTCAAGAAATGTATAATTGAAGTTCTAGGGATTTATGGATGTTTTAATTCGATTACCCTAGTTAGCCTTAGAATTGGACTAAGTGCTAGCTATGGAAGTTGTTGTGTATGATGAGAGGATTATTCTGTTAATATTTGAGAGACAATGGACATCGCCGGAGTTCGGCTGCCGGCCGCCGCTGACGACGGAGCAGGCGGCTGCGCCGCCGTTTAGAGGTTATTTTCACATGTTTTCGGATTGTTATAATGAGAGGAGTTTAATGAAGTATAGTTTGAAATTTTTGGAGGAGTTTTGATAAGGTTTGGGATTTATCAATGATTAAGGATTTAGGCGGTTATTCGAATGGAAATCCGGCAGTTGGTTTAGCAGGATTTAAACTTCAAAAAGGTTAATTTTTGGCTATCGGAAAGTGCGGAGTATTGTGAGCCTTATTAGATTAAAAGTGGAGAAGTTGGGCAAGAGAGATGAAATTATATGCTTCCTTTTATTTCGGAAATTTTATTAAAGTATTATCCTAGTTTGGAGGCTTAATAATTATTTATTGTTCAGGACGTGAGGAGGATCATTTGGAGGAAGCCTCGGGTCGTCGCCAGGCATAGCCGAGCATTGTGAGTGGACCTTTGATTTGAATGCCATGCATGCACTAGAGTTTATTTAATTTTCAAAGGCATATTGGAGATTTAATATTTTCTTGGATTAATGAGTTCCATTTATTTTTCGGGAACTCTCTTGAGCATTTTATTTGACATGTGGGACATGTCAGGTGATTTATTTTATTACGCAATATTTCTAGGTACAGTTGGGAACTGTACTGAGTTCAATGAATTTTATATTATTTTTGGGGAAGTGACATTCTTGATATTTGTTACTTTACTTCACCATAAAAGGGTTGATATATATTCATTATTGCTAGCTAATCATTATTAGCGGCTACTCACCATAGGTGAGTAGGGCGCTTAGCGTGGGACGCTATTATAGCCTGGGAGGCAACCAATCGGTATGTGTATTATATGTTAGGTAGCATTATTGGCGGCTACTCACCATAGGTGAGTAGGGCGCTTAGCGTGGGACACTATTATAGACTGGGAGGCTCATCGTTATGGTGAAACCTCTTCCCCATTTTTATTGATTTATTGAGAACCAATGGGATTGGTTCATTATTTTTATCTATAATTATTTTCGGAAAGATTTATGAGAGTGGCATGCATAAATATTTTTCTCAATGGAAAATATGGGAGAAGCATAAATTTTGATTTCAAGGCTCTATCATTAAACCCGTATTTTTATTATTTATTTTTGTCCACTCACTCTAACGTTTTAAATGCTTCTCCCCTGGGCCTTTCGTTTTAAATGCCCAGTCTGCAGAGTTCTGTTCGGCGAGGATAGGAGGCGAGTCATATTTCCCACCTCATCCAGTTTTCTCTCACAGGTTACTAGTTTAACCTATTTGTATCTATTCTCATTTCCTAGTAGTTTCTCTAATAACCATGGGGTGTTTTAAATGAATTTATGTCTAGGTGTGTTAAGAGCTTGTGACTCCATTTAGGAGGGTTGAAAAACAATTATTTGGTTTGTTTGTATGAGAGATTAAATTCATGGAATTATCTTGAATTATTACTTTTTTCTACCTATCCCGGGATCACGAGTCGGGATCTGTCCAGAGGTCACGAGTTGGGATGCCGAATTTTTGAATCCGAGTCTTGCACCTACACAAGTAGCAATGCGTAAGGAGTCGGGACTGGGGTAGCCCAGTCTTCGACTCTCCGATGCTTAAGTTAGCGTTTAGTTGCTACTTGCAGAGTACGGGAATTTGGAAGGAGTTTTGTGGACTTACTTCTTTCGGGAGTTTGTGTCTGTTTTATAGGCCAATGTTAGGCGCTGCGGCCTTAGTCCTCAATGTGGGACTGTCTGTGATCCTTTGCGGCACCTCCCCTTTGGGGGGTGTTTTGCCGCCGGAGGGTGGATCTGGCAGGTGGATTGCTGCCGAACCTTCGCTCTTTGGATACCCGTGAAGGGCTCATCGGTGCTGTCTTTCCCGGAATGATATCCGGCGACCGGGTAATTGTGCCATATTCTTGACTTGGCAAAGTACTTTGGCTATGTACTAACAAGTCCCCAAGTCCCCAGTCCGAGAGAGCTCTTGGGTGGGGAGTTATTCCCTAGATACCGAGAATATGTTTTACCTGGTCGCTGGAGGCATGGTGTCGAGTCCCCAAGTCCCCATGCGAGGGTCGCGAAGTGACGGGGGAAGGTTCTGAGAATCTGAAACGGACCATCTTGCCATGTCGCACGTGTGTCATAAATGGCCAGTTTATGAGGGGCACGTGGTCATTCACGTCGAGTGTTAAGGTCGTAACGGTTTGCGGTGGTGGGCGGAATGGTTCGCGCTAGTGGCGTAACTGTCCGCGCTGGTGGCTTGACAGTTCGCGCTAGTGGGCGGAATGGTTCGCGCTGGTGGCGTAACTATCTACGCTGGTGGCGTGACGGTTCGCGCTAGTGGAGTAACAGTTCGCGCTAGTGGGCGGAATGGTTCGCGCTGGTGGCGTAACTGTCTGCGCTGGTGGCGTGACGGTTCGCGTTAGTGGCGTAACAGTTTGTGCTAGTGGGCGGAATGGTTCGCGCCTTTGCGATTCGTCTTCGCCCCACATGTGCGTAGTTAACGCGCGTGCGCAGGGGCGTGGGGGCGTCGTAAATGCATGTACGATCGTGGTCCACGTGGCTGTGCCCTAGCTATATAGAGTGGTAGGGTCTGGGTGGGATGTCTATAAATAGACCTGGGGGAGACTGGAGGAGGGAGTTATTCTTGATTTTTTGAAGAGGTTTTTGGTCGGGTTGTAAAATCCAAGCTGGGGAATGTCCAATTTCACCCTCGATCGATTAGGTGCGAATGCTCGGCTGTTTGCAACCAGCTTCACTGCCACTACGCGTATCCCCCGTTTCAAGGTATGAACTTGTCAGTTTTTTGTTTTGTTGCTGGGTTTGTGTTTTGTTATCTGGAGTTGATAGGGATTGCTCGCATTTTTGTGATGTTGGTAGGAGTTCTAGAGTAAGGGATTGATTGGTTTGCTGTTGGGTTGGTTAGGGTTAAGGTAGTGAGTGTCTAACTTGTGAGGGTGTAGGGTATGACAGATCCAGTGTGGGTGTCCAGCGAAGAGATTGTGCCTGTCTCTAGTTCGCCTTATTCTGATTCGGACACCTTGCACCGGTGGGAGGAGGAGTTAGATGAGCTTATGGCATAAATTGCCCTTGATTTAGGGGAAGGCATCCCTGTTACGGATGCCGGGTCTCACGTGTCCTCGTCTGACCCTCTCTTGCAGGAGGTAGAGGATTTTAGCATGGCGAGATCTCAGGAGGAGGATGATTCGTTTTGGGAACCTCCTGGTGAGAGTATGACCTTGTCGAAACTTAAAGCACTTCGACAGAATTGGAGTATTCCTGACGAGGTCTTGCTGCGGCCGCTTGGCAGGGGTGTGAAGTTTGGGACCCGCCGGGCAATTTCACGTTGGTATACGAGTACCAACTCAGATGCGGGCTGATGTTCCCGTTGCCCCCATTCGTGCAGTACATATTGGCGTGTTTGCATGTCGCCCCGGGGTAAGTCACCCCCAATATGTTAAGGCAGATATTGGGGACGGGGGTGCTTTTTCGCTTTCTGAGGCAGGAGTTCCCCAATTTTGAGGAGTTTAATGCGTCCTGGCATATGTGGTGGTGTGCAAAGAAGGGCAGCCGGGGCTGTGTGACGATGAAGTCCCGGGGGAAGTTTAAAGTCTTGGTGGAAGACTTGCCGACGTCGACAAATGAGAATTGGCGGCGGAAGTGTTTTCTAGTGGGGGGGCAGTGGAAGGAGTGGCATGGACATCCCTTCCGGGTGCCCGGGGCTTTCCAGAAAATAGGTACCGTGTTCTTGTGTCTTTGTGGTTCTTTACTTTGTTCTGTTCTGCCCTTGTTGACTGCTGGCTTTGTGTAGTGCCCTAAGAGGCCAAGAATATAACCTAACCGAGCTGATGGAGCGTCGGATACGCCGGGTGACATGGGCGTTCGAGTGTAGGAGCTTG
Organism: Fragaria iinumae; assembly: GCA_009720345.1. Taxonomy (NCBI): domain Eukaryota; kingdom Viridiplantae; phylum Streptophyta; class Magnoliopsida; order Rosales; family Rosaceae; genus Fragaria; species Fragaria iinumae. Next base: position 25,532,683 of record CM019117.1, read on the forward strand.
TATCGGATATGCCGTCTTGGCATATATAGTCATTTCGGTTACTCCCGGGTTCAGGGTCTGTATGTTGGTTGTTGTGTTCCCTTTGTACGCTTACTGGTCTCTTTCTGACCATTTTTTTTGTTTATGCTTGCTGCAGTGACGATGCCACGGGATGGCGTATCACGGAAGAAGGAAGGTCCATTTGACAAGGTGTCGGATAAGGACGTGCTGGAGGGGTTGCATGCCGAAGCTAACCACGCCAAGCGGTATGACTTCGACTTGGAGACCGGCGAGGGGAAGGAGGTGGAGCTGGGTGAGTGTGAAGATTTTTTGAGATTGAATTTGGCGGATGAGGATTACGCCTACGTGCCTCCCTTGGTGGCAGAAGCAATGGGTTTGGGCGTCCAGGAAGTGGATGTAGAGTAGACGCAGACAGAGGGTGGTGATCGCGAGGACGAACAAAGTCAGTCCCCGGTGGAGGATCTTGTCCCGGAGCCAGAGGGTGTGGAGGACTTGGTTTTGGAGGATGTGGGTGGGCCTCGCTCAGGTGGCGGAGACGTGGTGGAGGAGTTAGCGAATCCTGTTGAAGAGATTGGTGCTGCGAGGTTGCGGAAGAGGAGGGAGAGTGTCGGGCCAGCTTGCGGGGGCCAATCTAAGAAGTCGCGGAGGGAAGGGCATTCCGGGAGTTCAAGTAGCTTAGCTGGGATCACCCAAGCTTTAGAAGGGACGGGGGAGGCGCAGCCGTACTTAGCCCAGATGGCATACGACATGCGTCATCGCTCCCGCGACATGCATGCTTTGGAGGAGGTGGATCCGCTGGCTGGCGTTGCACTCGCCAAGGAGAAACTGATGCGGGTAAGTATTTGCAACCTTTTTCCTCTCCACTGCTCTGAGCTTGGGCTTATACGCGTTGCCTTGTACTTGTAGGCGACTTTGCTAATGTATGCTGCGAGTGAGAGGGCAGTCACCCACTTGCAGGGGGATGCCGAGGCGAAGTGCCAGCAATTGAGGAAGGCGGAGGAGAACAACCTCGCCCTCGCGGAGCATCTAGAGCAGTTGGTGCAGGATGCTGCTGTCTGCCGAGACCAGGCTGCCGCCGCGGAGAAAGTTGTGGCGGAGCTGAAGGAGGCTATGCAGTTGGCGATAGCCAAGGCAGCGTCCTTGGAGATTGAGGTGGCGAGGCTGACTTAGTCGCTGGCGGAGCTGGAGATGTCTTGGAAGGCTAAGTGTGGGCGAGCTGCTGGGGTAGGGGAGAGGTTGTTTCGCGAGAGTGAGGCATACAAGCGGCAGCTAAGGGCGGCTGGTTGCCAGGCGGGCTGGATTAATGAGGCGGCCATGCGTAAGTGGTATGTCGATAGAGATGCTGCAAAGAAGGCGTGGGAATAGATGACGCCTGAACAAAGGGAGCAAGCCGAGATCTCACGGTCTTTGGCGAAGGAGCACGAGGCTTGGCGTTCGACGTCCTCTGCTAGGCGACAGGAGGTTCCAGCTGTGGGTGTATCGCGGCCTCCGACCCCTTTGGCTGCATCACCCGTGAGGGCTGCTGGTCCCGAGGGGTCCTTATCCACCCATGTGGTGGTGTCCCAAGTTGTGTCTTCTGTTGTTGTGTCGTCTGATTCTCTAGCTGTGGAGCCTCTGACGCCTGCTCGCCCCGAAACGCAGAAGTTTCGAATGAAGAAGTCTCTTGGTCCAGAGGTGGTACTAGTGAGTTCGCTTGTGCGCCCAAATGTTGCTATGAGGCCTCCACTTGTGTCACGGGACTGCTCGAAGCACCCGTTTGGGCAGAGGGTTTCAGTGAATTTCAGCCAGGCTCGTGGCCGTGGTAGCAGGTCGAAGAGTGGGGGGAGTGTGGACAAGTCTGGCGGCTCATCTTCTCGCGGGAATTGACTGATGCAATTATGACTTTTAGTAGGCGTAGGGAAAAAGAATATTTGTGCCTGGAACAGTGTAAGTGGCTTGGTTAGCCATGTTGAACATGTTTGAAATATATGAATTGCCTGGGAGTCAGGTTGATGCTTGGCATTATGTTTAGCCATATTGTGTGTGTGTGTGTGTTGCCTTTGATGAATGTTTTTGTTTGTGGTCCCGTGTTGTTGGGACTTAGTTCAGCATGTTGGGATGATAAAGCGATTCATCTTATTTAGATTTGGCCGCTAGTGGGCAAGGTGTACATATTGTTAGAGCCGCTATTGGGCTAGAGTACACAAGTATCGGCTATGATGCCGGGTTTAAAATTGATCAACTGGGGTAGAGATGGAGGTGGCGAGCGTTCCAGGGGCGAGGTAGCACGCGACCATCACAATCTCTGAGATATAATGTGGCAGGTCTTGGAGCGTTAACTATCTCAATTCTCAAGTGGGCCTTCCCACTTTGCCTTGAGGCCAGTGGAGTGGGGGATGACCTCTTTCATGACCCAATCACCTAATTTCAGGGGGCGGGGGACGGCTTTTTTGTTATAATACTTGGCGATTGTTTGCTTCTTGTTTATGGTCTTGAGGTGCGCCTTGTCCTAGCGTTCCTCCAAGAGGTCCTTGTTAAGTCGTAACCCGATTGTATTTGTCTCGGGGTCGTAGGCTGTGATACGTTCACTCAGGACCTCCACTTCCACTGGTATCACCGCTTCGGTGCCATAAGCCAAGAGGTATGGGGATTCCCCTGTGGCTGTTGTGGGGGATGTGCGGAGTGTCCAGAGGACGTCTGGGAGCTTGGCTGCCCACAACCCTTTGGCCTCTTCCAGGCGTTTCTTCAAGTTTTGTTTGATGAGCTTGTTTATGGCTTCCACTTGGCCATTGGTCTGGGGATGTGCTAGGGAGGCATAAAAGATTGTTGTTCCCTGATCTGATAGGAATTCCCAGAATGTATCATTGTCAAACTGGGTTCTGTTGTCGGTGATGATGGTCTGGGGCACCCTGAATCGACAGTATAAGTTTCGCCATAAGAAGTTTATCACTTTTTCAGTGGTGATTGTGGCAAGGGGCTATGCTTCTATCCATTTTGTGTTGTAATCCACAATGACAATGGCATACTTGAATTGTCCCGGGGCTATGGGGAGTTGCCCTACGAAATCGAGTCTCCACTAGCTCAAAGGGATTGGTGAGATGATAACAGAGAGGGGCACTAGGGGATGATGTGCAAAATTTGCAAATTAATGGCATTGAAGGCATGCTTGGACAATTGCCTTGGCATCTTGCTCTAAGGTTGGCCAATAATACCCCGCGCGAAGCGCTTTGAACATGAGGTTCCGGGCCCCTGCATGGTTCCCACAAATGCCACTGTGAAGCGACTTTAGCACCTTGTGTCCTTCTGCCGTGGGGAGGCATCTCAGTAGGGGACATGATTGGCCTCGGCGATACAGTTTTCCACCCTTGAGTAAGTAAAGTGAAGCTTTGCGGCGTAGCCGCTGTGCTTCACTCTTCTCTTGGGGTAGGGTGTCATTAGAAAGGAAAGCGAAAAATGGGTCTATCCATGAGGGCTGGTCAATGGGCTCGAGGGCAAAGATTTCTGAATAAGCCTTTGAGATGCTAGGCTTGTCCAGCGTCTCGATGTGCACATCAGATGGTGTTGACTCAGGGGGAGTTGTGTTGAGTCTCGCGAGAGCATCGACCTTGGAGTTTTTTGCTCGCGGGATTTGGGTGAGTTTGGATGAATTGAAGTGCTGCAGGAGAGCGCCTGCGAGACTTTTGTAGGATCCCTAGTTGTGCTGGTTGGCCTTGAAGTCCCCTGCCACCTGACTGACTACAAGCTGAGAATCACTGAAGATGTGGAGGTGTCGGGCTCCAAGTTCTCGAAAGAGCTGAATGCCTGCTACAAGGGCTTCGTATTCAGCTATGTTGTTGGAGGCTTTGAATTCAGACCAAAGAGCATACTCATACGAGTTGCCCTCTGGGTATGTGATTATGATTCCTGCTCTGCTGAGTCTATGGTTAGAGGATCCGTTAACATGGAGTTCCCAGATGGCGTCCCGAGTGGGGGCGTCTGGGTGTGGACCGTCATTGGCCAAGGAAATAAACTCAGCAATAAAATCTGTAGCTGCCTACCCTTTGATAGCCACTCTCGGCTTGAAATACAAGTCAAATTCTCCCAGCTCAATTGCCCATTTTACCATGCGGCCTGAGGTTTCAGGTTTCTGCAGTATTTGCCATAAGGGATGGTTGGTTAACACATGGATTGTGTGGACTTGGAAATATTGTCTGAGTTTCCTGGCAGCAGTGATAAGGGCGAGAGCGAGTTTCTCTATGTCTGGGTAACGAGTCTCGGGATCTGTAAATCCTCTGCCACAGTAATAGACCGGGAGCTCGTTATCATGCTCATGGCGTGTAAGGGTAGCACTGATGGCAGTGGCGGAAACAACCAAATACAGGTAAAGCACTTCTCCCAGGACTGGCTTGGAGAGTAGAGGGACCTCTGCAAGGTAGGTCTTGATACTGTTGATGGCGTCGTCATGTTCCGGGCCCCATGAGATATCCTTTTTATGCTGTGCTTTGAGCAGTTGGAAGAAGGGGTTGCACTTGTCCGTGAGGTGGGAGATGAAACGTGCCAGAGCTACCAAGCATCTCGTGAGGCACTGGACCTCTTTCCGGGAGGTCGAGACAGTCATGTTAAGTATGGCTTGTACTTTTTATGGGTTGGCCTCAATGCCTCTTTCACTGACCATGAAGCCTAGGAACTTGCCGCCCCCAACAGCTAGGATACACTTCTGTGGGTTGAGGCGCATCCCGTGAGCCAGGAGCTTAGTGAATACTTTGCTAAGGTTGGCAATGTGGTCGCCCTCTGTCTTTCTCTTGACCAACATTTCGTCAACATAAAGTCCATGTCTTCTCCAATTTCATCTTCAAACATGACGTTTACTAGCCTTTGATAGGTTGCGCCTGCATTCTTGAGGCCGAAAGGCATGACCTCGTAACAATATAGTCCATTGTCCGTGACAAAGGTAGTGTGAGTATGATCCGCGGGGTGCATTTTGATCTAATTATAGCTCGAGTAAGCATCGAGGAAGCTGAGCATCTCTTAGCCAGTTGTGGAATCAACCAACTGGTCAATCCGTTGCAATGGGAAGTTGTCCATCGGGCATGCCTTGTTGAGGTTTGTGTAGTCCACACACATTCGCCACTTGCCGTGAGGCTTGGGGACCATGACTACATTGGAGACCCATGTTGGGTAAGAAACCTCACGTATGAACTTGATTTCTTTGAGCCGTTGGACCTCGGCTTGGATAGCTCGATACTTGTCTAGGTGGAAGGCACGTCTTTTTTGTTTGACAGGGGGGTGGTCTTGAAGGATGTTAAGCTTGTGGGTGATGATATCAGGGGAGATGCCTAGCATGTCGGCATAGGACCAAGCGAAGACTGTTTGTTTTTCTTGGAGGAAGGTAATGAGCTTTTGGCGGAGTTCTGGGCTGAGGTTCGTGCCAATGCGAACTTTCCTTTCCGGGACGGTAGGTGACAGGGACACCCATTCCGTGTCTTCCGCTGGATTAGGGTGCGGGGCCCTCTTCCCGCTCCCCTCAGGGTCGTCTCGCGGGTCATCGATGGGCTTTGAATGGCTGAGGGGCAACATCTCATAGGTGCCCCGCCCCTGCTGGATGGCATTAAGATGGCAACGCTTAATGGCTGCCCGATCACCCTGAATTGTCAAAATGCCTCCTGGGGTGGGTACCTTCATGAGTAGCATATGGCCGGCGATAAAACACTGCAGCCCCCAAAGAATGTCTCGGCCTAAGATGAGGTTATAGAACGAGGGACAATCGACTATTAGGAAGCGGGCTGTTATGGAAGAGCGACGAGGAGCGGTTCCCACCGACACGGTTAGGCGGTCTGAGCCTAACGGCTGCACTATCTCGCCAGAGAAGCTGACAAGGGAATCATGGTTGTTGTACAATTTGGCTCGGTCTCGCCGGAGCCTTCTGTAACAGTCGGTGAACATGACACTGACGGCGGCCCCCATGTCTACCAGGGCTCTTTGGCAGCTGTAATTATCCACCTGCACGTTTATTATGAATGGTTCACTGTGGTGGCAATTTATTGTATCCTCCCCTTTGCGAAATGTCACTTGATCCCACGTTGACGGGGTGATCGTGACACCTCGCTGGATGTCAAAGACTTCCAAGGGGGTCGTGCATTGCCTTTTTGTAGAAGGCTGGCGAGGGGGGAGCCGCGGGGCTCCGCCGTGCAAGGTTAGGATCTGGCCATGCACCTCGATGGTATTAGGTCCTGTTGCATGAGTGCAATATTGGTGGAGTTGTCCATTCCAGACCAGATGTTCTATGGCATTGCGGAGGCCATGGCACTGTTCTGTTGTATGACCATATCGTCATGATAAGCACAGTATTTATTGTCTGTTGCCCGCCGGGGCTTTTTTGGATACTTGCTCTTAGGAGGTGGGGGAATGAGGTCTTTGTGCTTGGCCTATATGTCCGCGTATGTGGTGGTCAGAGTAGTGTGGACCTCGTAACGAGGTGACGGGGAGGAACGACGCTATTGTTGAGGAGGGCTCTGGTCCTGTGACCGATAAGGGTGGTCGCGGTTCCTCTGTCCCCCGTGACGATGGTCGGAACCGCGTCCCTAGTCCCGGGAGGAGCCATGTTGTTTACCTTTATCCTGCCCTCTGTCAAATTGCTCATACTTCTGCTGAGGTTGCTGCTTTAGGGGAGGAGTGGGGAGTGCTAATGTGGCTGGAACAGAATGCCCAAAGGTGGCAAATTTAGCGCGTGCCCACCGGACAGCCAGGTCCAACAAGGCATCATAGGAAGCTGGAGGGTTCCTGTTGATCTCAATTAAGAAATTGCCAGGGAGCAGGGCCTGGCGGAAAGCTTGCTCGGCAACCCGAGGCTCCAAGTTGTGGCATCGCGCGGTGGCGGATTGCCACCGAGACAGCAACTCGTGGAGGCCTTCTCCGTCCTTCTGCTTGATGTGGAACAGGGCGTCCACATTGCGATAAATGCTGGCATGAAGTATGAAGCGGTTAAGGAAGTGTTCCGAGAGTTGGTCAAAGTTGTAAATGGAGTTGGATGGTAGGTTGAGGAACCAGCTGAGTGCCTCGTCAGATAGGGTCTCTTGAAAGGCATGGCAGGCCATGGCGTTTGTGTAGCGAGTGGAGCTACATAGTGAGAGAAATTTCTCGAGATGGAGATGAGGGTCCCCAGTGCCCTTATACTTGTCCACCTTGAAGGGCTTGGCCTCGGGGGGTCGCTTCTCCACTTGTACCAGTGGCGTGAAGGGACTTGGGCCATGTCCATAGCCAGAGAATAGAGGTCGCGGGCACCCGCGACTCTCGACCCCTTCAATCCGCGAAGCCAACTGAGTGACAAATTGGCTAAGCTAGAGCAACAGGCGGGTTTGCATGTCGAGAGGTGGGTTAGGGGCGTTGGTAGAGGTAGGAGTGGGGACAGACGGAGCAGATGGGTCTAGTTGATTTAGCAAGAGAGTGGGCTCGTTGGGGATTGTAGATGGTTAAGGGGCTGAGAGTGGAAAAGATGGGTTTGTAAGTGGGTGGGTGACGTAGATGATCTGGTTAGGGCCTCCCGGGATCACGGAACTGCTTTGGCCTTGGTTAGGAAGAGATGTGGTGGCGGGATCTGGGGTACTAGTGACCCGTGCAGCGCGGTCCAAGCTGTCGTTGTACACTTTACAATTGTCTAACGTGGCACGGAGCAAGAATTGTTCCTTTTCCAACTCGGCAATGCGTACCCAATACGCTTCAGCCTCCGCCCTCTCTCTGGCCGCTTGTTCGCGAAACAAATGGAAGTCTCGCTTTAGAATTTCGAGGGCGGTGGTGGGTCGGGATGGCTACTGGAGGTTGCATTGCTGGTTTGGGGAAGGGATGCATCTCCAGATTGGAAAAGTTCTTTCTCTATCTGAGTGCCAGGGTCATTGGGGTCATCTACGGTTTCCACCATTGTTTCGAGCTAAATGCGAGTTCCACACGAGGTCCCCTCCTTCTAGCGCCAATTGTTTCTACCTGTCTAGGGATCACGAGTTGGGAGGCCGAATTCTTGAATCCGAGTCTTGCACCTACACAAGTAGCAATGCGTCAAGAGTTGGGACTGGGGTGGCCCAGTCTTCAACTCTTCGATGCTTAAGTTAGCGTTTAGTTGCTACTTGCAGAGTACGGGAATTTGGAAGGAGTTTTGTGGACTTACGTCTTTCGGGAGTTTGTGTCTGTTTTATAGACCAATGTTAGGCGCTGTGGCCTCAGTCCTCAATGTGGGACTGTCTGTGGTCCTCTGCGGCACCTCCCCTTTGGGGGGGTGTTTTGCCGCCGGAGGGTGGATCTCGCAGGTGGATTGCTGCCGGACCTTCGCTCTTTGGATACCCGTGAAGGGCTCGCCGATGCTGTCTTGCCCGGAATGATCGCCGGCGACCGAGTAATTGTGCCATATTCTCGGCTTGGCCAAGTACTTTGGCTATGTACTAACATTACTTTTGTTAGGGTGGTGGATGTTTATTTGGGGGAGCGGGTGGCTCCAGGAGATGTGTTTTTAATTGTTTCAGAAGTGTTTGGGTTGTGGTGATTTTTTTCTTTCAGGTAGGGTTACCCATTTTCAAGGGAGGTTGTGCCAATAATTTGGTAGAATTTCCCTTGAGGTGGGTCCTGCAGGGTTTATCCCGGATTTCCCCTTGAAATCCGGGGTAGGTCCTGACAATTGGTATCAGAGCATTAGGTTGTCCGATTCCTGTCTTTCTTTATCACTACCACATATGCTTAGTAAAACTTAGTATCAAGGGAGTGATGGTCCGACCGCGGCGGATCTATTAGCGCCTGTATGCTAAGTGTTTATTAAGTATGTGGGCAGTTGTCTTTTCCTTGTTTCTTGTGCTAAATATTTTATTCTCAGGTAGTTTGCCTCCTCATCGAGCACCTAGGCAGAATCCTCCAAGGGGGGAAGATGAAGATGTACAGGGTGATTGGACTAATGCCATGGAGCAGTTCTTTCAGCGTTTTAGCACTAGCATGGTTCCTAAGATAAATTATGATAGAGCTTACAAGAATGGAGCTAGAGTGTTTAGCCACGCTGTTGAGCCATTGGATGCTCAGAATTGGGTATAGACCATTGAGAAAATGTTTATTCAGGTGAGGTGCCCAGAGGATACGAAAGTGGGCTTGGCTACCCAGTTTTTGGAGAAGGAAGCATGGCATTGGTGGCTTGATATGAGTAGAGGTATGGGTGATGCTGCAAATCATACGTCCTGGGATAAGTATACAGCTCTTTTTAGAGAGCGCTATATTAGTCATGCTCATGTGAACCGAATGAGGGAGGAGTTCTTAAATCTGCAGAAGGGTGATGACATGACAGTGATGGGTTTTGAGCAGCGATTCCAGGAGTTGTCCTATTATGAGCCGGATTTGGTGAGGACAGAGCAGGAGAAAATTTATCAGTTCACCAAGGGCCTTGGTGGTATTTATGCAAACAGGATGACAGCGGTGCCATATCAGTCATTTCACCAGGCTGTGACTTTTGCTCTGAATATTGAGGCACAGGAGTTGGCAGCTGGCCGTCTTTGTAATTCTGGTGGTCATAGCCAGGGTTCATCAAAGAAATTGGCGTTCACCTCGGGTTCTGTATAATCTTCTGGAAGTGGACATGGTAGCAGTTCGAGTTTTGGCTCCGGTTTCAGAGGGAGGTTCAAGAGGGAGTATTGCCCCCGTGTAAAAGGCCCTAGCGTGAGGGGGATAAACAGCTTGGTGGCGCATGATATCGGTTCTGTCATACGGAGTCTGGTGGGAATGAGGACAATGACGTTCTACGACCTTGATCAGGAGGAGAAGTGAAAGGTGTGGAATGCACTGTCGGTAAGTAACTAAAAACAGTTTGAAAATTAAATTTACTTCATTACATTTTTATTTTTTATTTTTCAATGCTTAACATGAGATTTTTTTTTTTATTTGTTACTTAGCCGAAGTACGAGTGTGATAAAATGATGAGCCAATGTTCGATTGGATACCGAAGAGGGCACATGAGAGGTACAAGGACTGGAAGTACCAGTGTCACAAAGCTTATCTGAAAGAAGGGTCCTCTGGCATGCCTTCAGATTTCATTGGGAGAGAGGATCAGTGGGAGTTTCTATGCAAGCACTACGAGTTAGATGCGTTCAAGGTGATTTTTTAAATTACCTTCATTGTTTTTTTTTCTTTTCTAAAATTACCTTCATTGTTTCACTTGTATTTTACTAATCTATTTATTATTTTTTCGTGTATATATTAGAGACTCTCTTTGGCAAAAAAGCGAAACCGTGGAGAGAAGACTATGCACCACCACACGGGGTCTTCTCTTATCATCTACACAATAGAGGAACTCAGAATACAAGAGGAGCAACTTCCAATTATCAAAGGTTTTGAGAAGACCTATGTCAGGGCCGGTGATGAAGATACAACCAAGAAATATGTAAGTGTCTTTCCTTTTACTTTATGTAAGCTTAGCAAATGGTTCAAGCATGTGTAAATCCGGCTATTGGTATATATATGAGACCATTAAGTTGAATGTAGGCATTGTGTCACATCCCAATTTTCGAAAGATAATTTTCAAAAATTTTGGCATGATCTAACTTAAAATATAAATATCCCATCCTGTTTCAACAACAATCCCAAACATCTAGAACTCAAAAGCGGAAAGTAAATATCATACAACCCATCTCTGAGTTAAATATTACACTTCTTTGTTTACATAAACTTGCAACACAAGAACATGAGAACAATCTCATGAGTTTAATACTGTCTACCCAATTAACAAAACTATACAGAGTACAGCAAAAACCAAAAAGAACCCTGCCACTAAGCCTCTGCCTCAACCCTGCTGATCCTCACCTGCAGGTCTAACCCCTACACCAATAATTGGTGCACTGGGATTGTAAAATAACAAACCCGGTAAGCTAAAAAGCTCGTATGAGTAAACTAAAAACTAACACAACATTTATCACATCTAACATACCACAAGAGAGATTTGATCAATAATTAAAAACCACACATCCAACACATTACTATAGAAATGTACCCATGAGTCCCAGATATTTAATAAATACCTCTCATGACCTACAACAACAAATTGTGTACCCATGGGTCCCAGATACCATAAAGTCCTAACATGCAAACCTTGCTCAAAACCTAGCCATACTACCTCTCAACAAGCTCACAGCAGCAAGAACTAGCTAACCACAGGAAACTAAGGCCACAACTCAGCCGGACATGCCGACACAGGCGGCGGCGAGTGAGCCCCACGCACCACCCCAAAACTTTCGATTTAGGAGAAACTCACAACATGAAACTTGTAGATTGAAGCATGGTGAACAACTTTAATACCTGAGGTTTTAACTGGTTCGGCCTGAATCAGCCAGAAAACGCCCCTAAACTCCAAAACGAAATAAAAAACCAAACCTGCAAATCCGACGCCCAAACTAGCTCTTTAGGTCACCAAAGAGGTATAAACATCTCTAGAAGAGAGAGGAGAGCAAGACTCACCTAAACTTGGCCGGAATCGCCGTCAAAATCGTCAGCTTTCTGACGGAACTGCTGCAGCTCCGCCGCTTCGTGGCGGCTTCCAGCCGGCGTGACGGCGAGCGGGATTGCTCCAGAAATGGAGAGGACAACTATGGGAGTCGAACGGGACCGGTGGCTTCCGGTTTAGTGGCCGAATGAGGGAGAACTCGGCCGAAGAAGGGAGGAGAGCGGAAGGAGGTCAGGAGAGAGGAGAGAGAAGTGAGACGGTAGGTTTCCAAAAATAACTCCTCCACATTATTCTACTTATACAGTTTCCAAAACCGGAAACTGACTTCCTCTGACCATAACTTTCTCATACTACCTCTGTTTCAGGTGTGCCGCATGTCTACGAACTCGTATTGACAAACTCTACAACTTTCAAGAAGGAAGTTTTCGAAGATAACTTACGAAAAATAAAGTCAAGTTTTGGCCTCTTAAAAGTCAAAGCACCTTAAAAATTACTCCCGAAACTTCAACTTCGCACAAACTAAAGAATTTTCATAAATAATCCTTCATTAATTATGGGAATAATACAATGAATAATACTTGTAGAATGCGAGGCATAGTTACCGACTTCTCCACCACTCTTCACTAGTAGGTTACCTGATAAACCCACCAATGTATTTTCTTGCTTCTTGTAGTTTTTCCTCAAAAGCTCTGATTACCCTTGGGGTAGCGTATACTTTAATGGTGGTGTGCTAAGATTTATGTTATTTTATTTGGATATTTATGGAGGAATTGAAAGTTGGTTGTTTCGTCTAGGAGGGTAAATTCTTGAATTTTCCGTATTAGGGTTGTCCATTTTCAATGGAGGTTTACCGAGTTCTTCAGTAAATTTTCCTTGGAAGTGGACCCCGCAAGACTTACTTCGGGTTTCAAGGTGAAATTCGGGGTGGGTCTTGACCGTTGGTGTCAGAGCTTTAGGTTTCATTTGCTGCCTCCTTAGTACTATCATATTTGCCTAAGAACTACGTAGTGCCTATAGAGTGGTGATCCGACCCCGGCGGATTCATTAGCATTTTATGCTTTGGATGCTATGTGTTATTGGGTATGTGTGATAGTTCTGTTAATCTTGTATACAAACTACTAAATATCTCCTTCCTCAGGTACTATGCCTCCTAGACGCCGACCCCGTGTGGTAACCTCGACCAACGCGAATGAGGGTGATGAAGTTAGAGGATTCGTGGATTCCATTGGGAACATGCTGCTGAGAGGTGTTTTAGATAGGGTTCAGCATCCTCGGTCTGTGAAGAAGAAGGATGTGTTCGATGCTGGGGCAATTGAGTTCAAGGGTGCCAAGGGACCCCTTGATGCATACACTTGGGTAGATAAGATGGAAAAGGCTTTTGAGAGCACTTATCTGCCGGAAGAAAAGAAAGTGAAGATGGCAGTGACTTTTCTGGATGATTCAGCGCATCATTGGTGGACTCTCGCTAGCAGAAATAATGGTGGTGCTCAAGATATGACTTGGGAGCAGTTTAAGACGCTCTTCTTGGGTCAGTATTTCAGTCATGCTCATCGTAGTAGGATTCAGACGGATTTTCTGAACATGAAGAAGAGGGTTGATGAGGGTGTCATAGAGTTTGAGCAGAGGTTCACTACCTTGAGCTACCATGTGCCATATTTGGTTCCTGATGAGAGGACCATGATTGATATGTTTATTGGGGCACTTGGTGGAGTGTATGCAGACACTAACTTTATGGAGCCAAGTGTCAGATTTTTACCGATCACAAGAGTCTTCGGTATGTGTTCACTCAAAGAGAGTTAAATATGAGGCAGAGAAGGTGGATGGAGTTAATCAATAATTATGATTGCACTATTGAGTATCATCCTGGAAAAGCTAATGTGGTAGCTGATGCTCTTAGTCGAAACCCCACCATATCTTTGTCTCACATGAGGATTGTTCGAGTTCCACTTCTTTATGAATTACGAGCTACAGAGGTGGATTTAGCGGTGGATGATGTTGGTGCCTTGGTAGCTAGTTTCCATGGGAGGCCAGTTTTGGGTGATAAAGTGCGGGAGGCTCAATATAATGATCCTTCCATAGTTCAGTTGATAGAAAGAGCATTGAGTAGAGCCGCCGTGGATTTTTCGGTAAGAAGAGATGGAACTTTATTGTTCAAAAATAGGCTTTGTGTTCCAAAGAGGAATGAAGAGTTAGAGAAAGAGATAATGGAGGAAGCTCATAGTTATGCATATGTTGCTCATCCGAGTAGTACAAAGATGTATCGGACTTTGAAGGATTATTATTGGTGGCCAAACATGAAGAGAGAAATTGTAGCTTTTGTGAGTAGGTGTTTGATCTGTCAGCAAGTGAAAGCTGAAAGGCAGAAACCTTCTGGGTTGCTTAAGCCGTTGTCTATTCCAGTGTGGAAGTGGGACCACATCACCATGGATTTTGTTTTCAGTTTACCTCGTACCCGTGAAGGGCATGACGGTATTTGGGTGATTGTGGATAGACTCACCAAATCTACACAGTTCTTACCGGTGGGAAAGAAGTATACACTGGATAAATTGGCGAAGCTTTATGTGAATGAGATCGTGAGACTTCATGGTGTACCTGAATCAATAGTTTCGGATCGGGATCCTAGATTTGCTTCTAAATTCTGGGGAGCTCTTCAGGCAGCTTTAGGCACCCGATTGCACTTCAGCACTGCTTTTCATCCTTAGACTGATGGGCAATCGGAGACGACTATTCATACTTTGGAGGATATGTTGAGATCTTGTGCCTTGCAGTTCAGGAGGAGTTGGGATAAAAACTTGTCTTTGATGGAGTTTGCTTACAACAACAGCTACCATTCTAGTATTGGTATGGCTCCCTTTGAGGCACTTTATGGGAAATAGTGTCGTACACCTTTGTGTTAGAATGAGGTAGGGGAAAAAGAGCTTTGTGGTCCTGAGTTAATCCATGATACAAATGAGAAGATTAAAGTGGTTAGAGATAGACTCAAGGCCGCTCAAAGTAGGCAAAAAAATTATGCAGATGTCCGCAGGAAGGACATTGAGTTTCAAGTGGGTGATTGGGTGTTCTTGAAACTATCTCCTTGGAAAGGGGTTGTACGTTTCGGTAAGCATGGGAAGCTTAGTCCGAGATATATTGGCCCTTATGAGATAATAGAGCGAGTTGGCTCACTTGCTTATCGGTTACTTTTGCCTCCAGAATTATCCAAGATACATAATGTGTCAAGACCCACCCTGATTTTCACCCTGAAACCCGAAGTAAGTTTTGCGGGGATCACCTCCAAGGAAAATTTACCGATAAACTAGGTAAATCTCCCTTGAAAATGGACAACCCTAACCTAGAAAACTAAAGTGTTACTTTCCTAAATATTATTGAGCATCCTCCAAATCAAACCACAATTATACGAAAGTGAGAATATAATTACAAACTTCGTATATTCTAAAATAAAACATAAGTCTTAGCACACCACCAGAAAAATTATACGATAAACCCCAAAGAGTATTCAGAGCTACTAAATACTAGAGGAGCCGGAAAATACCCTAGTAGGTTAACCAGGTAACCTACTGGTGAAATGTGGCTGAGAAATGGGTAACTATGCCTCGTCATCTCCTACTCGTACTAACCCGAACTCTGCAGACTGGGCATTTTTAAAACGAAGGGCCCAGGGGAAAAACATTCGCAAAAATTAGAGTGAGTGAACAAAAATAAATAAAGAAAATATTTATTAACATTTATGCTTTCCCAATTTTTAATCTCTTCATGAAAATTGCGATGCACACAGTAAATAGCAAACCTCTTAACTGAAATACGCGACTAGCCCCGCTAGTCTCCACTTTTATAAAATATCGAGCCTCTACAGCTCAAAACCATATATCAAAATATGTATGTATTTACACTCGCTCATACTCCCTATATAAATTAATAATAATCTATATAGGGCTACTACGCTCGCGTCCAACGCTCACGTCACTCCTTAATGCGGTGATACACTACGCCATTAAGGTGGACAGACAGGTGTATAAATATGTGCCCATACCCCCTATATGAATTAAACACTCATATAAGGCTACTACGCTTGCGTCCAACGCTCACGTCACACCTTAATGCAGTTATATACTATGTCATTAAGGTGGACAGACACATATCGCTAACTAGCATTTATATACAAACTCTCCTTAAAAATATATTATAATTTACCGAAAATCCTATTTTCGGTAACTCACCACAATGAGAAAAATCGTCAAATAAAAATGACGTCTAATGGTCCAACCAAATAACCATTGCATGCACATTATTTAAACCAAAAGTCTACTCACAAATTAGGCTTAAGCCTGAAGTCGGTTCAAAGCCTCTTCTGCTCGAGCTTCCTCACGTCCTGATCCAAGAACAAAATTAAATCCTCAACTATATACCAACGCTTAAATAAAAATAGGCAAAATTAAATGTGGCCTTATCTACTCTCATTCTTGCCCAACTTTGCAAATCTTAAAATTGATACCGTCCAAACTTCACCACAAATACCGGCGGCCTTAAATCCACCTTCAACGGCCGAAACAACAATAATCGAACGGCCGGATTCTATCCAAATTAACGGCTAAAATACCAAACTTCGAAAAATCCCAAACCTATCCAAAATTCCTCCAAAAATTCCTAAATTCACATCATTAACCTCCCCTTAATTTTCCACATTTAAAATCATAAAATTTCCCAAAACAACGGCGGCCGGCGGCCGACTCTGGCGACCTCCAATAGCTACCAAATTGTAACAGCATCTTCCTCTCAATCTCCTCTATAACTTTCCTAACTAGCACAAACACCAATTCCAAGCCTAACTATGCCAATCAAACGAAAACATCTAATAAGCCTTAGAATTTCCTTTACCGATTTCTCCTTACCTAGCTCAAGAGGGAGGGAGTCCTTTGGATGGATTGCTGCACGGGAGGAGGGCTTCCTTTTGAGCCTAGCAGCTCTGGCTATGGCGGCCGGAGGAGGAAGTTCCGGCGAGAAAACCACCACGGCAGTCGGATCTTCCGGGGTTGATTTCTTCTTCACGGTGGCGCTAGGGAGGCTGCCACCGGTCTAGAATGGAAGCTGGGTTGGAGGCCGACCGTTTGGGACCGGTGCGGCGGCGAGGGCCCGGTCCAACTTAAACATAACCCAACTCCAAAATTTAACCGCCTAAAATAATACCCCAATAAAACTTACATTTTTAATTGATAACTTTTCCATGCTAACTCCGATTTTAACGCATAGCATGTCTACAAACTCGTAATAACATCCTCTACGACTTTCATGAAGAAAGTTTTCCCAAATTCCAAACAGAAGCCAAAGTCAACTTTTGGAGTCTTAAATAGTAAACGATTACTTAAAACGGTAAAAGACCAAAATAATATCAAAGTAAATAACCGTAAAATAACTTAAGAACCGGGGCGTGACATAATGTGTTTCATGTATCCATGCTTCGCAAGTATATTTTCGATCCCTCTCATGTGCTACAAGAGCAGCCGATTAATTTGCAAAAGGATTTGACCTATGAAGAGGAACCGGTTAAGATTCTTGACCAAAAGAAGCAAGTGCTTAGGAACAAGACAATCCCACTTGGCAAGGTGCTTTGGAGGAGTCATCAAGTAGAGGACGCTACTTGGGAATCAGACGAACAAATGAGGCAGCAGTATCCCTACCTCTTTGATTGACAGATATGTACTGGCTTGGAGGGGAGAATTGTCACATCCCGACTCTTAAATTTTTACCTTATTTACTGGCTTGGAATTAATAATAGTTTTTCCGTCTTCGTAAATGAAATTATAGTTCAAAGGTCCCTAAAGGAGTATTGAGGGATGAATATTTCGGAGAAATTATTCGTAGGAGAAAATTATGACGACGGTAAAAATGGTAAATTTTACCCGGTAAAAAGGTAAGTTTTATCAGGGTATTATTTTTGGGGTGTTAATTTTTGGAATTGGGCTTTATTTGGCAGTTTTGGACCGGTTGGGGAAAAGCCCAACACATTCACTCTCTCTCTTCTCTCTCCTCCCTCCCGCTCTCTCTCCTCGAGCTCTCTCCCTGCTGGAGCTTCCCGCCGCCGTCCCGCCACCGCAGACCGCCGCACCGGTCCCAATCAGTTGGCCTTCAACCCAGCTCTCTTCCTAGACCGGTGGGAGCCACCCTAGTGCAGCCGTGAGGGAGAAAAGCCGCCCGAAATCCCGGACTACCTTTGAGGTTCGGTCGCTGGAACTCGCTCCTCCGGCCACCATAGCCGGAGCCACTTGGCTCGTTTGGAAGCCCTCCTCCCGTGTAGCAATCCCTCCAAAGGATTTGCTCTCTCTTGAGCTAGGTAAGGAGAATCGGTGAGGTTAAGTTCTAGGGCTCAAATCACTGTTTTGGTTCGATTACTCTATCTAGGTTTGGAATTAGTGTTTGTGCTAGTTAGGGAAGTTGTTGTGCGTGTTGAGAGGAAGATTGTGCTAAATTTTGGTAGGCATTAGAGGTCGCCGGAGCCGGCCGCCGCTGTTAGGGGATTTTTATGGTTTTAGATGTGGAATATTAAGGGGTGTTTAATGATGTAAATTTTGGAATTTTTGGAGGAATTTTGGATAGGGAGTATGGACGTAGTGTAGCACCGCATTAAGGCGTGACGTGAGCGTTCGACACAAGCGTAGTAACCCTATATAAATTATTTTAAATCTATAAAATAATTATATAGGGAGTATGGACGTATGTAAATACATACATATATTGGTATATATTTTTGAGATAAGAGATTTATCGCGTGGAGCATGTTTTCGTTTTCTTCGAAATTTAAATTGGGAAAGCATAAATATTTTTATTACTTTCTTTATTTTATGCTTTTATTTTGTCCACTCACGCTAACGTTTTTCAAATGTTTTCCCCTGGGCCCTTCATTTTAAAAAATGCCCAGTCTGCAGAGTCTAGGTTTGCACTAGTAGAACGCGAGGCATAGTTACCTACTTCTCCACCACTCTTCACCAGTAGGTTACATGATAAACCTACCAATGTATTTTCTTGCTTCCTGTAGTTTTTCCTCAGAATCTCTGATTACCCTTGGGGTAGCGTATACTTTAATGGTGGTGTGCTAAGATTTATGTTATTTTATTTGGATATTTATAGATGAATTGGAAGTTGGTTGTTTCATCTAGGAGGGTTATTCTTGAATTTTTTGGATTAGGGTTGTCCATTTTCAAGGGAGGTTTACGGAGTTCTTCAGTAAATTTTCCTTGGAAGTGGAACCCGCAAGACTTACTACGGGTTTCAGGGTGAAATTCGGGGTGGGTCTTGACATTTGGTATCAGAGGTTTAGGTTTCATTTCCTGCCTCCTTAGTACTATCATATTTGCCTAAGATAAATAAAATCACTTAGGCGACGGAATCAGTAACATTCGTCGCCTAAGATAAACCACCTACCTGACGAATACAAATCAATCGTCAACTAAGAACTATTACAAATTCGTCGGTTTAAAACTTTGCCGACGAATATTCCGTCGCCTAAGAACGATGCACCATTCGTCGGTAAACATACATACCGACGACTATTTCGTCGGCTAAGAACAATTTTGTATTCGTCGGCTAAGAATCCTTCTGACAAAAATGTTCCGTCGACAGAGATTCTTATTGACGAATCAGTTTGTCGACAAGGTAGGAAAATATCCATCGGGTATGAGATCTCTTAGTCGACGACTAACTTCAGTTCCGTCACGTAAGTGTCTACCTCACGACACTTAGGCGACGGAACTTAGACGACGGAATATTCGTCGGTCAAGATCCTAGGCGACGAATAGTTAGTTTTAGGCGACGATTTGTTTCCGTCGCCTAGGACTAGATTTCCTGTAGTGTAACATGATTCTTGAACAAAATCTCTTTCGGTTTTATAATACCGTCTTTTGCTTGGAGTACTAAGATCATTATTATGTCCAAGCACAATGGATGACACTACCCATTTTCCATCTGGGAGTAAATTTGCATTGAGTTATGCCTTCAGTCTGATTTTTTAACTGGTCGAAATTTAAATGCATGTCATGACTTGCTATGAGGCTTGTCAAAACGTGAACATGTGAATGTTACATAGTTCAATTCCCCATCATCTCCTCTGCTTGGCGTTCCTTTACAAACTTCAAAGCCCATTCCTTTTCCATATGATTTATAATATTTCTCCAACTCATCAATTGAATCAAAGACTAGTCCAATCTCTGGCTCCTTTACCCTTTCTTTCACATTTTCACTCTCAATTGTATCAATACTTTCTTCTACATGACTACTTGCACCTTATCACTTATCACTTCATTCCCACAGTCTATATCTTCTTCCTCATATGAAACATCCATCTCATTCTCAACGTTTTCTTCCATTGAAATATCTATTCCTTGTAGTCTTTAAAAAAAAAAAGAAAAAAAAAACAAAACAAAACAAGAAAAGAGTTCAGGAATATTGGATGTATATGCAAAATTGTAGTAGCTAGCTGTACATATCTATGATGCATCTAAGTACGTACCTCTCTAGTTCGTTTGCATCTAGTTGCCCACTGTATATAACATCTACCAATAGCATCCACTGCATATCCTCCTTTTTTCTGATGTGATTAGTATCACACACATCATATATAAGCTTTTCCATCTTTCTGAGATTTGTATATCAGCCTAATTGATGAGAAAAGTACTCAGGATTTGAAGCATTGAGGAGGGGGGGGGGGGGGGGGGCTTAAAATATATATACTGGAGCGTATGTTAAAATTTAGTGAAAAATTACCTAACTCAAAGTTTTGTGCGTTTTTTCAAATCTTTAAATGAAGCAAAATTTTTTTATATACATCTCCAAACTGGTAAAAACATTAAAAATATAGAAGGGTGTTGAAAGAATTTACATTCTATCCTTGATGATGTGTCTTGACCGAATCTTCTACTTATTAGACTAGAATATCTCTTAGATATCTATCCCTGATTTATAGGGACTCTCTATGTAATACATATATAAAGACCAATCTATCAATGAATGAGTAGACCTTTTTCTCTCGTATTCTCATACTCTACAACACGTTATCAGACTTGGTGCCCTAACCAAGAGATAATAGGCCAACCATCCCGAAAAAACCGTAAAACTTTCGAAAACCCAAACTTTTTCCCAAAACCCTAATCTGCCCGTTTCGTTTTTCCCGATTTCCGGCCGGATTTTCTTCTGTCCATGGCCGGAATTTCATATCCACAAAAAACTCTTGACGTCCCGGTTCCAACCCCACTGATCTCACCCTGAGAACCGGCCGGAAGGTTCCTGAATGTTCAGTCCTTATTTGGATGTGTTTGTGGTAGTATTTGTAGATGATATTTTGATTTACTCCAAGACCTTGGAGGATCATGATAGGCATCTACGGATCATACTACAGGTTCTTAGGGAGGCCAAGTTGTATGCTAAGTTTTAGAAGTGTGAGTTTTGGAAGGAAGAGGTCAAGTTCCTTGGTCATGTGGTATCAAAGGAGGGGATTTCGGTGGATCCCTCTAAGGTAGAGGCTGTGTTGAATTGGAGTCGTCCCACTACTCCTACGGAGATCCGTAGTTTCCTTGGGTTGGCAGGATACTACCAGAGATTTATTGAGGGATTTTCTAGTATTGCCTCTTCTTTGACCAAGTTGACAAAGAAGAATGCCAAGTTTGTGTGGACCGATGAGTGTGAGAAGGCATTTGAGGAGTTGAAGATTAGGTTGACTATAGCCCTAGTGTTGGTCATTCCTATTAGTGGTGTGGGCTATGTTGTCTATAGCGATGCATCTCATCGGGGTTTGGGCTGTGTGTTGATGCAGCTTGGTGGTGTTGTGGCTTATGGCTCGAGGCAGTTGAAGGTTCATGAGAAGAATTATCCCACTCATGACCTAGAGCTAGCTGCAGTAGTATTTGCCTTGAAGATTTGGAGGCATTACTTGTATGGAGAGAAGTTCGAACTCTTTTCTGATCATAAGAGTTTGAAGTATTTATTATCTCAAAAAGATTTGAACATGAGGCAAAGGAGGTGGATGGAGCTCCTTAAGGACTATGACTTCACTTTGGAGTATCACCCTGGGAAAGCCAATGTGGTGGCGGATGCAATGAGCAGGAAGCCTAGGGGTATAGTCGCCTCTATCATGGTGCAGGAGTGGCTCATGTTGGAGACTGCATCTGAGTTTGGCATTCTGCCATCAGACAAGGAGCAGGGGATCTTCTTTGGAAGTGCCTCTGTACAACCCACCTTGATTTCCAGGATCATCCAAGGCCAAGCACATGACGAGTTCTCACGTGCAACATTGGCGGAGTTAGTGGTGGATTTGTTGGATGATTGTCCTTTAGAGTGGTCGGTTGGATTAGATGGTGGTTTGAGGTATAGATTGAGACTGTGTGTCCCAGATAGTAGGGATCTTAAAGGGGAGATCCTTTGGGAGGCACATCGTTCTCGTTATACGGTGCACCCAGGGAGCACCAAGATGTATAAAGATTTGCGTAGGCAGTTCTGGTGGAATGGGATGAAAAAGGATGTAGCTGAGTATGTGTCCAAGTGTCTCACTTGTCAGCAGGTGAAGGCAGAGCATTAGAGACTTGGAGGTATGTTGAAGCCATTACCTATTCCTACTTGGAAGTGGGAGCAGATCTCTATGGACTTTGTGACTGGACTGCCTAAGTCCAAGCATGGACATGATGCTATTTGGGTCATTGTTGACCGATTGACGAAGTCAGCACATTTCCTTCCCGTGTCGATGATATACACGGTTGATGCCTTGTGCAAGTTGTATGTGAAGGAAATAGTGAGACTTCATGGAGTGCCTACTTCGATTGTTTCAAATCGAGACCCTCGATTCACTTCAAAGTTTTGGGGTGGTTTTCAGAAAGCCATGGGTACTACCTTAGACATGAGTACAGCATTTCACCCTCAGACTGATGGGCAGACTGAGCGGGTGAATCAGGTGTTAGAAGATATGCTGAGGGCTTGTGTCATGGACTTTAAGGGAAGTTGGGAGGATCACCTCCAACTGATTGAGTTTGCCTACAACAATAGTTATCACTCTAGTATCGGCATGGCACCATATGAGGCACTCTATGGAAGGCCGTGTAGATCTTCAGTATGTTGGGCGGAGGTGGGTGATAGTGAGCTGTTGGGTCCTGATATTGTGCAAGAGACGACTGAGAAGGTCTCTACTATCCGAGATAGGATTAGAACGGCGCAAAGCAGGGAAAAGAGCTATGCCGACTTGAAGAGGAGGCAAGTAGAGTTTGATGTTGGGGACCATGTGTTCTTGAAGGTCTCTCCTATGAAAGGGGTGGTGAGATTTGGCAAGAAGGGGAAGTTGGCTCCTAGGTATGTAGGGCCTTTTGAGATTTTGGAAAGAGTAGGAGATTTGGCTTATCGGCTTGCCTTACCTCCTATCATGTCCGGGGTACACAATGTGTTTCATGTGTCCTTGTTGAGGAAGTATATTCCAGATGCATCACATGTGATTGATTATGGAACTATCAAGGTGAATGCGGATGCAACTTTTGTGGTTGAACCGGTTCGAATCTTGGATAGATCAACCAAGAGACTTCGAAGGAAGGAAGTCGAATTGGTTAAGGTGTGTTGGAGCCACCATGATGAGGGCGATGCATCTTGGGAGTTAGAGTTAGACATGAGGGCATTGTACCCTAGGTTGTTTTTGGGCTAGTATTTGTGAATTTCGGGGCGAAATTCCTTTAAGGGGGGTAGATTGTAATACCCTAGATTTTCATACCATTTTCCTTGTATTATTCTCATATTTAATGAAGGATTATTTATGGAAATTTATTTTTGGGTTATGCGTAGTTGAAGTCGGGAGTTTATTTAAGGTGCTTTGACGTTTAAAAGACCAGAAAGTTGACTTTATTTTCCGTAAGTTATCTTCGAAAACTTCCTTCATGAAAGTTGTAGAGCTCGTCAATACGAGTTCGTAGACATGCGGCACGCATGAAACGGACATCGGATGAAGAAGTTATGGTCAGATGAAGTTAGTTTCCGGGTTTGGAAAGTTTATAAGTAGAAAAATTGTGGGGTAGTTATTTGGAAACCCAAATATCAGTTTTTCTTCTCTCTCTCCCGACCCTCTCTCTCACTCCCTCTTCTCCAACTGATTTCTCTCTCCTCCGGCCACCAAATTGGACGCCGTCGGTTTCGTTGGGTCGGCACGGGTCTCCTCTCCACTGCTGGGGCAGCCTTGCTTGCCGTCGCGCCGCCTGGAGGCCGCCATGAAGCAGCGGAGCTGCTGCTGTTCCGCCGGAAAGTCGGCAATTTTGACGCCGATTTCGGCCAAGTTTAGGTGAGTCTTGCTCTCCTCTCTCTTCTAGAGATGTTCTTACCCCTTTGGTGATCTAGAAATCAAGTTTTGGGGCCGGTTTTGTAGGTTTGGAATTTTGTTTTCTCGGTTGGTTGCGGCGTGTTTTCCGGCGGGTTCCAGTCAGAATCGGTTGAAACCTTAGGTATTAAAGTTTTTCACCATGTTTTAATCTACAAGTTTCATGTTTTGAGTTTCCCCAAATTTTGAAGTTTGGTGGAGGCGCGTGAAGCTCACTCGCCGCCGCTTGTGGCGGCGCGTGGGAGCACTTCCGGGCAGGGTAGAGGCCTTGTTTGCTGTGTTAGCTAGTCCTTGTTGATGTTAGTGTGTTGTTGGTGTGTGAAGAATGAGTTTTGATTAGGTTTTGCATTGTAGGTGCTAAGTTGGTTCTAAGTGTTTGTTAGGTCGGAAACTTGGAAAAAAATTGGTCTTGGAGGTAGTGTGATTGTTGTTGAGTGTCCGATGACCTTGGGAGGTCTTGGAGGAAGGATTGCCCTTCCTTGGGCAACCTTTAAGTTAAGGATACTTTGATCCTTGTTGTGTTTTTACTAAGGTTTTAATTGTGTAATTTTAGGTGGTTTGTGAGGTTGTGGTTAGCTTGGCTCTTGCGTTTTTGTGAAGACGCAGCAGGAGTATTTAGATGAGTAAACCTCACCAAGGTTCACTTTTGAACCAAGTTTAATTATGGTCATTTGAGGAGGATAATGATTAGGATGTGATTTAATATTTTGCTATTATTAGTTTTAAAAATATATGAGTTTGATCGTCAACAGCTCATAGGTAAGATAGAACAAGTTTTCTTTTGTTTTATTCTAAGGCTCATATGATCATAATTTTATTAAATTGGGAGAAGCTATTTTATTGGAATAATTTATATTGTTCATATAATTATATCCTTGTGAAGGATATAATTTTATGATGTAAATCTTGTGATGTTGATACTGATGTTGTGATTTGATGACTGTTGAATAAATAGCCTAACCGGGTTCCAAGCCTTTAATTAGGTGATTGGTTACGGTTAAGATACTGTTTATTATTTTTTTTATTTGGTATTGGACAGTCAAACCGGGTTCCAAGCCTTTGGCCGGGTGATTGGTTACGGTTAAGAATTAAAGCTCTAGTCCGTCTGTCGGTGTAGGTCATGGGAGATACTTGATGGTATCTGGGACCCACGGATACACATATTGTTGTTGTAGGTCATGAGGGGTATTTATTAAATATCTGGGACTCATGAGTACATTTCTTGTTAACGTGTGGTTTTTAATTATTGATCGAATTTCACTTTTTGGTATGTTGGATGTGTTAAATGTGGAGTATATTTTTGAGTTTACTCATACGGGCTTTTTAGCTTACCGGGTTTGTTATTCTACTATCCCGGTGCACCATTTCTTGGTGTAGGGGTTAGACCTGCAGGTGAGGATCGGCAGGGATGAGAAGGAGGCGTAGTGGCAGGGTTCTCCTTTCTTTTATCAGACTCTGTATAGTTTTAGTCTTGAATAGACAGTATTTAAGTCATGAGATTGTTCTCATGTTCTTGTTTTGCACATTATGCAAACAAGAAAGTGTAATCTTAATTCAGTGATAGATCTTGTGGAAATTTCTATTCTGTAATTGAGTTTTGTTGTTGTTGTTGTTGTTGTTATGTTGTTGTTGACAACAGGTTGGGATGTTAATATTTTAAGTTAGATCATGCCAAAATTTTTGAAAATTCCATTCGAAAATTGGGGAGTGATACCCTCTCCCTCTGCCCGAAAAACTCCCTGAGCCCGACCGCCGCCGTCTGGCCACCGTAGACCGCCGCACCGGTCCCAATCGGTCGGCCGTCGACCCAGCCATCTTCGTGGACCGGTGGCAGCCTCTCTAGCACCGCCGTGAGAGAGAAAACGCAGTCGATAGGTCCGACTGCCGTAGTGGTTTTCTCGCCGGAGCTCCCTCCTCCGGCCACCATATCCGGAGCGGCTTGGCTCGTTGGAAAGCTCTTCTCCCGTGCAACAAACCCCTAAGAGGTTTCGCTCCCTCTTGAGGTAGGTAAGGAGAAATCGGTGATTGAAATTCTAGGGCTCATTTGATGTTTTTGTTCGATTACCCTAGCTAGGCTTGGAATTAGTGTTTGTGCTAGTTAGGAAAGTTGTTGTGCGTGTTGAGAGGAAGATTGTGCTAAATTTTGGTAGGCATTGGAGGTCGTCGGAGCCGGCCGCCGCTGTTAAGGGAATTTTTATGGTTTTAGATGGGGAATATTAAGGGGAGGTTAATGATGTGAATTTCGGAATTTTGGAAGAATTTTGGATAGGTTTTGGTTTTTTTAAGTTTGGTAATTTTGACGGACTAATAGGATAGAATCCGGCCATTGGTTTAATGTTGTTTTGGGTGTAGAAGGTTGGTTTAAGGCTGTCGGTATTTGTGGTGAAGTTTGGGCCATATTGATTTTAAGATTGGCGAAGTTAGGCAAGGATGAGCGTGGTTAAGGCTCACAGTTAATTTTACCTATTTTGAATCAATATTGGGTTTTTAAGTTGGGAAATTAATTATATATTTGGAACAGGATGTGAGGAGGCTCGAGCAGAAGAGGCCTCAGACAGACATCAGGCTTAGGCCTAATTTGTGAGTGGACTTTTGTTTTAAATAATGTGCATGCAAATGGTTTATTGTTGAATAATTTCTTTTGTTAGAGAATAACCGAAATTGAGAATTCGGTGATTATATATTCATATATGGATGATTATCAGGATAATATGTATATAAATAAATGCTAGCTAGCTATATGTGTTTTTCCGCCATAATGAGGTAAAATAGTATTATGGTGTGACGTGAGCGTTAAACGCAATCGTCGTAGCCCTATATGAATATAATAATAATTCATATAGGGAATATGCACGTATATATACACCCGTCTTTTTTGCATAATGAGGTAAAATTCCATTATGGTGTGACGTGAGCGTTAGACGCAAGCATAGTAGCCTTGTATGAATTTCTATTTTTCTTATATTTCTTCATAAGAAATCATACAAGGAGTATGACGAGTGTAAATACATACATATATATATAGTTTAGTCTGAGAGGCTGTATTTAATTAACTTTCGGAGATTAGCCGGAGCTAGTCATGTATTTGCCAGTTTTTGAGTTGAGAGCTTTTAAGCTGTCGCATGCATCATAATTTCTATGGAAATTAAATTGGGAAAGCATAAAGAATTATTTATTTTAAATTTATTTTTGTCCACTCACTCTAACGGTTTCAAATGTTTTCCCCTAGACTCTTCATTTTTAAAATGTCCAGTCTGCAGAGTGCGGGTCAGTACTAGTAGGAAGAGACGAGGCATAGTTACCCATCTATTAGCCACTTTTCAACAGTAGATTACCTGCTTAACCTACTAGGGTATTTTCTTGCTTCCGTTTGTTTTAGTAGCTCTGAATACTCTTGGGATTATTGTATAATATTTTAATGGGGTGTGCTAAGATTTATGTTATATTATTTAGATTTTTATGGGTAATTCTTTGATTTTCCGGGTTAGGGTTGTCCATTTTCAAAGGAGGTTTACCAAGTGCTTCAGTAAATTTTCCTTGGAGGTGGACCCCGCAAGACTTACTTTGGGTTTCAGGGTGAAATTCGGGGTGGGTCTTGACATAAAGAATGGCAAAACATGAGAACAATTACGAAAAATCGGTGAAAATACACTAAGGCAGCAAGATGCCGTGTATTGGCAGTGTTGCAGCGGCCCTAAGTATCCCTGATGTACGATGTGCGCGCTGGGCAGCTGCCTGAGCCCCTAGAGGGCCCCTGCCGCAGTATGCCGAGCCCTAGTGTCGGCTGTGAGCCCCTAAGGAGCCCTTGCCACACGTTTGTGTCGGCAGCGCCCCCCTAGCTAGCCCCTGTCGAGCCCATGCCGGCAGTAGTGTCACGCCCCAATTTTCGAATGGAAATTTTCAAAAATTTTGGCATGGTCTAACTTAAAATATTTACATCCCAACCTGTTCCAATAACAACATAACACAACAACAACAAAACTCAATACAGAATAGAAATTTCCACAAGATCTATCACTGAATTAAGATTACACTTTCTTGTTTATGTAAAGTGCAAAACAAGGACATGAGAACAATCTCATGACTTAATACTGTCTATTCAAAACTACAACTATACAGAGTCTGAAAGAAAAGAAATGAGAACCCTGTCACTATGCCTCCTTCTCACCCCTGCCGATCCTCACCTGCAGGTCTAACCCCTACACCAAGAATGGTGCACCGGGATTGTAGAATAACAAACCCGGTAAGCTAAAAAGCCCGTATGAGTAAACTTAAAAGTAAACTCCACATTTAACACAACCAACAATTTAATACATCCAACATACCCCAAATAAATTTGATTAATCAAAAAAAACCACACATTAATAAGAAAAGTACCCATGAGTCCCGGATATTTAGTAAATACCCCTCATGACCTGCAACAACAACATGGGTCCCAGATACCATCAAGTATCTCCCATGACCTACACCGACAGACGGACTAGAGCTCTAATTCCTAATCGTAACCAATCACCCAGCCAAAGGCTTGGAACCCGGTTTGACTGTCCAATACCAATAAAATAAAATAATAAATAGTATCTTAACCGTAACCAATCACCTATTTAAAGGCTTGGAACCCGGTTAGGCTATTTATTCAACAGTCATCATATCACAACATCATTAACAACATCACAAGATTTACATCATAAAATTATATCCTTCACAAGGATATAATTATATGAACAATAAGAATTATCCCAATAACATAACTTCTCACAATTTAATAAAATTATGATCATAAGAGCCTTAGAGTAACACATAATAAAAATTAGTTTTACCTTACCTATGAGCCGTTGTCGATCAAGCTCATATATTTTTAAAACCAATATTAGCAAAATATTAAATTACATCCTAAACATTATCCTTAAATAACCATAATAAATCTTGGTTCAAAAGTGAACCTTAGTGAGGTTTACTCACCTAAAATACTCCTGCTGCGTTCTTCCGCAACACAAGAGTCAAGAAACCCAACAACTCACAATTCACCTGAGGTTTCAACCAAAACTGGCCGGAACCGGCCGGAAACTAGCCCGAACTGCAACCCGAAAACCAAACTACACAACCTAAAGTTGTCCCTTTTCGACGCCGTAAACGGTGGCTCCGACCGGTGACGCAGCAGCCCCTTTTTCCGGCCAAAAACTCCTTATCCGGCATGCTATGCCGGGCAGCAGCTGCCCAGCCTTGAAGGGGTGACCGGTGGGAGTCGAACGGGACCGGTGGCGGCCAAAATGGTGGTCGGACGTCCGACTTCTCTTCCGGAGAAAGCGGCGACTCGGGGAGGAAGAGAGAGAGAGAGAGAGCTGTACGGGTTCAAGTGAAAAAAAAAGGTTTCCCCAGAAAAAAAAATCCCAACTTTCCTATTATACACTTTCCACACCCGGCAACTTACTTCCTCTGACCATAACTTCTTCATCCGACGTCCGTTTCAAGCGTGCCATATGTCTACGAACTCGTATTGATGAGCTCTACAACTTTCAAGAAGAAAGTTTTCGAAGATAACTTACGGAAAGTAAAGTCAACTTTTGGTCTTTTAACGTCAAAGCACCTTAAAATAAACTCCAAACTTCCACTTCGCAAAACCAATAAGAATTTCCATAAATTTTCCTTCATTAAATTGAGAATAATACAAGGAAAATAGTATGAAAATTCTAGGGTATTACAATCTACCCCCCTTATAGGAATTTCGCCCCGAAATTCACAATTCTAATCCAAAAACAAACTAGGATACAATGCTCTCATGTCTGACTCTAACTCCCAAGATGCATCGCCCTCATCATGGTGACTCCAACAGACCTTAACCAAATCGACTTCTTTCCTTCGAAGCCTCTTGGTTGATCTATCTAAGATTCGAACCTGTTCAACAACAAAGGCTGCATCCGCATTCACCTTGATAGTTCCATAATCAATCACATGTGATGCATCTGGAACATACTTCCTCAACAAGGACACATGAAACACATTGTGTACTCCGGACATGATAGGAGGTAAGGCAAGCCGATAAGCCAAATCTCCTACTCTTTCCAAAATCTCAAAAGGCCCTACATACCTTGGAGCCAATTTACCCTTCTTGCCAAATCTCACCACCCCTTTCATAGGAGAGACCTTCAAGAACACATGGTCCCCAACATCAAACTCTACTTGCCTCCTCTTCAAGTCGGTATAGCTCTTTTGCCTGCTTTGCGCTGTTCGGATCCTGTCTCGAATAGTAGAGACCTTCTCAGTCGTCTCTAGCACAATATCAGGACCCAACAGCTCACTATCACCCACTTCCGCCCAACATACAGGAGATCTACACGGCCTTCCATAGAGTGCCTCATATGGTGCCATGCCGATACTAGTGTGGTAACTATTGTTGTAGGCGAACTCAATCAGTTGGAGGTGATCCTCCCAACTTCCCTTAAAGTCCAAGACACAAGCCCTCAGCATATCTTCTAACACCTGATTCACCCGCTCAGTCTGTCCATCAGTCTGAGGGTGAAATGCTGTACTCATATCTAAGGTAGTACCCATGGCTTTCTGAAAACCACCCCAAAACTTTGAAGTGAATCGTGGGTCTCGATCTGAAACGATCGAAGTAGGCACTCCATGAAGTCTCACTATTTCCTTCACATACAACTTGCACAAGGCATCAACCGTGTATGTCATCGACACAGGAAGGAAATGTGCTGACTTCGTCAATCGGTCAACAATGACCCAAATAGCATCATGTCCGGGCTTGGACTTAGGCAGTCCAGTCACAAAGTCCATAGAGATATGTTCCCACTTCCAAGTAGGAATAGGTAATGGCTTCAACATACCTCTAGGCCTCTGATGCTCCGCCTTCACCTGCTGACAAGTGAGACACTTGGACACATACTCAGCTACATCCTTCTTCATTCCATTCCACCAGAACTGCCTACGCAAGTCTTTATACATCTTGGTGCTCCCTGGGTGCACCGTATAACGAGAACGATGTGCCTCATAAAGGATCTCCCCTTTAAGATCCCTACTATCTGGAACACACAGTCTCAATCTATACCTCAACCCACCATCCAAACCAACCGACCACTCCGAAGGACAATCATCCAACAAATCCACCACTAACTCCGCCAACGTTGCACGTGAGAAATCGTCATGTGCTTGGCCTTGGATGATCCTAGAAATCAAGGTGGGTTGTACAAAGGCGCTTCCAAGGAAGATCCCCTGCTCCTTGTCTGATGGCAGGATGCTAAACTCAGACACAGTCTCCAACATAAGCCACTCCTGCACCATAACAGAGGCGACTATACCCCTAGGCTTCCTGCTCAATGCATCCGCCACCACATTAGCTTTCCCAGGGTGATACTCCAAAGTGAAGTCATAGTCCTTAAGGAGCTCCATCCACCTCCTTTGCCTCATGTTCAAATCTTTTTGAGAGAATAAATACTTCAAACTCTTATGATCAGAAAAGAGTTCAAACTTCTCTCCATACAAGTAATGCCTCCAAATCTTCAAGGCAAATACTACTGCAGCTAGCTCTAGGTCATGAGTGGGATAATTCTTCTCATGAACGTTCAACTGCCTCGAGCCATAAGCCACAACACCACCAAGCTACATCAACACACAGCCCAAACCCCTATGAGATGCATCGCTGTAGACAACATAGCCAACACCACTAAGAGGAATGACCAACACTGGGGCTGTAGTCAACCTAATCTTCAACTCCTCAAATGCCTTCTCACACTCATCGGTCCACACAAACTTGGCATTCTTCTTTGTCAACTTGGTCAAAGAAGAGGCAATACTAGAAAATCCCTCAATAAATCTCCGATAGTATCCTGCCAACCCGAGGAAACTACGGATCTCCGTAGGAGTAGTGGGACGACTCCAATTCAACACAGCCTCTACCTTAGAGGGATCCACCGAAATCCCCTCCTTTGATACCACATGACCAAGGAACTTGACCTCTTCCTTCCAAAACTCACACTTCTCAAACTTAGCATACAACAACTTGGCCTCCCTAAGAACCTGTAGTACGATCCGTAGATGCCTATCATGATCCTCCAGGGTCTTGGAGTAAATCAAAATATCATCTACAAATACTACCACAAACACATCCAAATAAGGACTAAACATGCGGTTCATCAAATCCATAAATGCAGCAGGTGCATTGGTCAGACCAAATGGCATAACAACAAACTCATAATGGCCATGTCTCGTCCTGAAAGCGGTCTTCGGAATATCCTCCTCCTTCACCCTCAACTGGTGATAACCGGACCTCAGGTCAATCTTAGAGAATACCGTAGCACCTCTAAGCTGATCAAACAAATCATCAATCCTAGGCAAGGGATACCTATTCTTGATGGTCACCTTGTTCAACTCTCGGTAATCCACACACAACCGGAGTGTATCATCCTTCTTCCTCACAAACAACACTGGTGCACCCCAAGGCGAGGTGCTAGGTCTAATGAATCCCTGCTCAAGAAGACCCTCTATCTGAACCTTCAACTCCTGAAGTTCAGTTCTCCCCATCTGATAAGGAGTCTTTGATACCGGTGAAGTACCTGGTACCACATCTATAGCAAACTCCACTACCCTCTTAGGAGGTAATCCCTGAATCTCCTGAAACACATCACTAAACTCAGAGACTACTGTAATATCCGCAATACCCACGGTACCACCGACAGCCTCAATGTGAGCTAACACTCCTTCCCACATGGCTGTGTCCGACCTATTACAACGATAGTGAAAGCTCTGCTGTCCAGGAACGTGAAATGATACCACCATATCAAAACAGTCAATCACAGCATGGTTTGACCTTAGCCAATCCACTCCCAAAATCACATCATAAGAGCGGTCTGGAATCACTATCAGAGATGCAAGGAACTCTCTCCCACTAATCACCAAAGGGCAAGCACCACACAAAGTGCCTAGCTTGATAGAAACACCGAGAGGCGATGAAACACACAATGATCTAGCGAGCGGTGTCGGAGTCAAGCCTAATGCCCTCACCACTGAGCTAGATATGAAGGAATGGGTTGCCCCCGTATCAAACAAAACTGTAGCAAGCAGATCATAAACAAGAATGGTACCTTCCACACCTGCACCACGCTGACCAATGGCATAGACTCTGGCTGGTGCTGGAAGTAACGGCCTCTGCTGATTACCCTGCCCTCCAGCCTGAGGTCGGGTGCAATCCCTAGCAAAATGGCCTGCTTGCCCACAAGTGAAGCATCCCTGCCTCCTGGGCTTCGTGCATGCCGAAGAGAAGTGTCCCAGCTCACCACAGTTGAAACACTTTAGGGGTGCTGCCTGTCTAATAGGTGGAGCCCTAATAGGTGCAGCTGCTGCTCTAGGTGGAGCCAGCTGATGAGTCCGCTGCCTCTTCCCAAAACCACCTCTGTGGTACCCTGAACTGCTACTCCCTGCCAGGGCCTTGCCCTTCCCCTGAACATCTCTCTGCCTCTCTGTCTCATGCATGGCCTCTTCCTGCTCATTTGCAAGGGCACTCTCCACCGCTTCTGCTAGAGTAGCAAACCGGTGGGAAGTCACCAACTTCTGGAGTTCATGCCGCAAACCCCGAATGAACTTCCGTGCCAAATCTACTGCATCCATCTCTCTAGCGAAACGATACAGCTGAGAAAACCGAGCCTCATAATCCCTGACACTCATCAAGCCCTGTACCAAAGCTATGAACTCAAGCTCCAACTGCTCCCTCACTGTATCAGGAAAATACTTCTCCCGAAAGAGTTGAACAACTTTCAAGAAGGAAGTTTTCGAAGATAACTTACGGAAAGTAAAGTCAACTTTTGGTCTTTTAACGTCAAAGCACCTTAAAATAAACTCCAAACTTCCACTTCGCAAAACCAATAAGAATTTCCATAAATTTTCCTTCATTAAATTGAGAATAATACAAGGAAAATAGTATGAAAATTCTAGGGTATTACAAGCAGGGCCCCCTCAGCACCCCGGCCGCGCCCCTGCGCGTCGCTGGGTGCCACTGAGCTTCGCTGAGCCTCAGCCGCACCCCTGCTGCACCCCTGTGCGCTGCTGCACGCCGACCGAGCCCCGGACAAGCCCCCGCGCGCCGCAATACCACGCCCCTAACTGCACCCCAGCGTGTCCCACGCGCGGACAGGCCCTCGGCCGGGCCTCTGCACGCGCCCTGCCACGTTGCCGCGCACACTGCCAAGCCCCTGTGAGCCCCTAGTAAGCCCTTTCCGTCTGCCAGCGTTGTGAGAGCACTGCTAGCACACTTTTGGTGCTGCTGCCGAGCCTCTAGGCTGGCCACATGCTATGATTTTATGAAAATGATTTTCATGCCGTGTAATTGCCCTCTATGTTTAATTAGAGTGTCCGTCTTGTCTTGATCCAAGAGTAATTAATTTCACATATTTGTGTAGATATCTCGTGACGAAATTGAGTGTCTAGCTAACAGTGGGACCACCCACACTATTCTAAGGAATAGGCTGTTATTTACGGACTTTGTGCCTCATGTATCCTCAGTGACAACCATGATTGGTTCCTGCCTTTGATTTATGGCAGAGGTAATGCGCAGTTCTTGTTGCCAAATGGCACAATTATACATGTCACTGACGCGCTCTACGCGCCTAAGGGTAATCGAACCTTGCTATCATTTAGGGACATTCGTGTCAACGGATTTCACCTTGAAACGTTCAATGAGAATGGACAAGAGATTTTGTTTATCACCTCTAATGACTGCAGCCGTAAACGCATCTTAGAAATGCTCATGAGTCAAATTAGCGGTTTGTATCTTACAACCATCAGGATCATCGAATCCTATGTCGTTTCTCGCAACTTTTGTGACTCTGATTCATACAAGCTTTGGCAAGATCGTTTGGGACATCCCAGATGTGACATGATGATCCGAATTCTCAAGAATTCACATGGACATCCATTTTTCCGAGCACTGAAGCATGTTGGAGCTCCTCCTTCCACCGAAATAGGTGATGCGGCCGTGCATGATGCACCTGCCATAGGCTCAGCCTGCAAGGCCATTGCCGAGACTCCAAATGCCTCTATGGCTATCTCTAATGCTCACCGCTCGTTTTGCAAAGCTTGTTCACAAGCCAAATTGAATGCAAGACCATCTTTTGCTAGTAATTCTAAACAAAACATTCCATTCCTACAAAGGATCCAAGGTGATATTTGTGGACCTATCAAACAGAGTGCGGACCATTTCGATATTTCATGGTTCTGGTTTATGCATCAACTGGTTGGTCACACGTTGCTTTGCTATCCATAAGAAACGCTACATTTGCTAAACTCCTAGCTCAAATTATTAAGCTCCGAGCTCACCACCCTCATCATCCAATCAAGTCTATTCGATTTGACAATGCTAGAGAGTTTACGTCTAAGTCTTTTGACGACTATTGCATGTCTATCAAGATTGAAGTAGAACATCCCGTACCCCATGTGTATTCACAAAACGGTCTTGCAGAAGCTACAATTAAGCGCTTACAATTGATTACACGAGCCTTGGTAATGCAAACCAACCTGCATGTTTCTGCTTGGGGCTATGCAATTTTGCATGCATCTGTACTTATTCATTTTAGACCCACTGCAACCTAACCATTTAGTGCATACCAGTTGGTAACTAGATATGAGCCTGACATTTCACACTTAGGCATATTTGGTTGCGCGGTTTATGTGCCTATTACGCCTCCACTGCGTACTAAGATGAGTCCTCAAAGACGATTATGTATTTATGTTGGCTATCAACATCCTACGATTGTCCGCTATTTAGAACCTTTGACAGGAGATCTATTTACTGCGAGATTCGCAGATTGTCGCTTTGACGAGACATTCTTCCCGCCGTTAGGGGGAGACATGACCGTTTTCGTTCCAATTAAACATCGAGAATTAACATGGTCTGACCCCATTATCTCTCGTTATGATCCCCGCATTTCTGACAGTGATTTAGAAGTTCAGCGTATTCTCGATCTTGGTAGAGTTGTAGATTCGATGCCTGACTCATTTACTGATATCGCGAAAGTGACAAGATCAATTATACCTCCTGCAAATGTTCCTGCAAGGTTAGAAGTTCCCACAAGAGGGACTTTACCGGCCACACCCGGGCTCGGCAATGGCGTCTTGGATGCGCCGGATACTCATGGTGGCAATGTGGTCGCGACCTTAGCTCCCACCAGGAAGAGGGGGAGACCTGTTGGTTCAGTAGATACTGTGCCACGCAAAATGCGTGACAGTAAGGCACAAAATGATCCACTCATCATCAACACTATGAATCCTTCACATGAGATTGTCTCTGACTATAGTAATGTCCAAGAATCAATGTTAGCGTATCTAGGGGACGCCTCGGATCCAATGTTGATGTTGGAGAACAAAGAAATCTCACTAATATTTACCGATGCGCACGGTATGATGGAAAGAAGTTCCATGACTATTGATGATGCTTTTGCTTATTCCGTCGCTCAAGTGATTATTGACGACGATGAGATTGAACCACGCTCCATTGCAGAATGTCAACGTCGAGTAGATTGGCCAAAATGGAAGGAAGCAATCCAGGCTGAACTAGACTCTCTAGCGAAAAGGCAAGTTTTCGGTACGGTAGTGGTATGCCCACCGAATGTGAAGCCTGTTGGATATAAATGGGTCTTTGTTCGCAAGCGGAATGAGAAACATGAAGTCATGCGCTATAAAGCGCGACTTATGGCGCAAGAATTTTCTCAATGCCCTGGAATTGACTACGAGGAGACATATTCTCCCGTAATGGACGTTATTACCTTTCGCTACTTAGTCAGTTTGGTAGTGTCCGAAAAACTGAGCATGCAGCTTATGGATGTGGTTACTGCATTCTCTATGGGGATCTTGATTCAGAGATATATATGAAAGTGTCTGATGGACTTTCACTACCCAAGTCAAGTGACTCTAAGCCACGGAGTGCCTTTGCAATTAAATTACGGCGTTCACTATATGGATTGAAACAATCCGGACGAATGTGGTATAATTGTCTAAGTGACTACTTGATTGGGAAGGGATATAAGAATGACAATCTTTGCCCATGCGTGTTCATTAAAAGAACAAGTACCGAATTTGCTATAGTAGCTGTCTATGTTGATGACAGGAATATCATCGGTAATCTCAAGGAAATTGATGAGACCGTGACCTACTTAAAATCGGAGTTTGAGATGAAGGATCTTGGGAAAACTTGATTTTGCCTAGGCTTAGAGCTAGAGTATCGAGAGACTGGAATATTGATTCACCAGTCAGCTTATGTCCAAAAGATGCTCAGGCGCTTTAATATGGACAAAACTCACCCACTTGGGACTCCTATGGTCACGCGAAGTCTGGATATCAAAAAGGACCCATTCCGTCCTAAAGAGGAGGATGAGGAAGTCCTTGGAGTAGAAATTATGTACCTAAGCGCTATCGAAACTCTCCTATACTTGGCACAATGCACAAGACCAGATATTGCCTTCTTAGTGAATTTGTTAGCTAGGTTTAGCTCTGCGCCAACTCAACGCCATTGGACTGGTGTTAAGCACATCTTCAAGTACTTGAAGGGTTCAATTGATTTAGGCTTGTTTTTCCCTTACAATATCGAAGTTGAGAACATGAATGT
Source organism: Fragaria iinumae (assembly GCA_009720345.1). Taxonomy (NCBI): domain Eukaryota; kingdom Viridiplantae; phylum Streptophyta; class Magnoliopsida; order Rosales; family Rosaceae; genus Fragaria; species Fragaria iinumae. Next base: position 25,570,027 of record CM019117.1, read on the forward strand.
TGATGTTTCAATTGAAGATTGCATTGCAGGCAGTTTGGTCGAGCCCTTAAGGGCCCTCGCCATGTCGGGCAGTAGCTTGGCAGCGGAAGGCAGCACCCAGCGCGCCCCAGTCAAGCCCCTGCCACAATCTGCCTACGCGGGAAGCGTGTAGCGCGCCCCTTGCGCTCCCTTGCCGGGTCCTGCCGCGCTTGCCGCATGCCAGCGCGCCCCTGCGCATGCAGCGCTGCAACCGAACCCATGTTGCGTATGGCTGAGCCCCTACAGGGCCCTTACGCGTCCTTAAGGGATTTCAATGCCGCAACTGAGCAGATTTTGGTTCCCAACCAAAATCAAGCTTCCAAAGCTCCTTCTAGCTCAAAATTGACGCAATGTGGCATTGTCCCCTATGCTAAGACACTGAATGATGTGTTAGTCAGTTTTGCTAATGTTGGGTATTTGTCAGACCCACACAAAGGACGTTACCAAACTGGGTATGTATTTACCATGGGAACTACAACGATTTCTTGGAGATCTACCAAGCAAACCCTTGTTGCTACTTCCTCGAATTATTCAGAGATTATTGCACTACATGAAGCAGTCAAAGAATGTGTTTGGCTTCGCTCTGTAATAATTCATATTCGAGAGTCCAGTGGATTGACATCTACCACTGAAGCACCAACTTGCATTTATGAAGACAATGCGGCATGCATTGAACAATGAAGTTGGGATTTATCAAGGGTGATAATATTAAGCATATCTCGCCTAAGTTCTTCTACAATCAGCAACAGCAACAGCTTTTGAATATCCTAGTGAACTAAGTGAGTTCCGAGGATAATGTAGCAGATTTGTTCACCAAGTCTCTACCCAAATCTACTCTTGAGAAACATGTGTAAAGTATTGGTATGCGTCGCTTATCTGAACTCCATAATTGATTTAATTATCACGGGGAGTTGATTGTGTAGACATCAAGGGGAGTCTACGTCACATGTTTTACATTCAAGTTGTAGTTGGCGCGTTGTGCTATTTTTTCCTTCGACCATCTCTTTTGTTTTACCCAAGAGGTTTTTGTTTTACTTGGCAAGGTTTTTACCGAGGCAACGTTCATGCGCCATGTGATTCTGGTAAGCGACACAAGAGGGAGTGTTGAAGGAATTTACATTCCTATCTTTGATGATGTGTCTTGACCGAATATCTTCTCCTTATTAGACTAGAATATCTATTAGATATATATCCCTGATTTACAGGGATTCTCTATGTAATGCATATATAAAAGCCAATCTATCAATGAATGAGTAGACATTTTTCTCTCGTATTCTCATACTCTACAACAAAGGGAAGAATGTAGTAATTTATTCACTTGTTACTTCACAAATTTTGTTTTGGTAAATTTTGTTAGTAGTAATTTAATTTCTTATTAACTTTCTTACCTATTTTGATTGTCAAGACATAAAGACCAATCAATCTATAAATACATTTCTTGATATAATTGATTTGTCATTTAAATTGATAGATTATGAGAAATTCTTAGGGGGGTTTAATGATAAAATTTAACAAATTTTTAATGATAATTAACTAAATTACACACTAAACTTCAAACTTTCCAAATTCTAAGGGGGGTTCGGACCCCTTCGGGCCTAATAATAGCTCCGCCCCTGGTAACAAGGATTAACCTAGAATTCTAAGTACGTACCTGTCGTTTGTTGAGTTTGAAAAGACAACTGCGGCTGCGTATTCTTGGACATGTTTGATGATTAGGTCTTCTAGCTCTAGGTTAATCCCATCACGTGTTTCATTCACATAAGGAAACTAATTATTATTATTATTAGATTTTTAGGATTATTTATTAATTAAGAAAACTAAATATGTTGAAAATTTTCAATTGAGTGTGTTGACGTGTAGATGCCACATAATATGGGGTGTTAAATTTTGGTATAAATTTTTGAGAAATTTTTGGTGCACGTAGCAGAACTCTTTCAAAAGTCTATAGGTATTCAATTTAGATTTTAAAAAGTCTTTAAAAATCTGTTGGTATTCAATCATAACTTTTAAATATCCTTCTAACTCTAGTGGTATTGAAAAATTAGTCGACTTTCAAGGATTTTATTATATCATCGACTTTCAAAATTAGTGCCTTGGTTTAAATAACAAACCCCTAGATGAAACGTCAACAAACAGAAGAAGAAGACGAACTGGCCTTGACGACCATGACCTCACTTTTCTCTGTTGTCCTCTGATAACAAAGGTTTGATTTGCTCTTTGTTGTTCTGCTCTTTAGGTTTTGGATTTGGTGTGGATGGCTGGAACTGTGTTGCTATTACTTTCTCTATATTTTCCTTGTTTGAAAGCAACGCCCGGATCCCATGATACTGCTTTACCTTGAACAAAGATGGTTTCTCTATAAACCCTAAACCCCCTAATGAAAATGGTTCCCTATAAACTCTTTGAATCTATTTTTTTTTTTTATGTCAAATCCCCTAAATCATGAGACGGATATTTTTTCTGTACTTTCCTGGTTTAAGGGCATTTTGATCTGCCTTGTGAATTTGTATTCAACGTTGTCAATATCAGATTGCTTCTTCATCAATATCAGAATTTTATTAAGTCTGAGTGAAAAATAATAATAATAATAATAACACCTAATACAGGTTTGATTAATGTATGATTATGAAAGGAGTAGTATGCATTCAGGTGTGATTATTGTCCATATCAGTTTGTTCCATATTAGATTTTAATAGGGCTGATTTCATTACAATATATATGATTATTATGAAAGGAGTAGCATGTATATCATATGGTATTCGTTTATTCATAGCGAAGCAATATATTTAGCCATATATATATATATATATATATATAATTCATAGGGTTTATTGAATTCAATTGAAGAGTTTACAAACATAAATAAAACTTACTAGTTGAAATCAATGCATGAGTAAGAACAAGAGCACTCAATACATGAACTGTCTATGCTAACTTAAGATTAAAAGGAGAAGCTCTGACTAGAGAGAGAGGGAGGAGAGGGAAAATCTGAAAGCCTGCCTACTCTGAAGCTGGAGGCGTCTATAAATAGAAATTACAAAGTGATGAATAGTAAAAAGTAACTGTTGATGAATAGTAACTTGTCTGTCATGGATTCACTGTTGATGAATAGTAACTTGTTTGTCACGGATTCACTGTTGATGAATAGTAATTTGTCTGTCACAGATTTACTACTGATACTTCTGGTAGGAATTGAGACTTTAATGGGCCTGAACTTGCTTTTGGACTAGTCTTGACTAGGACTAAACAAACTCAGAATATGGATCTTGATCATCTTCATAATCAGACCACCTGATTGGTTGACTGGGAGAACCTTGGTGACTACGGGCTGATGACGATTCTGATGGAGAGTGTTCTTCTTCTTCATCATCTGTAGATAAACTTGTTGCCTGTTGTAATAATTGTTTGGCTAATTCTTTCAACTCATCTGCTTTGGAGGATGAAGATGAAATGGAGACTATTTTCTTAAAAGAGGACGGTAACTGAGGAGTTTGAGACTTTAATTGAGGGATTAGAGATGTCGGCTGAATAGAAACCGAAACTCCTGAACTGGATGGAATGGTTGAAAATTCTTCACTAAATTGGGATAAAACTCTTTCAGAATTGAATTTATCCCACCATTTGACTAAAAGTTGCCGCAAGACTATATGATCTTCAGATGCAAGTTTATATTCTCATTTGAAAATCCAAGAAATTTTATATTTAGCCATGAATTGGAGAGTGAAGGGAAACTTTTTTTCATATTCTGAAAAGGCCATAACTGAAACAAATTTAGTGACTGCATGTTGGAGATTTGAGGGGAGAAGGTCATGAGGGCATCCATGATTATTCCACCAATCTCTAAACCACATAGGGAATTGGCGATTGAATTTTCTATCAAAATTGAGAAACCATGAATGGCTAAAATTTTCGGTTTGGTACAGAAAGATTTTACTCCATGCTTCAATGTAATCATGATAAGTAAATGCTAATGTGTCTAATTTGTGAGGAGTAGAGGGGGAATCATCCCATTGAGATAATGAGATGATACGGATTATGTAAAGGGAATGATATAATATTTTAGATGGGTCTTTTGGGTCATAGATTGGTTTAATAGATAATTACTGAGATTTAAATAGAATGTCCTTATAGAATGCTAAAGGTTTACTGGGAAAGTAATGAGAATTTGGGCCAAAATAACTTTTTACTAAAGAGATGGGATTTTTTAAATGACTCATAGAAGGTTTAATATAAAACAGGAAATATTCAGCCCTGTCAAAGTAAGGAGATGATTTTTTATAAATGACTGGAGGGTTGGATGAGGAATCTGATTTGTAAGGGTCATATTAGTTTACTAAGGTTGACTGGTAATTGGGTTTAATTTGGCTGAGGGTGCTACCAAGATCACTATACCTATTGTCTATTGGAATGGGGAGATGACCTGCATAAGGAATTATGTTGGAGGGTGATTCTTTCTTAACTGGGGAAGGTGACTCAGATACTGGTTTTCTGGGATTTCTCCTTTTGGATGAGCTGGGCTTCATGTTTTGGTACCCTGTAGAAATTCACGAGTTAGGAAATCTAGGATATGGTTGTCACTTCCTTTAATGAATGCAATTTCAAAATCAAAAATACTTAAGATTGCTTGCCAACGGGCAAAGATTTGTTTGCTAGCAATGTTTTGAACATCTTTTTCTAAAACATCTTTTGCACTTTTACAATCAACTCGGACTAAAATTTTTTGATTTAATAAATCCTCTTGAAATTTACTAATACATAATACAATTGATAAAATCTCTTTCTTAATAGTACTATAATTTGATTGAGCTAGGTTCCAGACTCCAGAATGAAATCGAACAATTTGTTCTGGATGATTGGGAGAAACTTGTTGTTTGAGGATACCTCCATAACCTATTTTAGAGGCATCAGTTTCAACTATCTTATAAGAATCAGAAAGAGGGATACCTAAGCACGGTAGAGTTTTAACATGGCTCTTAATTTCTTTGACTAAGAATGTATGAATTGATGTCCAAGGTGGAGGGTTCTTCTGTAACCGATCAAATAGAGGTTTGCATTGTTTCCTAAGGTTTTTGTAAAAGTTAGCTACATAATTTAAAGATCCGAAGAATCTTTGTAACTGATTTTTATCTAAAATGACATCTGGAAATTTATCAGCAAATTGTATTGCTCAATCAATAGGTCTAATTTAGAGTTGGTGAATGTTAAATCCTAGGAAACGAATATTGGTTTGAAATAATTTGATTTTTGAAGCAGAAACAACTAAACCATTATTATTTATTATGGAAAAGAATTGGTGTAAATGTTTCCAGTGCTGATCAATTGACTGTGAAAAGATCAAAACATCATCAATGTAGACAATAGAGAAATGACTATAGAGATTGAATATATCGTTCATTATGTTTTGGAATTCGCTAGCAGCAATCTTTAGGACGAATGGCATAACATTCCATTCATAATGACCAAAGGGCGTGACAAATGCCGTTTTGTATTTGTCAACTTCACTGATTTGGATCTGCCAAAATCCTGACTTCATATCAAATTTACTAAAGATAACAGAGTTGTTTAACCTGTTGATGAGATATCTTTTATTGGGAATAGGATACCTGATCCATTGCAAGACTGTGTTAAGGGGTTTATAGTTAATGACTAAGCGAGGAGTTCCTCTTTCGAGTTCAGCAATTTTTTGAACATAGATGGCAAGGCAAGACCAAGGGGATTTACTATGGCGAATAATATCTTTGTTGAGTAAATCAGTAATTTCGTTTTTACAGAAATCCATAATCTCATGACTCATTTGAATTGGAGGAGCTTTAGTAGGAATATTTTTCTCATTAAAATCTTTGATGTAAGGAAGAGAAACAATATGTTTTTTCCTATGCCAAAAGGCAGTAGGAATATCATAACATATTTCTTTGATAATTTTTTCTTCAAAAGTTTTGATTTTTTGCTAAAGAAAAGGGTGTTGGAGTTGATTTTCAATTCTTTTGAAATTAATTTCTTCTTGAAGAAATGCTATTTGTTTATTTTTTGCTTGAATGCAACTAATAGTTTTTGAAATATTATTCTCTTGAAATGCTTTCAAAGTATGGATTTCAGGGTTAGAAAGAAAAGTAAATTTAACTGGTTCATCAAAAGAGTAAGTAATAATACCATTATATTCGGTGTTGAAAGGGTAAATTAAAGTAATGAAAGGAAGTCCTAAAATTACTTTATCGGTTAAATTTTTTACCAATACAAACAGAGTTTTGAAACAAACATTATTTTGGCATATGTGGGCTTTAGGTATTTCGTATTTAATATCTATTTTTGTTCCATTGGATGAACGTAAAGACCCTTTTGTTTTTTCAAAATATTTTAAAGGTATTAATCCTTCTTGGATGCAGTTAAGATCTGCACCGGAATCAATAAAGGTTGTTATTGTTAATTGGAAATCTTTTATTTTGAGTTGAACAGTAGTGTACCATTTTTAAGTTGGATTTGGCGTATGATACTAATAGTATTGTTTTCAAAAGTTTCAGCTTCAGGATTTGCGGGGAAAAGGTTTGGAAAAGGATTTTCGGGGGGATCCTGTAATTTAAGAAATTGATTATTTATTTTAAGTAAGTTTAATTCTTGTTTAATTTCTTTATTGTCATTTGTGAGTTCTAAATGTGTTTGTTGTAAGTCATGTATTTGTCATTTGATTGTTTTCACCTCATGTTGCAAATCTTGGATTGTTATTTCCTTTTTACTAGTAGAAAATTTATCAAAAGTTGTAGTAAGGCTAATTTTTTGTGAGGGAGGATTAACTACATGTTCTTGGGTAATTAATTTTTTTAATTTTTTAAGGTACTCAGCTTTAACCTCAGGATTATCTATTTTACTTATTAAATCAATTAATAGTTCTTCTTGCTCTTCCTGTTTGGAAAGAACATTTATTGTTTTACAATTACAAGCATCTTTACACCCAAAAGTAATATATATGGGGAAAAATGTTCACCGGATTCATCGGAAGAAGATTTTGTCAAAGTGATGTCATCTTCACTCATTTCTTTTTCTGAATTAGTATTTCGTAATTCTAAGGATTGTATAAGTTGTTCTTTTTCTTCTTGAGTGATTTTTAATTGATTAATAATACGTTTAACCGGACAATTATTTGCAAAGTGGTCAGTCTTATTGCATTTAAAACATTTAGTTTTATCTTTATTGAAAGATTTATTTTTTAGTTGACGATTAGGATTTTTGGACCAATTTTTGCGAAATTTGTTTTTGGAATAAAAATTGTTTAGCTCGAGGTTACTTTTATAAGGTTTGAATTTTTTTGTTGAATAATGTGGAACAAATTTATTGCTTGCCTTTTTTCTCCTTGAAGGAGGTAAGGGAGGTAAGCTATATTGTTCACAAAAATTTCCGAGTTCATATTTAGCTGTTTTCTTATCTGATTTTATTTGAGCATTTAGTTTCATGTCTATACACATTTTTAATCCTTCTTTTTGGATAACTGTAATTATATTTCCATAGGTTAAAGAATCATAGCTAATGTGTAATACCCTAGAATTTTCATACTATTTTCCTTGTATTATTCTCAATTTAATGAAGGAAAATTTATGGAAATTCTTATTGGCTTTGCGAAGTGGAAGTTAGGAGTTTATTTCAAGGTGCTTTGACATTAAAAGACCAAAAAGTTGACCTTACTCTCCGTAAGTTATCTTCGAAAACTTCCTTCATGAAAGTTGTAGAGCTCATCAATACGAGTTCGTAGACATGCGACACGCGTGAAACGGACGTCGGATGAAGAAGTTATGGTCAGAAGAAGTTAGTTTCCGGGTTTGGAAAGTTTATAAGTAGAAAATGTGGAGGAGTTATTTTGGAAAAAGCATTTCAGCTCTTCTTCTCTCTCTCCCGACCCTCTCTCTCACTCTCTCTTCTCCAACCCATTTCTCTCTCATCCGGCCACCAAATTGGACGCCGTCGGTTTCGTTGGGTCGGCACGAGTCTCCTCTCCACTGCTGAAGCAGCCTTGCTCGCCGTCGCACCGCCTGGAGGCCGCCACAAAGCAGCGGAGCTGCTGCTGTTCCGCCGGAAAGTCGGCGATTTTGACACCGATTTCGGCCAAGTTTAGGTGAGTCTTGCTCTCCTCTCTCTTCTAGAGATGTTCTTACCCCTTTGGTGATCTAGAAATCAAGTTTTGGGGCCGGTTTTGTAGGTTTGGAATTTGTTTTCCCGGTTGGTTGCAGGGTGTTTTCCGGTGGGTTCCGGTCAGAATCGGTTGAAACCTCAGGTATTAAAGTTGTTCACCATGCTTTAATCTACAAGTTTCATGTTTTGAGTTTCCCCAAATTTTGAAGTTTGGTGGAGGCGCGTGAAGCTCACTCGCTGCCGCCTAAGGCGGCGCGTGGGAGCGCATCCGGGCAGGGTAGAGGGGTTGTTTGCTGTGTTAGCTAGTCCTTGTTGATGTTAGTGTGTTGTTGGTGTGTGAAGATTGAGTTTTGTTTTGGTTTTGCATTGTAGGTGCTAAGTTGTTTCCAGGTGTTTGTTAGGTCAAAAATTTGGAAAAAAATTTGGTCTTGGAGGTAGTGTGGTTGTTGTCGAGTGTCCGATGACCTTGGGAGGTCTTGGAGGAAGGATTGCCCTTCTTTGGGGCAACCTTTAAGTTAAGGGTATTTTATTTTCTTGTGGTGTTTTTACTAAGGGTTTTGATTTGTTTATGTTTAGGTGAATTGTGAGTTGTTGGGTTTCTTGACTCTTGTGTTGCGGAAGAGCGCAGCAGGAGTATTTTAGGTGAGTAAACCTCACTAAGGTTCACTTTTGAACCAAGATTTATTATGGTTATTTAAGGATAATATTTAGGATGTGATTTAATATTTTGCTAATATTGGTTTTAAAAATATATGAGCTTGATCGTCAACAGCTCATAGGTAAGGTAAAACTAGTTTTTATTATGTGTTACTCTAAGGCTCTTATGATCATAATTTTATTAAATTGTGAGAAGTTATGTTATTGGGATAATTCTTATTGTTCATATAATTATATCCTTGTGAAGGATATAATTTTATGATGTAAATCTTGTGATGTTGTTAATGATGTTGTGATATGATGACTGTTTAATAAATAGCCTAACCGGGTTCCAATCCTTTAAATAGGTGATTGGTTACGGTTAAGATACTATTTATTATTTTATTTTATTGGTATTGGACAGTCAAACCGGGTTCCAAGCCTTTGGCCGGGTCATTGGTTACAGTTAGGAATTAGAGCTCTAGTCCGTCTGTCGGTGTAGGTCATGGGAGATACTTGCTGGTATCTGGGACCCATGGGTACACATGTTGTTGTTGTAGGTCATGAGGGGTATTTACTAAATATATGGGACTCATGGGTACATTTCTTGTTAATATGTGGTTTTTATTGATTGATCAAATTTATTTGGGGTATGTTGGATGTATTAAATTGTTGGTTGTGTTAAATGTGGAGTTTACTTTTGAGTTTACTCATACGGGCGTTTTAGCTTACCGGGTTTGTTATTCTACAATCTCGGTGCACCATTCTTGGTGTAGGGGTTAGACCTGCAGGTGAGGATCGGCAGGGGTGAGAAGGAGGCATAGTGACAGGGTTCTTGATAAAACGTATTTGCACACGCATCAATTAACCCTGTCAACAAATCAATCGTAGTATAAAGCAAGCAGGGATCGTTCTAAACCGGGGATCCAACTACAGGGTAGATCCATCTAATCTAATGTAAATGTCGAAATAAGCATAAAGGGTTTAAGGTTTTATAATTTCGGAACAACATTAATAATAAATCCTAAATTACTTCTATACATATATACATGTGATCAACCAACAATCATGCAAACTCAACCAAACAACCATGTAAGAATAAAGAAGACAATCTCTAATCTCATTTAAGTCTACACCGTGAGCAAATATACAACCTAAATTTGATATGCACATAAGTTCCTACGTGGTTCCTATGACATAGACCAACTTAGAATTAGACTACGGGTTTCATTTAACATCGCGACACAACAAGCTCGGCTACGTGCTCTACTTATAGGTCACACACATAAACTAATCATGCAATTACGTATCACATAAAGAATCGATGTGTTTAAGCACAAGTCCAAATCAAACATAGGTAGAAAATCGATGAAAAACAAAGACAATGCAACTTATCAACTACGTGTATCAAAGTCGAACTTTGGATGATTAACACATGCAATATCAACTACTTTTATCAACTTCACATGATAATGTAATATAGCACCGAAAATCTTAAAGTATTTAGACATTAAACTCACGGCATAATACCTAAAATCATTGATTAAAAATTGAAAACTCTAATTCAAAACATGGTTCAAAAGTACTTCTATCTCATAGACAAGAATCGAAGTATACTTAAGCAAAAACCTAAAACAAACATAAACGAGAACAAACACATAGCAATCCGAAAATAGAAGATGGAATTCACTCTCAAAATATCCTTACGTGTTCTATTCTTCGAGTGAGCGGAGTCCTAGGCTACGTGCTTTGGACAAATGCTGAAGGTGGGATCGGATTGTGGTATTTGGAGGTTGATGGAGTTTCGGCAAAGGCTTTGGTGTTATTTGTACGGGTTGATGATCCTTTTCTGTCCTTGAAGTCGTGCTTTATATAGAGGAAAAACCCTAGAGAAGTCAGCCACAAAGCCTAAACCAAGTTGGTTTAGGATTCCTAGTTCTTCTCAATTTCGGCAGAATGACCTCCGTCTGAAGATTACGTCATAACTTCCTCTAGAAAATAGATATTGAGATGATTCCAATTGATTTGGAAACTAGACTCCCGTAGCTTTCTATCCATATATGGCACGTTTTCTGATTCATTGTGAGCTGTCCTGGAGAGTCCGTTGAAGTTGGCAGACGTGCACAGGAATTCTCCCGATTTGATCCGGATTCTGCTGAATTTAAATCTTCTTCTCCATATTGGACTTGGTTTGGGCCTTTCCTTCATGGACTCGGCTTCGAGGAAAGATGGAATCCTGATTAAGACATGAATCCTGAGTAAACAAGGATTTCAAATACTTAGCACAATTTTAACACCAAATTCTTCAATTCCGAAATTACTATGTGTTTTAACACTCAAACCTACATATTTCTACTTTAAGCAATTATTCTACACTAAACACAAATATAAAGCTAAATCAACTAAATAAGAGTTAACAAAGGGAAAATAAAGGGTATAAACATATTAAGAACGTCACACTTTGTGCTCCTATCAACAACCCCACACTTAACCTTTGCTAGTCCCTTAGCAAACCACTAAAACAAAAACAACACAACTAATATCGAAAATACTACAATGACTCAATCTAATGCCTTCAACGAAATTGTCTCAGAGACCTTCAAAATCATAGCATCGAGAATAGCACAAGTATCGAAATTGAAAAGTGAATTCAATGGTTAATAAACATGAGATTTCGATATAACAAGTAAGGCATGGCAGAAACAAAGGTGAAATTAAGCTCGACATGTTCCAAACAAGTTCAAATTCAACTCACAAAGGATATGCACTCCGAATTTTTTCTCTCAAGAACATGGCATATGCTTAAAAGCTTTTCACACACAAGAGTTAAAAAGAACATAATGAATTCAAAAACCTCATGAAAGATACCAATCATATGCACAAATGAACCACAACCATAAGCTTACTCATGAAACAGACTCCACAGATCAAAGTTTACTTATCTTAAGAATCATGCGGATCTTTTAGAAAATAGGTTGGCTAGGCTCGGCGTGGAAGAATTTTCAAAGTAAAGGAATCACAAAGGTCATCCTCAAGACTTAGCAGAGCAAGAACATCCACCTTATGTCACCATACACCATCAAGGGCCAAATTTCATCATGTTGGACCCATCCTTCACTTTAAACATTGTGAAAACGAACAAAAGCTAAAGTATAACATATTGAGCCTTCAACAAACAAATCACAACTCCAAATTCACAAAAACTTCATCTAGGCCGAGACACTTCTTCTCAAGTCGAAACTTTTTTTTTTTTTTTACTTCTCTCGGATCATGCTTATTTCTTCTTCTTCTTTTTTTTTTTATATATTCGAGAGCAATTTTTTTTTTTTTTTTTTTTTTTTTTTTTTCATATGTATCTCGGCAACAAACTCCTTAGAACAACCCCACACTTGTATTGAATCATCACCTCAAATCACCAATCAAAGATAGCTCTGCCAAGCTCGAGACAAGGTAGAGGAATTCTATACTAGGCAAGGGATAATTTAGGTGAACAAGAAAAGCATAACGTAGGCTCTAGGGGGTTTAGACTAAGGGGTCCCAAACAGGGCTCAAAATAGGGATATATGGCTATTTAGATAAAGCGGTGATAGTCCTAAGAAAGATCCACAATCCTATTCAAAATCAAAGCAAGTTATGATAAAAGTTTTGAAAGTTTCATAAGTAAGTTCTAGCAATCTCTAGTTCATTAAATCTATGGCATATAAATCGATCAAGTAGTGTATAATGAGGTCATATATATCAAAGAATAGATAGAATAAACTCTCCAAAGAAAAGGCACATATATATGGCTCGAAAATCTCACAAAGGTTATATGAAATCAAACAAGTAAGGAACATGCTCATTCTGTACCTAAGTTTCAATGATCCTCATCTACTACAAGTTCGTACAATTTCAACATATCTATTAACCATCAAATAACATATAAGCTCAAATATTCGAAATCATGCTCGTCTCAATAACTAATCAATCAAAGATCGTATATTCATCCTAGACACGTTAGAAGGCACCTAAGACTTAACAAAATAAAAGCAAAACACAAAATAAAGAAACAAAGTTCATCTAAGATTCGGCAAATTTTAAAATTTAACCAAATAAATTAAAAATAACTCAAATCAAATCAAAGCATAGCAAATCAACGAGTAATGACATCCCACCCCACACTTAAAATCAACATTGTCCTCAATGTAAGAAAACTAAGAGCAAACCGAAAATAAAAGAGGAGGGATAAAGAAATTTGCAAACTCTCGTTGATGGCTCCTTCTATGGGTTGCCTCCCATGCAGCGCTTAAATGTTTAGAGTCCTTTAGCCTAGACTATCATCTCCCCTTGCCTATGCCGAAGCCTCTAGGAGAGAAACTTCCTCCACCGTTTGGTTCACCATGTTCTCCATGTAAGGCTTTAATCGATGACCATTAACCTGAAATTCAGCTCCTTTGACCATGCTTCTAATCATGACTGCACCAGAAGGAAAGACATTAGTGATAACAAAAGGTCCTATCCACCTAGAACGTAGCTTGCCTGGAAACAACCTAAGTCTAGAATTAAATAAGAGAACTTTCTGGCCAATAACAAAATCTTTCTTTCGAATCATCCTGTCATGGAATGCCTTGGTTTTCTCTTTGTAGATCACGGCAGAATCATAGGCTTCATTCCTGATTTCTTCAAGTTCACACAACTGCAATTTCCTGTGTAATCCGGCCTCATCAATATCCATATTAAAAGTCCGAACCGCCCACCAAGCTCGATGTTCCAACTCCACAGGCAAGTGGCAAGCTTTCCCGTACACCATACGAAACGGTGACATCCCCAAGGGATTTTTGAATGCAGTCCGATATGCCCATAGTGCATCATCAAGTCGTTGGCTCCAATCCTTGCGTGATGGCTTCACACTCTTTTCCAATATCCGCTTGATCTCTCGGTTACTAAGCTCCACTTGCCCACTTGTCTGGGGGTGATAAGGTGTAGCCACCTTATGCTTGATTCCATACTTCTTCATTAGAGCTTCAATTGTCCGATTGCAAAAGTGGGAACCTCCATCACTTATAACAAATTTCGGCATTCCAAACCTGGAGAAAATATTAGAGCGTAGGAAATCTGCAACAACTTGAGAATCATTAGTCCGGGTGGCTTTTGCTTCCACCCATTTAGAAACATAATCCACACATACGAGAATGTATAAATTTCCCTGAGAATTCGGAAAAGGCCCCATGAAATCAATACCCCAACAATCAAATATTTCAACATGTATAATAGGTTGCATAGGCATCTCATCCCTAGGTCCTAAATTCCCTGTCCTTTGACATCTATCACATGAAGCACAATACATATAAGCATCTCGAAAAATAGTAGGCCAAAAGAATCCACATTCTAAAACTTTTAAAGCAGTCCTACGAGAACCAAAGTGGCCTCCACAAATTTGATCATGGCAAAAACTAAGAATAGACCTATGCTCATTCTCCGGGACACACCTCCTAATAACTTGATCAACACAATGTTTCCATAAATAAGGTTCATCCCACACATAATGTCTAGCTAATGCCTTAAGTCTATTTCTAGCATGATAGGACATAGAATTCGGAAATTGCTTTGTAACAAGATAATTCACAATATCGGCATACCAAGGCTCACTTACCTCACTTACCTTGCTTACCTTGAAGAGTTGCTCATCCGGGAAACATTCTTGGATGGCCACGGGATCCGAGTCACGCACCAATCGGCTAAGGTGGTCGGCAACAACATTGTCCGATCCCTTTTTGTCCTTGATTTCCAAATCGAACTCTTGGAGAAGCAATATCCACCTAATCAATCTCGGCTTGGCATCCTTCTTTGTCAACAAATACTTCAAAGCCGCATGGTCAGTATAAACAATAACTTTAGATTGAAGTAAGTAAGAACGAAACTTATCCAAAGCAAAGATCACGGCAAGAAGTTCTTTCTCGGTGGTGGTGTAGTTTTGTTGCGCATCATTGAGCGTCCGAGAGGCATAATAAATAGCATACGGCTGCTTGTCTCTTCTCTGTCCGAGCACAGCCCCCACGGCATAGTCTGAGGCGTCACACATCAACTCGAAGGGCAAGGACCAATCCGGTGGCGCCATGATTGGTGCCGATGTCAACATGGTCTTCAACCGCTCAAAAGCTTCCTTGCATTCGGCATCAAAGTGGAAGGGCACATCCTTTTGCAACAAGGAACTCAAAGGTCGAGCTATCTTGGAGAAATCTTTGATAAATCGACGATAAAAACCTGCATGTCCAAGAAAGCTTCGAACATCCCTCACACTTGTGGGGATGGGTAAGTGACGCACAATATCTATCTTAGATTTATCAACTTCAATACCCCTATTACTAACAATATGACCGAGCACTATACCCTGATTAACCATGAAGTGACATTTTTCCCAATTAAGCACAAGATTAGTTTCCTCACATCTCCTAAGCACAAATTCTACATTTTCTAAGCATGTATCGAAATCTTCACCATAAACAGAAAAATCATCCATAAAGACTTCAATCTTAGAACCTATGAATTCAGAAAATATGTGGTACATGCATCTTTGAAACGTACCTGGAGCATTGCATAAGCCAAAAGGCATGCGGCGGTAGGCAAAAGTGCCAAAGGGACATGTGAACGTTGTCTTCTCTTGATCCTCTTCCGCAACACTTATTTGATTGTAACCACTATAACCGTCAAGAAAACAATAGAAGGAATGGCCGGCTAACCTCTCAAGCATTTGATCAATGAATGGTAATGGCATGTGATCCTTCCTTGTTGTTGCATTGAGCCTCCTATAATCGATACACACTCGGTGGCCGGTTATGGTCCTTTGCGGCACAAGCTCGTTTTCATCATTCTTCACCACCGTGATTCCACTCTTTTTTGGCACAACTTGAACCGGTGAAATCCATCTTGAATCCGAAATTGGGTAGATGACTCCACAATCGAGCAACTTTGTCACCTCATCCTTCACAACTTGCATCATAGGTGGATGAAGACGTCGTTGACCCTCCTTGGTCGGCTTTGCTCCATCTTCAAGCAAAATTCGGTGAACACACATTGTAGGGCTAATTCCCTTGATATCGGCTAAGGTCCACCCTATGGCCGTCTTGTGTCTTTTCAAAACTTCGATCAATTTCTCCTCTTGCTCCTTCTCTAGTGATGATGATATGATAACCGGCAATGTTTCATTCTCTCCCAAATACACATACTTCAAATGTTCCGGAAGAACCTTGAGATCTAATTTTGGAGCTTGGACAATGGAAGGAAGAAACTTGTTAGATGGAAAGAGAATTGGACTAGGGGAGGAGTAGCATACCTCGGCAGCCACCTCAAGTGACTGCACGGTTGCAAATAAGGGCGGAGACACGGCCTCGACAGAAACTGCAATTTTGTTCCCCATGGCATCAAATCCGATTCCTTTTGCCAAGGTGAGTGCCAAGGTGTCTTGAGCTATTGTCTCCACATATTCATCTTCAGGAGCATCCACAACATCAATAGAAAAAGAATCTCGAAAAAGTTCAGGAAGAGGATACCTCATTGCATCAAAAATATTGTAACTAATGATGTCTCCATCTATTTCAAAAGTTAGTTCCCCTGAGTAGACATCAATTTTGGTCCTGGCGGTTCTCATGAATGGTCTTCCCAACAGAATGGGAATTTCTTTGTCATCTGCATCCGCCGGTTCCATGTCAATGACATAGAAATCTGCAGGAAATGTTAAACTTGCAACCTGCACTAAAACATCCTCAACATATCCCAGAGGGATCTTGTTGGAGCGGTCAGCCAATCTAATGATAATGTTATCCTTTTTCAACTCACCTAGACCTAAATCCGCATAAAGATAAGAAGGCATAACATTAATCGAAGCACCTAGATCTAACATGATTTTATCAAAACTATGAGTACCAATGGTGCATGGAATCGAAAAACTCCCTGGATCCTTGAGCTTAGGTGGTAGTTTCCTTTGAAAAACCGCAGAGATGGTTTCATTCATTACCGCTACATCCTTCTCTCGTGGTAGCCTCTTGTTGGTGCACAATTCTTTCAAGAATTTCGCATACTTTGGATTTTGTTGAATGCACTCAAGCAATGGCATGTTTACTTCCACCTTCTTGAATAACTCAATCATTGCATGATCAGCTTCATCGTGCTTTGATTTAGCAAACCTGTTGGGGAAAGGGGCACGAGCATGGACATTAGTAGAAACTAAACCACTAGAGCTAGAAGACTTACCTTTTTCAAGCACGGCTTGAGTGGATTTCGGATCAGCAGGGACTGCAAGAGGCACGGCCTCTTGCACCTTCTTCTTGTCGGCAGGAACTGCCGCATGGTCATTCTTTCTCTCGGACTGAGGCACGGCCTCTTTGTCCGGCTGCTTCTCGGCATAGACCTCTTCAATATCTTCGTCATCTTGTAAACAGACATTCTCGGCCTCACCTTCCTTAGAAGGCTCCGACTTCTTCAACAAAGGCTCCTCAAAAATTCGACCACTCCTAGTTGTAACGATCTTGAATTGTCCGGCATTCGGGTTTGGCAAGGTTTGGCTCGGCAACTTACCACTTTCATGGATTTTACCCATGAAATCGATAACCTGTCCCATCTGCTTCTTGAGCTCCGTGATCTCTTTAGCATTAGCCTGTTGACCTGTCACTAAAGCTTGAGTTGCAGATGTTAAGTTCTGTTGCCCTTGAGCAAGGGACTTCAAGATTTCATCATAGTTAGGAGTAGAAGAACTAGCATTATTATTTGAACCTTGAACATTGGCATTATTAGGCACGAAATTAGAAGAGTTAGGGACAAAACCTTGAGGTACCTGAGGCCTCACAAACAAACCTGAAGGACGAGGTCCTTGACCTTGCATATTGGCCGGTTGAGCATTGTTGTTACTCCACCGAAAATTCGGATGATCTCTAATTCCAGGATTGTAAGTGTTCGAATATGGGTCATAACGTTGCTTCTGTTGTCCCATAAAGTTCAACTCCTCCTCACTCATAGCACTATTCGGACATGAATCTGTAGAATGATCCGAAAGTGAGCAAATTCCACAAGCTTGGTTGCCAAGGTTCGAACCATTGAAAGCCTTGACCAAGACATCAAGCTTCCTATCCAACGTGATCATTTGATTCCGAGCTTCAATGTCATAGACACCACCACGGCCTCCTGCCGACTTCCTTGAGTTCTTGGTGCTGAATTGACGATTGTTATCCGCCAAGTCCTCAATCAAGTTATATGCTTACCGTCCGGTCTTGTTCATAAATGTGCATCCACATGCAGAGTCCACCATACCCTTGTTGGTGTTGTCAAGTCCCTCATAAAAAGCTTGAACTAACTCGTCCAAAGAAATTCCATGATGAGGGCACTTCCTCTGAAGTTCCTGAAACTCTTCCCATGCCTCATAGAGAGTGTCACCATCCTTTTGAGTGAAGTTCTGAATCTCCCTCCTTAGCTTCTTCGTGAGTTGCGCAGGGAAGAATTGTTTCAAGAACTTCGAGGTCATCTCATTCCAATTGGTGATGATTCCTGCAGGCAAAGAATACAACCAACGCTTAGCATCATCTTTAAGAGTAAAAGGAAATAAAAGCAGTTTTAGGCCTTCTGGAGTAAGATGATTGATGGATTGCAATCTGCAGATATCGAGAAACTCTCTAAGGTGAACATTAGGGTCCTCCATTGGTGATCCCGAGTACTTAGGCAATTGCCCAAGTAACTGAACTGGTATGGAGAAGTTGGCTTCATTAGGCACAGTGAAAGCGATGCATGAAGGTGATTCCGGGGCTGTGGGAACGAAAGCAGATTTGAGTGGTGAGTCGGTCATGTCGATGTCGGCCTTGTCTTCCTCACAATCAATTTCGGATTCGGATGAAAATGAAGATTCGGAATGGATCCGAAATGGAGAAGGAGGGTCTTGCTCTTCAAATTCCAAAGGTCCAACCGTGCTACTTGATGCTTCTTTTTGCTTCTTTCTTTGGTTTTTATAAGCACGGTCAATCTCGGGATTTAATGGAACAAGAGCTCCTTGTGAAGACGAACGAGTGAGTCGTGGTTGCATGCACGTCTAGTACCTGAAAAACCAATCGGCCAAGATCAAGTTAGTATGCATGAGTATAAAACGAAGTCACAAGCAATAAACTAGATTAAGCAAAGGAAAACAAAACAAATTCGAAAATCTAGAGAAAAATTTCGAAATAAATTAAATACAAAAATCATACATGGCACCAATCTTTTAAGATTACAAATTCATACAAGCTTATTTTCGAGTCGCTACTAAAACACTTAAATAAATAATGATTCTAGATGGTAAGACACGGTGGACGTGCGGCCTGGATATTGATGTTTCGATCACAAGCTTGAAGCATTGTTTCTAAATGTCAATAGCTCAATCCAGAGATAGTGAACATGGTAGGACTCGTTTAGTGAGCAATGAGAACTCCATCACCGAGATGTATGTCCTCAAGGCTCTTGAGATCCAATTTTGGTCCCATGTACCAGAGTAATAGAAGGAGCGTACCAATGTACTCAGCTAGCAACAAACTTATGAACCAAACATGACTCCAAGTGTTAATAAAAGCCGCCCACAACCTCATGCAAATCCGAGGGTAACAAGAAGGGTTAAGGCTAGAATTAACAAAAGGGATCCTACCTATTCCTGTGTAGTACAACCTACAACATTATTCATACAAGTATTAAAGTAGAAAGACAAAAATAAAACACAGTTACATCATATACAAATTTATGGTTTAACTTTACAAATATAAACATATAGACATATATACAATGCAAATTTTGACAATTAAAAAGATCGAGGATCCCGAAGGATCCCCGGCAACGGCGCCATTTGATAAAACGTATTTGCACACGCATCAATTAACCCTGTCAACAAATCAATCGTAGTATAAAGCAAGCAGGGATCGTTCTAAACCGGGGATCCAACTACAGGGTAGATCCATCTAATCTAATGTAAATGTCGAAATAAGCATAAAGGGTTTAAGGTTTTATAATTTCGGAACAACATTAATAATAAATCCTAAATTACTTCTATACATATATACATGTGATCAACCAACAATCATGCAAACTCAACCAAACAACCATGTAAGAATAAAGAAGACAATCTCTAATCTCATTTAAGTCTACACCGTGAGCAAATATACAACCTAAATTTGATATGCACATAAGTTCCTACGTGGTTCCTATGACATAGACCAACTTAGAATTAGACTACGGGTTTCATTTAACATCGCGACACAACAAGCTCGGCTACGTGCTCTACTTATAGGTCACACACATAAACTAATCATGCAATTACGTATCACATAAAGAATCGATGTGTTTAAGCACAAGTCCAAATCAAACATAGGTAGAAAATCGATGAAAAACAAAGACAATGCAACTTATCAACTACGTGTATCAAAGTCGAACTTTGGATGATTAACACATGCAATATCAACTACTTGTATCAACTTCACATGATAATGTAATATAGCACCGAAAATCTTAAAGTATTTAGACATTAAACTCACGGCATAATACCTAAAATCATTGATTAAAAATTGAAAACTCTAATTCAAAACATGGTTCAAAAGTACTTCTATCTCATAGACAAGAATCGAAGTATACTTAAGCAAAAACCTAAAACAAACATAAACGAGAACAAACACATAGCAATCCGAAAATAGAAGATGGAATTCACTCTCAAAATATCCCTACGTGTTCTATTCTTCGAGTGAGCGGAGTCCTAGGCTACGTGCTTTGGACAAATGCTGAAGGTGGGATCGGATTGTGGTATTTGGAGGTTGATGGAGTTTCGGCAAAGGCTTTGGTGTTATTTGTACGGGTTGATGATCCTTTTCTGTCCTTGAAGTCGTGCTTTATATAGAGGAAAAACCCTAGAGAAGTCAGCCACAAAGCCTAAACCAAGTTGGTTTAGGATTCCTAGTTCTTCTCAATTTCGGCAGAATGACCTCCGTCTGAAGATTACGTCATAACTTCCTCTAGAAAATAGATATTGAGATGATTCCAATTGATTTGGAAACTAGACTCCCGTAGCTTTCTATCCATATATGGCACGTTTTCTGATTCATTGTGAGCTGTCCTGGAGAGTCCGTTGAAGTTGGCAGACGTGCACAGGAATTCTCCCGATTTGATCCGGATTCTGCTGAATTTAAATCTTCTTCTCCATATTGGACTTGGTTTGGGCCTTTCCTTCATGGACTCGGCTTCGAGGAAAGATGGAATCCTGATTAAGACATGAATCCTGAGTAAACAAGGATTTCAAATACTTAGCACAATTTTAACACCAAATTCTTCAATTCCGAAATTACTATGTGTTTTAACACTCAAACCTACATATTTCTACTTTAAGCAATTATTCTACACTAAACACAAATATAAAGCTAAATCAACTAAATAAGAGTTAACAAAGGGAAAATAAAGGGTATAAACATATTAAGAACGTCACACTTTGTGCTCCTATCAGTTCTCCTTTCTTTTATCAGACTCTGTATAGTTGTAGTTTTGAATAGACAGTATTAAGTCATGAGATTGTTCTCATGTCCTTGTTTTGCACTTTATATAAACAAGAAAGTGTAATCTTAATTCAGTGATAGATCTTGTGGAAATTTCTATTCTGTATTGAGTTTTGTTGTTGTTGATGTTGTTGTTGTTGTTGTTGTTGTTGTGTTATGTTGTTATTGGAACAGGTTGGGATGTCAATATTTTAAGTTAGACCATGCCAAAATTTTTGAAAATTTCCATTCGAAAATTGGGGCGTGACATAATGTGACATGTTTCATTACTAAGGATTTGCCTGATTTTATGAGCAAATAATTTTGGAAGACCATTTATGAATTTTTCTTTCCAAAATGGTTGGTTACTATCGTCTCTAAGCATAACTCGAGAAATGAAAACATCTTTGTACCATTTGAAATCACTTAAGGTAGGACACCTAAGGTTACTGAGTTGATCATGAATTCTGGAGGTAATATGACTAGGAGTACCTATGAAATGTTGGTTAATCGTGTAAAATAAGATATTAACAGCATCAGAAATTCTCATTTCTGTGCGATCGTCAAAGATGAGAGTCCTATCTTCCTCACGTTTGATGGCATGTTTAATGGATGATCTAGAATCAGAAGTGAGATGTTTTTCCCACCAGGAATGAAGCATTCCTGTAAATCCTATAGAAAGTATGTCAATAATTTCAGGCTGGCTGAAATTATGATTAGTGACATAGCTATTGGCTGCCATAGATATGTGATGTAATTTATTTAAGATTTCTTGTTCTGATAAATTATCGATGTTCCATTCATAAGTTTTATTAGAAGAAACTGAGAATTGATTATTAAGGTGATTACTAGGTTGTATATCCAAAGGGAGAGGACGTTATGTCCAAGCTTTAAAAGGTCGCTTCTTTGGATGAACTATTGTGTCTAGTTTTAAGGGTTCTATATTTAACGTTTGAAATATTTGGTTAGTGTCACTAGAATCGCATCGGAAGAAGAGGTTTGTTGGGTATGAATTACTGCAATTCTATTGGGTTCAGGTGTTTCAGTTTTTAATTTTTTCTAACATTCGTTCGATCTTTTGAATTGAAGAAGTAGGCTTGAGGGTAGGTTTATTTAATTCACTGAAATGAATTAAAGGAGTTTCTGGTTTAGGTTGAGGTAGAATGTTGACTTTAGAAGATATGTTGTCAACCTTTGTTTCTATCTTATCTAACTGGGCTCCTATGGCTACTAGGCTCTGGTTTGTGTAATTATTTTGTTCAATAATTTTCTTAGTCTCTGGGTTAATTTTCTTAGTCTATGGATCCTCTACAGCGATTTTAAAAGGCGAGGCTAAGATTGGACTGTTAAGATGATCAATTACTATTGTTTCAACAGGAGGATGACTAGAAAGGACCGAGCTAGTGGAGGTTTTCCATCTTGCTTTTGTTAATGTTTGAATATATTTGTTGTTTAGTTGATCTATAAAATCAAGAAAGAATATTTCAGATTTTGTTTCAAGCATAAATGCTTGCCAATCACGAAATAATTGCTTTCGTTAATCCATGAAAAGGAACTTCATTCTATAGAGGTTTCTCCTAAGGATATTTTCTTCATATTCAAGATGTTTAACTAACCTAAA
This sequence comes from Fragaria iinumae, assembly GCA_009720345.1. NCBI lineage: Eukaryota > Viridiplantae > Streptophyta > Magnoliopsida > Rosales > Rosaceae > Fragaria > Fragaria iinumae. The sequence continues at coordinate 25,592,920 of CM019117.1, forward strand.
ATAGTTGATTACGAAAGGTTGGGTAAGTGTATTTAATTGAGGATTTATTAGGGGGGGTAACTAAAAAATCAGAAGCAGTGGGAGAAGTTTGATCTTCATCTGTGACTGAAATATTTTGAGTTTCATTTTCTGTATAATTTGGGTAACTAACTTGGGAAGTAGTTCTGATGTTTTTAATTTTGAGCTTTTGCAATTCTTCTTCTAATTCTTTAATCCAAATATTTTTAATTTCTTTATCCAAATCATAATCTCGTCTAGACATTGTTTCAACTGTAGTGGAACCAGCAAATGAATGTTTAGCAGTTGCGAAAGAATGTCTAGAGGAATTTCATATTTCTTGAACTCTTGAGTTTTGAATTATCCTGAAGCTTTGAAAATTAATTCTTACTGTGTCATCATTAAATTGTTGAATACAGTCTAAATCAGAAAAACTATGTTGTGCATTGGATGGGTGATTCTCACTAGTGAGAGACCATTCGGAAGGAAGATAGATATCTGACCATCTGATTGTGTGTGGAACGCTAATATTGGCGTTTTCTTGAATGCTTTGAATTAAGAGAGTATGGTTTTTGGGACTTTTACTAATAGCTTGGAAATTCATATTTGTATATATAGTCTTTTTCAAATAAGGATCTCCTTACATTAGTTAAGGTACGGATTTCTTTAATTTGACCTACTTTCCGATCATATTTTCTCATCATAGCCGTTCAGTATTTAGATATAAATGATTAGATCATCTCTGCAAATTTTCAGCTAATTTAATTATCGTTAAGGTATCGAAAATGTATTAAATCAATAAACGAATCGAATCTGTTCATCCTGAACCGTACGTTCTTTTAACTCTAAATAACAGTTTTGAATGCCTTAACGATTATCAATTTGGCTGAAAATTTGTAGAGATGATCTATTCATATATACCTAGATACTGAACGGTTAAGATGAGAAAATGTGATCGAAAAGTGGGTCGAATAAAGAAATCTGTATCTTAGCTAAGGTAAGGAGGTCCTTACCAGATCAGCATTGTGTGTGTGTGTGTATATATATATATATATATTTCTTAATTCCCTCCCTGACCTCATTAAAAAAATACTTGCTCACGCCAAAATCAGATTGTCCACCAATTTTAGGACTATATCACCCTAAGACACATATTTATAGGGCAAACCAAAAAAAAAAACTGCAGATTGAATTTGGAAGGCTATAGTTTCTAATCTAGAGGGAATATGCAGCTGAAAATTTACAGAAACTTATACCTATATGTCTTATATATGTCTGAAAAACAGTTTTAAATTTTGAGCCCTACAGCTTCTACAATTGCAAACCAAGTACACCAATATCAGACCCATGTTACAGCAGAATCTGCATAATAAAACAGTCAATTCGCAGGCCTATAGTTTTGTACTCGTACTTAATGAGACTGTAAAATTTTATGGGGAGAAGGGAATATGTGTCTAGTTTATGTTCCATGTAGTTTCACCCTTTTTAATCATATATGTTTTGGAGATTTAGCAGTTTGCAGCACAATTCTTCTCTTTTGTTTTTCCTTTTTTTTTTTTTCTTTTTTTTTTTTTGGGATCAAGTTTTCATTTTCGTTTGTTTTCTTTACCGTGGGAAAGTTTAATTATTCATTTGTTATACATCTCTTTACGTTGATTAACTTTTGTCTGTTGGTTGGTCCTCATTCATTTGTTTTTAAATGCAGCACATCTTTTTTTTTTTTTGAAACAAAGGCGGTTTATAACTCATTGTATTAATAGTCACAAGCCAGAATGACACCGATACAGACCCCGAAAGTGATTCACATACCATTACATTGAAACATTTCCGCTCATCTAAGATCTAGCAAAGTATTAGCTTACCCTACATAGAGATAATTTTGCATGAAAACTTCCGTTGTCAAGGCGCTCAATTGCGATACGTCAGAAGTTTTCACTATCTAGATGTAAACTAAACATCATAATCTGCAGGCAACAACCTACTTAGGATTCCTAGGAACCTACATACGGAAATTATTGGAACTAAACTATCAAACACTAATTTAAAACCTTAGAGGCCCAAAACAATGGGTTTAGAAAACTAGAATAAAACTAGAACAGATAGAAACAAAAAAGAAACGACTAGGCCCAAGACCCAAGCCGAGAGTGGACCCAAATAATTAGGCCCAAACTGATCCCAAGACTCAAGCCCACACAAGAGAGACCCAGCCTCCTACCCAACCCGGCTCAAAACCCTCCACCATCGCCGACAACCCTCCACTACCTGCTCCGCTGCACCTGCTTCGACAGACCGCCACCCATCTTCCACCTCCATGGCCATACTAGCCCATGCCTAGTCTTCACCACCATCACAGATTTGCCCCATCTCGGATCTAGAAGCTCCACCCTAGATCCGAACAAAACCACGACGATAGTTAGGACCCGGCGACGACACCACAACATCCCATCCCAGCCGCGTCCACGATCTCACCCTTAACCCACTCCACCAACCAAAACCAGAGAGGAAATCCCCGAAACCCAGCCATCGGATCAGTCTCCCTCTCTTTGTTCTCCTACCTTGCCATTCGCGACTTCTCGAAACTACCGAAGAGCCTCGTCGATGTCAGACCCACGAGGGGTTGTGTCACACCCCAAATTTCGGATAAATAAAATTCCAAATTCAAGGCATGATAACAAAACTAAAAAGGGTCATATAATACAATTCAACGTTTACATAACTTGAGAAGTCAAATAAAGGTCACGCTCAAAAGAGCTCACTACAAATTGACAATCAATAATAAAAATATTTAACTCCTAACAAGCAGCTTCTAGACCTCTACGTTTCAATCTTGAAATTCCTCACCTGCAAAATCAACCTCTACACCATGGAATGGTGCACCGGATTGTAAACAATAAACCCGGTAAACTTTAATAGCTCGTATGAGTAAATCTACATTAAAGAACTCAACCCAACATCACATAAGATAAAGACCGGTAATTCCTGCATTAGTAATTGCTTTCAGGAATCGCCTAAAAGCAAGAGAATTCAAAAGAGAGTAAATAAGAAAACACAACAATTCAAATCATAAATGAATCCTGCAAAAATGTAGTTCAGGAATTCACTAAAAATCACACAACTAAGATTAAGAATCTCCTGCAGATAAGCATAGTTCAGGAGATACTCAAAGCAAGGAATTTAAATAACAACACATAAGAACATCACACAATCGTTTCTCTACTCCTACTTATAAGTTAGTCAACACTTAGTCATCCCCGATAAGTAACCAAACAAACGCATACTCATAGGTTCGTCAACACTTAGTCATCTCCCATGAAGTACCGACAGACAGACTAGACCTCTATACTGACCGTAACCAATCACCCGGCCAAGGCTTGGTTCCCGATCCACCACGAAGGCTCCTAATCTAATGCACACAATCACCACTAAGGCACCATTCCACAACTAATGCACACACTCACCACCACTAAGACACAATCACCACTAAGGCACCATTCCACAACTAATGCACACACTCACCACTAAGGCACACAAAACCACAACTAATGCACACCATCACCACTAAGGCACACACATCCACAACTAATGCACATAATCACCACTAAGGCACACACATGATCGGAAGTCCTTTTGAAAGATTATATTTTTTAACAAAAAACTTGTTTTCACTTACCATGAGCCGTTGACGATCAATCTCATTTATATTTAAAAACAACATCATTTTCCTTCAAGGACAACTTCACAATTAGCAATAATAACTATAAAGTAAACTCGGTTCCTATATAAACTCATGTGAGATTTACTCACCCAAATGACATATATTTCAACAAGGCATAAATAACCACATCAATATAACCAACACAAGCAACACCTCATTATAATATACATTTTCACATAGAGATATATATAATACTCATAGATTTTCTCACAAGAATAATCTACCAAGAACCAAGAATATTATGGTCACAAGAACCTTAAAAATAATCATTTAAATAGGAAAACTTGTTTTCTCTTACCTATGAGTCATTGGTGATCAAGCTCATATATTTTAAAACAAACAAAAGCATAATTTTTAAATCATCATCATCATCATCATCATCATCATCATCATCATCATAATCATCATCAACAATAATCATAAATAAATAGGTCACAAAGTGAACCTTGGTGAGATTTTACTCACCTCAAATCTAGCTGCGTCTTCGCATGCACAACACAAGCATATAGCTCAAAACCACACTCCACAAGTCACCTATTAACAAAAATGTTAACCTTAGTAACTATCAAAAACAACAATATCCGACTCGAACTGAAACTCATGTCCTAACCCACGAGCTTGTCACTCGAGACAAATCCTCCTCCTTGACCTTTAAAAAGTCGCCGAAACGTCCTACACATCCTATAGAACTACTAACCAGATTCTCATGTTCGGATTTACCCAAAACTGAACCGAACAGAACTTAGCTCCAAGGGGAAACCCTAGCATGCAATAATGGTAACCAAAACCTACAACCCACATATCAACACGTTCGTATCGAATAGTACTGTAAACACGAAAATATCTGCAACAAATAACAGAAAGACACGTGTACAAAGAATAATTTAATTTAAATCAATGCGAATGCAGGTTACAGTCTTTGTGAACTCCTCTGATTCTATCTCCGAATTTAGGTTTAACTCAAGGGTGACAAGCACTTGTTCTTGAGGGTTACGCGGGTTGATCACGTAACAGGTATTTGGGATTTGGGTTTAGTGAAGAACTGGCTATCTGGGGAGCTTGATAGTTCTTCAAGGGTTTAGGGGAGACTTCTGAGCTCGCGGAGGGATTTCTCTCTCTCTAGTTCGCTGCTTTCTTTTATGCTCCCTCCTCTTGGTATGAGAGGGGGTATTTATAGTGTTAGCATGCCTCCACTTAAGGCATGTAATGAAGATTCTGAATCAATAATATTTTCTTAATCGAATCAATGAATCTTGACTGATTTACTTGCCGATTTTAACATAATCAAATCAATCATATCTTGAGATTTAGATATGCCCAGATCGCTTTGGATTGAATGTCCTGTTTTGGGCAAGATCCTTACGCTATCTTGCGGATATGGAAGGTATCCCGCGAGGAAGCTTGATTTCCAAGCAAGCGGTGATTTCTAATCCCACTTCGCGGACGACTTCTCTTGGACATGCGAACTCTGTCGTCTAGCTCCTTCGCAAGGTTCCCCTTACGCGGGGGCATCTCACCTAGCCTTTATGTTAATCTACGCGCGTGGAACCATCTTGCCTCGCTTTCATGTAAATCTACGCGCGCGGAGTCCATTTTGCCTCGCGAAGTCAAGTTCACCTCGCGGAGTCAATTTCACCTCGCCAAGCCTAGCTCGCCTCGCGAAGTCCATTTCGCCTTGCGAAGTCAAGGTCACCTCGCGGAGTCCATTTCACCTCCCCAAGCCTAGCTCGCCTCGCGAAGTCCATTTCGCCTGGCGAAGTCCTGTTCACCTGGCGAAGTCTTGTTTGCCTTGCGAAGTCATGTTCGCCTTGTGAAGTCTATGTCGCCTCGCGAAGTCCTGTTCGCCTAGCGAAGTCTTGTTCGCCTGGCGAAGTCTTGTTCGCCTTGCGAAGTCTATCTCGCCTCGTGAAGTCCTGTTCGCCTTGCGAAGTCTATCTCGCCTCGGGAAGTTCTGTTCGCCTGGCGAAGTCTTGTTCGCCTGGCGAAGTCTTGTTCGCCTTGCGAAGTCATTTCGCCTGGTGAAGTCTATTTCGCCTGGCGAAGTCCTGTTCGCCTGGCGGAGTCTATTTGCCTGGCGAAGTCTTGTTCGCCTGGCGAAATCTTGTTCGCCTCGCGAAATCTTGTTCGCCTTGCGAAGTCATTTCGCCTGTTGAAGTCTATTTCACCTCGCCAAGCCTAGCTCGCCTTGCGAAGTCCATTTCACCTGGCGAAGTCCTGTTCGCCTGGCGAAGTCATTTCGCCTAGTGAAGTCTATTTCGCCTGGCGAAGTCCTGTTCGCCTGGCGGAGTCTATTTTGCCTGGCGAAGTCTTGTTTGCCTGGCGAAATCTTGTTCGCCTTGCGAAGTCATTTCACCTGTTGAAGTCTATTTCACCTCGCCAAGCCTAGCTCGCCTCGCGAAGTCCATTTCACTTGGCGAAGTCCTATTCGCTTGGCGAAGTCATTTCGCCTGGTGAAGTCTATTTCGCCTGGCGAAGTCCTGTTCGCCTGGCGGAGTCTATTTCGCCTGGCGAAGTCCTGTTCGCCTGGCGGAGTCTATTTTGCCTGGCGAAGTCTTGTTCGCCTGGCGAAGTCACATCATTAATCGACACTTGATAATTGATTTCAATCGGGATTTAAGGTTTTGTTGTCGGCCGATCATTTCCACGTTGCCACGTGTTATTTCCGACGGCTTCCCAATTTTGTTGACTCACGAGCCACGTATTTTCTTGGATTTATTCAACGACTATTATTATCGTTAAATTTTATATGTCTACAAATGCCCCCACTTCAAGGTGCGTCGTAGCCATGTTGTCGTCATGTGCCAGAGGCGCGACTTGAAGTCTATGTTTAATGGGTTAATTTTGTGGGAGTTCCTGAATTTATAGGGATTCCTTGAATTTATGGGATACCCGAATTTTGTTAGGATTCCTTAATTCGCAAGGATTCCTGCGAATTTGATTTGGTAAAGTTTCCAAGTAGTGGGCGGAAACCTTCGATGTATTTCTTTCTTGATTTGCTTGATTCTCCATACTTTTCCAGTTTCAAGGAGGAAAGACTGTACTATAAATTAGAGCTTCCGGTTGAACATTATTCATCACAAAGTTACAATCATCTCACTATGAGATCAGCGGTATACTCTCCCTCCTTTTGATTTGATTGCTATGGCGCAGAGTCATATAATTGGCTGACCCTTCTCTTTTTCTTTTTTTTTTTAATCTTGTGGGTCGCGAGGTATTTCTGAGTTGTCAGTAACAGCAGAAACCTTACTCGGCGAGGCGCAGCAGTATCTTAAGGCAGCGAGGTGCAGCAGGATCTTAAGGCAGTGAGGTGCAGCAGGATCTTAAGGCAGCGAGGTACAAAAAATTTTGACAAGTCAAATTTTTTTTGTGTAGACGTACACTACTTCGCATGGCAACTTTCAAAAGTTTCAAGAAAGGCACGATCACTATCCTTGAAGATACTAACGACGTTCAAAGCGATGGCACCACCTTGTGTGCCTATCCTTCATTGACTGGGCCGCGCGCCCTCGAGCGTCCCTCGTATGATGGTTCAGGTCACATTCCTCGGTGGTCTTTCCAACAATCACGTCAGCTGGCCACCTTTCAATAAGCCAAATCCACCAGTGAGAAGCGAAGCGCAGATGTATGGATGTTGAAATCTGCCCATCATGACCATAACGTTCTTCAAACACCGTTCGTGCTTCTCAGCGACCGTACGTGCAATGGTTCGGTGCAATGGAGAGGGTTTCGTGCAAACGGAGCCTTCTCTTACATGGAACGTTACTGGGAGTGGTTAGAAGACATCTTAAACTGAAGCAGAGATCTCATCCACAAAGCCGGCCTCTACCAAGCGGTGTTCGCATCGCTCTTCAGCTATGATCGTGTTGTTCCTGTGATGCGGGCCTTCTGTGAGTATTGGTGCCCTAACACGAATACTCTTCACACATCGTGTGGCGAGATGTCTATTTCTTTGAGGGATTTGACATATATTTGTGGTTTGCCCTTAACTGGGAGGTTCTATGACGAAGTTGTTCCATCCATCAAAGAATTTTCAGTCAAGGGGAAAAGCGGTGAACCAATCATTCCCAAGAGTTGCAGGTTTTTATTCCTTGCGTACCACAAGCTTTGCAAGGATAATAAAGAGCAAAAAGTGAAGATCGCGTCGTGGATACAATACTGGTACAAAGGAAGTTTGAGATACAAGAGACCACCCGCCAAAAGTGTACGGAACAAGAAAGATGCACCTTAGAACGCGTACAACCTGTCTGGTGAAATCCACGAGGTTCAAGTCCAGACTGATGACGACTCCGCACCGTTCGATGACTTGGGAGTGGATGATGAAGACATGGAGTCTACTTACTTGGCGGCATTTTACGCGTGCTGGTTGTGTCTATTCGTCTTTCCTATGGTCGACACAGGCTTGATCCAACCTAGCGTGTTTAAAGTTGCCAGCAAAATGTCCCAAGGCTATCAATTTTGTCTAGCTGTACCTGTGTTGGCCAACATTTATCAAGGCTTGAACGAGATTTCTGCTTCTAAAGACCCGGGGAACTGTTCGGCCACTTTACCCTTTCACTACGTGTATACGTGGTTGGCCGAGTACTTCGGCACTCATTTTTATTCTCCTCTTCTTGACAACTTTAAACCGCGCATGGTTCACTTTTTAGGGGTATTTTCGGCCAAGCACTTTGGAGACGCACAAGCTCGTTCTTTATTCAACGAGTGTGGCAATGTGGGGATGGACATCCTAGCCATAGTCCCTAAAGAACGTAGAGTGATCGTTGACCGTGAGAATGTTAAACGTTCAGACATTGTCTACCTCACCTGCCTTCGATCTGGATTTCTTACTCTTAGGCAGGGCAACCGGCGAGTCGTTCAACCCTACAGTCCTTACCGTGTCAGCCGTCAGTTTGGCTATGTTCAAGATGTTCCAGGAAGTCTTCAAAAAGACATTCGGATGGGCGCATTATCCTCGACGTACTGGCATTGGGAAAGCTTTACCAAACGTGAGACAGGGAGCACAGTGACGTTGCCTCCTGAGAGCGTTCTAACAGAGTACATGGTGACTCGTGATTATGTGGAATGGTGGTCCAAGGTGTATCGTTCCATGCCCAAAATGACTACAGCAACAATGCTTAGGTCACCGCACCAGCCTTTAAAAACGAAAGAAGACAAGGTTGCTGCTCGCGTGGTACCGCCCCGCCAGAAAGTGGTTCCCCGCGAGATACCATTTCAGCAGGAAGTGGTTCCCCGCGAGATGCCGTCTCGCCAGAAAGTGGTTCCTCGCGAGATGCCATCTCGCCAGAGAATGGTTCCTCGCGAGATGCCATCTCACCAGAGAGTGGTTCCCCGCGAGATTGAACTTGACAATAATCTTCACGCATCTTCTACCAAGGCGTTGCCCCCAAGTAGCAATTCTCCCAATGAACCGCACCAAGCTTTAGAAGGTCATGGGGACTCATCTGATCATCATCTCGCCCAGAGTCACCTTAAGTGGAAGGGGACAAAAACTCAAGCAAAAAGACTTAGTGGGAGTAGTAACAGTTCCAGTGACGTGAACTTCAAGCGTCGAAGGATTGAACCCAACCTTGGCTCCATTTATTTCAATCCTGACGATGAGTATCTCCTTAATAAAAACTTTCTTGGCGAAGTGCCTGGTCCATCGAAACAAACTCCAAATCATGTCGAGGTATGTTTGCCACCATCACCATGTATATTTTTTGACATTATATGCATGATCTGAACTCATTTTCTTTACCTTCTTGTTTTCAGCTTGAAGGACTCCCACTTTTTGAAGATAAAGCTTGTTCGAAAGAGGTTGGCGTCCTTTCAACAGAACCAATGAAGACCGCCTCTTTTCACGAAGACGATGCATGCAAACAAAACGACTCGCAACAAGTTAATCTTGAAGATATTTCGGTGAATCCTCCGAGGCTTTTAAGCAATATGGCATTCTCCGAAGTCACCCGCGGTGAAGTTGATGTTATGGACACTAACCAAGGGCTCCGAAGGATTCGTATGCAGGCTGCCACTCTAATTTGTGAACAAATTGAAGACGTCATCATGAAGCACTCATCAAGAACCATTCTTTCTAAAAAGAAAGACCTTGGCGAGATGGTAGCCGAACTTCAGTGCTATGGGTTTGATCCTTCGCCAGTAAAAGACAAGGTAGAAAGCTTGATGATTTGTGCTACTCAGTATAACGCGGCAAGGCTTGTATGCATGCATAAAGCTACTCCAGGCACATGTGATCAACGTTTGCCTTATATGGAGGCTGAAATTGCAAAGTCGGTCGAACTTCGTCAAACTGACTTTGGTCAACGTCAGACTATGATTGAGTCCTTGGATATCTTGAAGGAAGAGCAATAGAAGTTAGAGCAGAAAATAGCCTCCTTAGATGTGAGCCTTCTACTTCATGACAAAAGGCTTGCCGATTTAGAGAAGTAGAAAGTCCAAATCAAGGAAACTCTAGAGTTGACTGCTGAAGAACTTGAGGAAGCAAAGAGGTTCCGAGATGATTTTGAAAAGCAACGCAACATCTTCAAAGGCCTATCTTGGACGTGAAGGGCCCATCATTGTTTAGTAACTTATGATTTATTCTCTTTTTCTTTTGCGCATGTAATAAGTCATTTTGACAATAGAACTCATTATGCAATAAAAAAAAAGGATTTTTTTTTATGTGACTGAACTTAAGAATATAATTCTCAAGCTGCCTACGTATCCTTCCAAAGAAAGAATCAAGTCATAACGTAGTTCAAGGATGAGGATTTAGAACTTTTTTTTTTTGAGTTTTTTTTTTGGTGCTTTGTGCTGTTTAGGCTCATGCAGGCTATGAGCATTTTTTGTCATTTGCAGTTTAAGCTCGTGCAGACAAGGAGCGTTTTTGTCATTCGCAGTTTATGCTCGTGCGGACAAGGAGCGGTCTTCACTTGATTTAAGCGTAGTATTTCTTTAAGAACTTGCCGTTGATTGGGCCAATTCTCAAACCGTCTTCAGCCACAATTTTGTAGGCTCCGTTGGTGTAGACTTCGCTGATGACATAAGGACCATCTCACTTTGATTTGAACTTGGGACCGGTCTTGTGTGTCATAATGATGGGTCTGCGTACAACAAGGACCAAGTCACTGATTTGAAAGGATCGAGGCCGAACTCCTTTGTTGAAGGCACGCGACATCTGGGCTTGGTAGCATTCTAAATGTTGTTGCGCATCAGCCTCTTCTCGTCTAAAGCTTCCAGCTCTTGAAGTCGTAGCTTGATATTTTCTTCATTTGTGAGGCTTTCTTGCAAAGCAATCCTCAATGAGGGAATTTGCTTCTCTAATGGCAAGACGGCTTCAACACCATACACAAGAGAATAAGGTGTGGCATTTGTGGCAGTTCGGTATGTCGTTCTATATGCCCACAATGCTTCGCCCATCTTCTCATGCCAGTCTCTTTGTGACTTGCTGACGGTCTTCTTCAAGATGTCGCAGAGCGTCTTATTAAATGCCTCTGCCAAACCATTAGCTGGTGCATTGTACATCGACGAAAAGTGTAGCTTGAAGTGATACTTTTCGCTAAGTTTTTGCATAGCACTATTTGAGAAGTACTTGGCGTTATCTGTAATGATGCAACGTGGCACACCATATCGCTGGATGATACATGTCTTGATGAAGTCTACGACAGTTTCTTTCTTTATCTCTTTAAGCGGTACCGCCTCTGACCATTTTGAGAAGGAATCCGTGGCTGCCAAAATGTATATGTGGCCTCCAGAATATTTCGGGTTTATGGATCCCACAGCGTCTATCCCCCAGACATCAAACGGGTGTGAAGCGATTGTAGGATGCAATAGCTCAGGCGGTTGATGGATAAAGTTTGCGTGGAATTGACAGGCTTGACATTTCTGTGCGTACTCCATGCAATCCTTGACCATTGTGGGCCAGTAGTAACCCATTCGCCTTACTTGAAAATGTAATTTAGGGCCTGATTGATGAGCTCCACATATTCCGGAATGGACCTCTTCCATGGCTTTGGACGCCTCTTCTTTTCCCAAACATCTAAGGAGTAACCCGTCAAATGATCGTCGATAAAGAGTCTCCTTGTAGTAGAAAAAGCGCGGGGCTCTTCGTTTGATATCCGTTCGCTGTTTTAGATCGTCAGGCAATTTATTATGCTCAATGTAATCGATCAAAGGATGCCTCCAATCTTCGACGTCAATAACATAGACGGAGACCACATTGGAATTTTCGCACAATGGGACAATCCCTGTTGAGATAACCCATCGTTGGCAAATTGAAAGGTCCACAATTTCATCATTTGATAATGCCAAAGTTGCTACTAAGTTGGCCAAAGCATCCGCCATCTGGTTTTCTTTCCTTGGCATATGTTCTAGTGTAACAACATCGAAACTCGTCAAGAGTTGTGTAGCGAGACGGAAATAAGGAACAAAATCCTCTTTCCTGACTTCGTAATTTGTTAGTAGTTGATCAATTACTAACTTTGAATCACCGTACACTTCTAGATTTGCAATTTGCATTTCTAAGGCCGTTTGCAATCCCATGATGAGAGCTTGGTATTCCACAACATTGTTGGAACACAATTCACCGAGAGTGAAGGCATATGGCAATATTTGCTTTTGTGGGGTGACGAAGACAACGCCGGCTCCTGCTCCGTCTACTCTTGAAGATCCATCAAAGAACATCTTCCAAGTGGGGAGAATTTCTGCAAGAAAGACTTCTTCATCCGGCAAGTCATCTAAAATTTCCCAATTTGCGGGGATTGGGTGATCCGCTAGAAAGTCAGCCACAGCTTGGCCTTTGACCGCCTTGGCAGGTACATAGACGATGTCATGTTGATTGAGGAGCAGAGCCCATTTTGCCATTCGTTCTGATAGGACCAGTTTAGACATGACAAACTTGACTGGGTCAGCTCGGGCTACCAAATGCACCGTGTAAGCTTGCATATAATGCCTCAACTTTTGGATGGAAAAGATGAGAGCGAGACATGTCTTCTCTATTGGAGAGTAATTTAATTCTGCTCCTGTGAGAGTTTGACTTAAATAGTATAAGGCCATCTCCCTTCTTTCCTCGTTTTCTTGGGCTAGAAGTGCTCCAAGCGATCTTTCTTGAGCTGTGATGTAAAGGGTAAGAGGTTTCCCAGGAATGGGTGCACCCAACACCGGAGCATTAGCCAAGTAATTTTTAATGCTTTCGAAAGCATTGTGACATGCTTCATCCCACACGAAAGGCACATTCTTCTTCATGAGTCGACTAAAAGGTTGACATCGACCTGTGAGGTTGGAGATGAACCGCCTGATAAACGCGAGTTTTCCTTGAAGGCTTCTCAATTCTTTTAAACTTGTTGGGTCCGGCATTTCTTGAATGGCCTTAATCTTCGATTGATCTACTTCAATGCCCCGATGCTTCACAATGAATCCAAGGAACTTGCCTGAACTCACACCAAAAGCGCACTTCAATGGGTTCATTTTGAGTTGGTACTCGCATAACCTATCGAACACTTTTCGTAAGTCTTGCAAGTGATCACTCCTTTTTCTTCACTTGACAACCAAATCATCAACATAGCATTCAACGTACTTGTGAAGCATGTCTCCAAAGACTTTCTGCATGGCATGTTGGTATGTTGCACCGGCATTCTTTAATCCAAATGGCATGACTTTGTAACAGTAAATGCCTTTGGGAGTGCGAAATGCAGTTAACTCCTCGTCTTCTTGTGCCATCTTTATTTGGTTCTAGCCAGACGATCCATCCATGAAAGACAAAGCTTCATGACCTGTGGTTGCATCCACCATGAGTTCGATGATAGGCAAAGGGAAATCATCTTTCGGACATGCATCATTCAAGTCGCGAAAGTCTACGCACACACGCATTTGTCCATTCTTCTTTTCAACTGGGACAATGTTTGCGATCCACCTGGGATATTGGACTTCTCTAATGAAGCCTGCAGCGATCAACTTGTCAACCTCCTCTTCAATTTGAGTTTGAACCTCCGTTCGAAAACGTCGTGTCAGCTATTTGATGGGTCGAGCCTCCGGTTTAACAGCTAATCGATGAACTGCTACTTTAGGGTCAAGACCGGGCATTTCTGTGTAGGTCCAAGCGAAGACATCCCTGTATTCAAGCAACAAGTCATAGTACTCTTTCTCCTCTTGGGGACTTAGTGATGCGCTTACAAATATCGGTCTTGGGTCTTCCTCCCTCCCCAGATTGATTTTCTTAAGTTCATCGACCATAGATTTCACCCCATCTTCAAGTTCTGGAGGAGCTGCCTCTACTTCATATTTGAAGCCTTCATGGTCATCCTCTTCATAAGCTTCTACCTCTGCTACGGTGATATGATAAGCACATTGAATAACATCATCCTCATCGCCACTAGCATCGTCGCCTTCTTTATCTTAACCAGTGAGTATGAAGGTATGTTGCCTCACTTTACGTTGGTCGGTCGAATTCACCTCTAGCACACAACGTCTTTTCATGCGTGATGGGATGAGACTTTGGATTTCTTTATTTTCCAATTGGCCAACTTCTTTTCTTTTTCTATCTTGTTGTTCTTTAGGAGCTTGGATCCTTTCAAGTGCTGACTTTCGAGGAGTTGGCTTTATTTGTTTATTTTCTTCATTTGACGATGACAACTTTTTGAACACAGAAGTTCGTGTAGCTGCGGTGTCAAGACAATTGAAGATGGAGCTTCGACTTGTTGACTTTTCAACACGTTCAAACACTGAAACTCTGCCTGTTGATTTAGTAGAAGTACTTTGAGAACTTGGGCAGATGCGATCGAACGCTGAAGTGCGAGAAACAGATTGGATTCGTGGATTCTCATCTTCTACTTCTTCGACGCTTATGTATTGCATGCTTGCCTTCTCCCCTTTCCTTCTGCCTGAGATTTTGACTGGCTTGCTTGGGACAAAACCAAGACCCGTTTTAACCGAATCACTTGTTTTTCCCTGTTCTCTCAACTTCTTTTGAGACTCATTGAGCTCATGTACTTTCTTGCTGACAACTTGATCATCCTCTTTACTTGACGAACCGAAGTCAAATCCGGCCTTTGCCAACAATTTGTAAGCATTGGGGTCAAACCCTTCATTTGTTCTTTTATCGGGTAAAGGTCCGTGCTCTACCCTTCCTCGGATTGGTTTGACAAATCCCTTCAATGGTTGCTTGGTAGGAGTTTGGTCGTTTAAATTTGTCAATGGCAATATTGATGCTTCCTTCAATAATTTTATGTCCTCTTCACTCAACTTCCGAGGACTCACTTGCCGCTTTGTTCCCGCAAACGGAGACTCTCCTTCCTTGCGCTTGGACTTTGGCACATATCGAAGAATTGGGACAATTGGACTAGACTTGTTTGATGTCGCAGTTTTGGATGGAGGCTTGTGTGACTCTTCATTTCCCTTGCCTTTTGCTTCAACTTCTTTCCTTGTTGCCGTCGTAGCCTTCCCTGTTGAGGGTACTTTGATTGGAAGAACTTCTATTACCGATTCCTCATCTGAATAGAACTTGGAATCTGCGTAGTAAGACTCAGCTTCGGTGAATGGCTTGGTATCACCTATCACTGTTTTCACGCCTCTGCGGTAGAATTTGAAGCATTGATGCAAAGTTGAAGGTATGACATCATTTTCATGAATCCATGGTCGCCCCAACAATATGTTGTATGAATTCTTTGCATCGATCACATGGAACAAAGTGTGTGACTCCAATTCGCTAATAACCATGTCTAGTCGAATCATGCCTATCGCTCTTTGCTCTCCTTGGTTAAAACCCTGGATCATGAGACGACTTTTAGATAACTCGTCGATATTGATACCAAGTCGAGACATTGTTGATTTTGGCATAATGTTCACAGCAGACCCTCCATCTACAAGCATGCGGTTTAACTTTTGCTCTCGCATGTAACCTGTCACAAAAAGAGGTTGATTGTGTGGTTTTGAACCCAATTGCAAATCTTCATCCGTGAAGTGAATGGCGTCACAACACGTTACGCATGCCGCACACTCATTGATGCTCGAAGAATGCTGGCCTTAATCAAGCAATAACTGGACTAACGCAAGTCTCGCCGATTTGGAAAGTTGCGACAAGTTAGAGAGGCTAAATTTTAGAGGCAAGTCTTCCAATTGTCTTACATTTTAGTTTCTTCAGCCTTCTCAGCACCTTCGGAATCACCTTCAAAACTGGTTGTCATTGAATTAGCTCTCAAACTCATTCGCATCTTAGGCATGCACCTTGCTGGCGGATTTTGATTGAAGGACTTTTGTACACAAGGAGCGAATTTCTCCTTCCTTGTCTCATTTCTCGCGAGGCATTGACGACTCCTATGTGGTCGTTTATGATCTGGCTGTGGGAGTGGTGGACTTGACAACACACCTGTAGTCGGTAGTCAGTAAACTACCTTCCCCACCCATAGACCAATCATGAAACTTGTAGACCGACGTCCGGGTTACCTCGCCGTGGTGAAAGATCATCGGTACCACATCGGGAAGGTGCTCCTCCAAGCTCCACAAGAAGGCACCATGATAAGACAAATGCATAGTTAGTCCCACATCGGTAATGTGTAATAAGAGGAAACCTTCCTTATCTATAAAAGGAAGGCTACTCCTGTGTAGAAAGGATCTCTCTCTGACTTCCCCATCCCCCACTCCTCCCGGGCGGGATGGATGGATGCTCTTGTAACACCAAAGCCCTATTGGCCATGATAGTGGATTCGTAAGTGGACGTAGCCATGTCCTTCAAGGCATGGTGAACCATTATATGCCCTTGTGTTGTCTACTGTTCATGTTCCACTGTGGTTCCGCATAGCCTACCGGTTCTTGCAGAAACAATTGGCGCCGTCTGTGGGAAACATTACGAAAAGTCATGTTGCTTTGCCTCCAAGAGGCAGTTCACTCATGTCCATGAGAGCTATAGGGCCATCGGGTCGTCCCCCAACCCAGGGCTGTAGGAAGCCCAGTCAGCGGGTCAGCAGGCCACTTAGTAGGCTCAAGCTTTCAACGGGCCAGCAAGACCTTCCGGCCTGGTCCAACTATCATTGAGCCCAACCATCAGGTGGCATAGCATGACCTGCCCATGTTCCCTTTATCACCGGGTCCTCACCAAGAGCCCAACTACAACAGCTCCAAACAGCACTCGGAGATAATCAGGATCCTGGAGAAATAATTCATGTGAGGGGATCAGCCAAGCATCATCGGTGTCCCGTTGGCAGCTTTACATGTGATGACCTGACTAGGCAGACAAGCTAGTAGGTGCATCCGTCCCACATCGCCCGGGGGAGACAAGTTGCTATGCTTATATGTGCAGAGCTAGCACCTTACATTGAGACGCATTTTGGGGTAAAACCTCGAAAGCAAAACCGTGAGGGTCGTTGGGCCCAAAGCGGACAATATCTCAATGGACTGGGCCGGGCTGTTACATTTGGTATCAGAGCCTGTCCCCGGCTGGAAGTGTGCCGACGCGGACGTCGGGCCCTAAGGAGGGTGGATTGTGATGACCTGACTAGGCAGACAAGCTAATAGGTGCATCCGTCCCACATCGCCCGGGGGAGACAAGTTGCTATGCTTATATGTGCAGAGCTAGCATCTTACATTGAGACGCGTTTTGGGGTAAAACCTCGAAAGCAAAACCGTGAGGGTCGTTGGGCCCAAAGCAGACAATATCTCAATGGACTGGGCCGGGCTGTTACATTTAACAACAGTTTCCATTCGAGTATTGGCAGGGCACCGTTTGAGGCACTGTATGGGAAACAGTGTCGTACACCTTTTTGTTGGAATAATGTAACAGCCCGGCCCAGTCCATTGAGATATTGTCCGCTTTGGGCCCAATGATCCTCACGGTTTTGCTTTCGAGGTTTTACCCCAAAACGCGTCTCAATGTAAGGTGCTAGCTCTGCACATATAAGCATAGCAACTTGTCTCCCCCGGGCGATGTGGGACAGATGCACCTACTAGCTTGTCTACCTAGTCAGGTCATCACAATCCACCCTCCTTAGGGCCTGACGTCCGCGTCGGCACACTTCCGGCCGGGGACAGGCTCTGATACCAAATGTAACAGCCCGGCCCAGTCCATTGAGATATTGTCCGCTTTGGGCCCAACGACCCTCATGGTTTTGCTTTCGAGGTTTTACCCCAAAACGCGTCTCAATGTAAGGTGCTAGCTCTGCACATATAAGCATAGCAACTTGTCTCCCCCGGGCGATGTGGGACGGATGCACCTACTAGCTTGTCTGCCTAGTCAGGTCATCACAATCTTGTCTCCCCCGGGTGATGTGGGACGGATGCACCTACTAGCTTGTCTGCCTAGTCAGGTCATCACAATAAACCTAGGGCTCTGATACCAACTGTCAAGACCCACCCCGAATTTCAACCTAAAACCCGAGGTAAGTCCTGCGGGGACCACCTCCAAGGAAAATTTACCGAAGGACTCGGCAAACCTCCCTTGAAAATGGACAACCCTAACCCGGAAAAATATAGAACACCCTCTTAACCCAAATTATTAATCTTCACTTTAATCCAAATAACTGAATAAAATAATACACAATTATTTTTCCGAAAGTTTTCAGAGCTACTACAAGAAAGACAACGGAAGCTAATAAAAATCCTAGTGGGTTTAAACAAATGACCTACTGGCGAACAGTAGTGGAAAAGTGGGTGACTATACCTCGGCGCCTCCTTCTAGACCCCACCCGAACTCTGCAGACTGGGCGATTAAAACGAAGGAAAAGCCCAGGGGAAAATATTTAATCACGTCAGGGTGAGTGAACAAAACAATCTGGACAACAATAAATATTTCCCCAAGAAACACTTTCAAGGACACGACTAGTTCTGGCTAGTCTCCAAATCTTAAACAAGTACAGCCTCTCAGGCTAAATTATATAATTATATCAGTATGTATTCACACCCGTCTACTCCATGTATGCTATCTATGAATAAGCTTGAAGGTAGATAGTCATACCAGGCTAGGACGCTCGCGTCTAACGCACACGTCACCCCATAGTGGCATTTTTCCTCAGTATGGGGGTGGGACCGGGTGGTATTTATACGTGTTCACTCCCTGTACGAATTCTATGAATGAATCTAAAAACATAGAATGAACTCGGAAAGTAGAAAATCGTACAGGGCTAGGACGCTGGCGTCTAACGCTCACGTCACCTCATAATGGCATTTTTTCTCATTATGAGGGGAGCACGTATTGCTAGCTAGCGTTCTCTCATATACATACTATACTCATAAACGTTAAATAAAATGAGTAAAATCACTGAAATTCTCAATTCAGGATAAATTCCAACAAAGGAAATTATTCAACAATAAAACATTATTTAAAAACAAGGTCCACTCACAACTTAGGCCTAAGCCTGACGTCGGTCGGAGGTCTCCTCATAATATTCTCCACCAAAAACATTTTCTCGGCGGCGGCCACCGACCAACTCCTGCAATTGAGTCTTCAACTCCTTTAATTCCGCTGGAGCCATTCTGTAAGGTGTCTGAGAGATAGGTCTAGTTCCAGGAAGTAACTCGATAGAAAAATCTATCTCCCTTACAGGAGGCAAACCAGGCAACTCCTCCGGAAACACATCCGGAAACTCTCTTACTACAGGAATATCCCCTACTTCCAACACTCCTATTCTTGTATCCACAACATGAGCTAGGAATGCCTGACAGCCTTTATTTAACAATTTCCTAGCGGCCACAGCTGATATCAGGCAGCTTGAAATCACATCTCTTTCCCCCTGAAAAACAACCTCAAATCCATCTGGACTCCGAAATACTACTTCTTTCCGGAAACAATCCACCATAGCTCTGTAAGTCTCCAAAAAGTCCATCCCCAAGATCACATCAAACTCCACAATATTTAGAGGAATTAAATCTGCCTTGAAATTAAATCCCTCTACTAGCACTTCACAACCACTAAACACCCAATCTATTCTCATCGCCTCACCAGAGAGAAGAGATACATGCCACTCGCCTGGAAGAGACGATGATGGCACATTGGCATGGAGAGCGAATCTACTAGACATAAATGAATGCGTAGCTCCAGGGTCAATTAAAGTAAATGCTGGCTGGCCAAAAATTAATAACGTACCAATGATGACATTTGGAGAGGTACGACCCTCCTGCTGGGTCATAGCGTGAAGTCTAGCGCGAGTCATGGGACGTCCACGCAGACCACCACTCTGCTGAGAACCACCCCTGGCTGCTGAACCACCACTGGAACCTCTAG
Source organism: Fragaria iinumae (assembly GCA_009720345.1). Classification (NCBI taxonomy): domain Eukaryota; kingdom Viridiplantae; phylum Streptophyta; class Magnoliopsida; order Rosales; family Rosaceae; genus Fragaria; species Fragaria iinumae. The sequence continues at coordinate 25,612,815 of CM019117.1, forward strand.
CTGAAGACTGACCGACAGGCTGAGTAGGGGCGGTCCTCTGTGCTAACAAAGGACAGTCTCTCCTAAAATGATCAAGACCACCACACTCAAAGCATCCAGATGATTGCTGCTGGCCAAAGGAAAAAGTATGACCACCAGATGATCCCACCTTGGGAACTACCACCAGCACTAAACTGACCGGTCTGCTGCCTACCCAACTGGCTCCTCTTCATAGGACAAATCCTTCTACAAACTAATCGGCTGCTCTTCAAGCACATGAGAAGGATCGGCAATATACTTGCAAAGCATGGATACATGAAACACATTATGTATCTTGGACAACTCCGGAGGCAACACCAACCGATAGGCCAGAGAGCCAACTCGCTCTATTATCTCATAAGGCCCGATATACCTCGGACTAAGCTTCCCACGCTTACCGAAACGTACTACCCCTTTCCAAGGAGATAGTTTCAGGAACACCCAATCACCCACTTGAAACTCAAGGTCCTTCCTGCAGACATCTGCATAACTCTTTTGCCTACTCTGAGCGGCCTTGAGTCTATCTCTAACCACCTTGATCTTCTCATTTGTCTCATGGATAATCTCAGGACATGACTTGGGAGCAGTTTAAGACGCTCTTCTTAGGTCAGAGGATTAGTTGATTCCATTGGGAGTATGCTGAGGGGTGTATTAGACAGGGTTCAGCACCCACAGTCTGTGAGGAAGAAGGATATCTTCGATGCTGGGGCAATTGAGTTCAAGGGTGCTTCTGTTTTCTCAAAGATTGATTTGAGTATCATCCTGGAAAAGCTAATGTGGTAGCTGATGCTCTTAGTTGAAACCCCACCATATCTTTATCTCACCTCAGGATGGTTAGAGTTCCACTTCTTTATGAGTTGCGAGCTACATGAGTGGATTTGACGGTGGATGAAGTAGGTGCCTTGGTAGCTAGTTTCCATGTGAGGCCAGTTTTGGTGGATAAAGTGCGTGAGGCGCAGTATAATGATCCTTCCATAGTTCAGTTGATGGAAAGAGCAGTGAATGCCGATTCCAGTGTGGAAGTGGGACCACATCACCATGGATTTTGTTTTCAGTTTACCTCGTACCCGTGAAGGGCATGACGGAATTTGGGTGATTGTGGATAGACTCACTAAATCTGCACATTTCTTGCCAGTGGAAAAGAAGTATACACTGGATAGATTGGCGGAGCTTTATGTGAATGAGATCGTGAGACTTCATGGCGTACCTGAATCCATAGTGTCAGATCGGGATCCTAGATTTGTTTCGAAATTCTGGGGAGCTCTTCAGGCAGCATTAGGTACTCGACTACACTTCAGCACTGCTTTTCATCCTCAGACTGATGGGCAATCAGAGAGGACTATCAAGACTTTGGAGGATATGTTGAGATCTTGTGCCTTGCAGTTCAGAGGGAGTTGGGATAAAAACCTATCTTTGATGGAATTTGCTTTTAACAACAGTCAATGTAACAGCCCGGCCCAGTCCATTGAGATATTGTCCGCTTTGGGCCCAACAACCCTCACGGTTTTGCTTTCGAGGTTTTACCCCAAAACGCGTCTCAATGTAAGGTGCTAGCTCTGCACATATAAGCATAGCAACTTGTCTCCCCCGGGCGATGTGGGACGGATGCACCTACTAGCTTGTCTGCCTAGTCAGGTCATCACAATCCACCCTCCTTAGGGCCCGACGTCCGCGTCGGCACACTTCCGGCCGGGGACAGGCTCTGATACCAAATGTAACAGCCCGGCTCAGTCCATTGAGATATTGTCCGCTTTGGGCCCAACGACCCTCATGGTTTTGCTTTCGAGGTTTTACCCCAAAACGCGTCTCAATGTAAGGTGCTAGCTCTGCACATATAAGCATAGCAACTTGTCTCCCCCGGGCGATGTGGGACGGATGCACCTACTAGCTTGTCTGCCTAGTCAGGTCATCACAATATAATTTCGACAAGCAATAATATTGTGGAGTTTGATGTGATCTTGGGGATGGACTTTTTGGAGACTTACAGAGGTGGTCCCCGCAAGACTTACCTCGGGTTTCAGGGTTAAATTCGGGGTGGGTCTTGACAGTTGGTATCAGAGCCCTAGGTTTATTGTGATGACCTGACTAGGCAGACAAGCTAGTAGGTGCATTCGTCCCACATCGCCCGGGGGAGACAAGATTGTGATGACCTGACTAGGCAGACAAGCTAGTAGGTGCATCCGTCCCACATCGCCCGGGGGAGACAAATTGCTATGCTTATATGTGTAGAGCTAGCACCTTACATTGAGACGTGTTTTGGGGTAAAACCTCGAAAGCAAAACCGTGAGGGTCGTTGGGCCCAAAGCGGACAATATCTCAATGGACTGGGCCGGGCTGTTACATTTGGTATCAGAGCCTGTCCCCGGCTGGAAGTGTGCCGACGCGGACGTCGGGCCCTAAGGAGGGTGGATTGTGATGACCTGACTAGGCAGACAAGCTAGTAGGTGCATCCGTCCCACATCGCCCGGGGGAGACAAGTTGCTATGCTTATATGTGCAGAGCTAGCACCTTACATTGAGACGCGTTTTGGGGTAAAACCTCGAAAGCAAAACCGTGAGGGTCGTTGGGCCCAAAGCGGACAATATCTCAATGGACTGGGCCAGGCTGTTACATTACAGATCTCTCCAATCCATCGCCTTGAAATTCAGGTACCGCCTAGTAGACCCAGTCGAGACTCCACTGGCCTCCTAAAGCTATGACTCACCGGGATCATTTCATCACTACAGAAGCGGAGAATTACGAGCTCGCTTCTGGAACCGTTGTTGTCGTATAACGGATCCAACCGGATGAGCTCTACCGGATCTAGTTCCCCAATCCACAGCTCGTGATTGTCTCTAGGCAACGCTCGGAGGTGACTCTTCGGGACCCGATGAGTTTAGCAATGTCAATTGGAGCTTCGCCAGGAGCAATGATTCATGTGGAAGAAGGGATCTGATAGTTCATGAGAAGAAACATGGCCAGCAATGATTCAGCCTTAAGATTCCGGCGGGGATGAGTATTCGCCAGGAGAAATGATTCATGTGGAAGAGGGGATCTGCCTCCCTGGTATTCTCGAGATCCCGTTGGAAGGTGATTCGCCTCTCGGACAACAAGTTAATTGGTCTCAGTAAGTTCAACTATCCAACTGGACGATATGTGTTCCGGTAAGCTGACATCCACTAGTCGGGATCTTCATCGGAAGTCAGGGGTTAAAGTGGATCTTCCTCTGCGGCGTCATGCCAAAATCAACTCATCAGGATCGGTGACCACTTCCTGGAAATTTGAAATATGACTCCGGTACCAGGTAGTTAACACCACCTTGGAGCTTTGGTAGACTTATGTTCGACTCAATCTCTGGCAACACCTGCTATGAGGTACCGGTGAAACCGATCAGGATCCCGACACCGCAGCTCGCCGGAGTTCATAATAATAAAATAGGGTTCACTCTGTACTCCCGAACATGAAGTTTGGTCACCCGATGGCAGCTTCTATCAAAACACAATGAAATTCTGAAGCTTCAGAATTGTGCAATGCTCCCGTCAAGTAGCAAATCAAGCCAAAGATGGCATGAAGTTATCTGGTGTGCGAATCGCATAGTCCTACCGATGATACCAACAGCCAACAGAAGAGAGAATACTCTTGGCACCCAGCAACAACTGCTATGGACACCCCTCTTGTCTTCAAATGAAGTCCTTTCCGGTTCGCTCTCCTCGAGTATTGCAGAAGGATATCCAAATTCCAGACCGACGGGAAACCTTAGGCGGCATAAAATCCTATGCATGGACAACTCCATTTACCCGTCGGGAACCTACTCTTTGCACCCATCGGGAAGTACTCCAAACTTCTCGTCTCCAAGGACTCGGGGTAACTACTCAAAAGGTCGGGCAATTGAGCTGTACCCTCTCGTACAACCCAGCAACTCCACCTCCCGATGGGCATGCACTATAGTTCCTAGAAGCAATCAAACAGGAAAGAAGTTGTGGCAACTACGACTGGGTGGAAATCGATTAACTTCCTACTGGGCCTAGCCGTGGGAAAAATTGGACGTCACAAAGAGCCAAACCACAAGCGGCTCATGACCGATGCCTCCAGCCATCGCTCGGAGATGATCCAAAAAGACCAATGCCTTCACCGGCAGCATTCGAAGGTACCGTCCAAGCATACTACTCCCAGGATGCAGGGGTCCATATTTTTCAATTCAGGTATAGCCAGCCCCGACTGCCACTTCCCGGTGGTTCGAATGCTGAGAGCACCTACATTCATTGAAACCTGGGCGGACCAGCGTCACCGATTGGCCGGGTAACCAACATAAGGACTCAAGCCTGGTCCAGCCCGCAAATTTGAGAGTACCAGGCGAATCCACTGGAGAATCATGAGCGAGCCTGCGGGACGCTGTTATAATTAGCTCTCTCAGACCAAGCTCATCCATTGCCAACCGGGAGGAGTCATAGTTCATGTAGAACGATTTGGTCTGGACACCCAACATCTTACTCTGGCCACTCGTACGGCACCTTCAAAAAGGTTCTCGGTGGTAACTCTGCAATCCCACCTCTGGCACCCACCATGCACCCTACCAACATGTGCAATTCGGCAACTAAATGAAGCTAAGTCCTTTTCTTTCTCCATATACAATTTTGCTTCTTGTATTCAATATGCAGCAACACGGTTATACACTTATGCTTACTGTTTTCTTTCTCGTGATAGTAGTGAGTAACCGAGAGGTCAACATGATGTGTTTATCTCTCAACTTAGCACCTCACTTATAATTGTTCGACTAGGGACCGAGACATCTGTGCGATGACACGTACTGCTACTATATATGTTCTAGTGTTTGAACTAGAGAGCTAGACATGCCTGTTATTCGTGAGCTAGTTGAGGAATTAAATATAGTTTTGCTTGTTTATGTAAATAGTATGGAAGCATGCATGAAGTTTATCATGCTTGATGTCAAGTTCCATTCACATGATATTATACTGCTCATGCATATATCCACAACACAAATATCACTTTGCTTTATTTCTATGTTGTTTCACCGAGTGATACTTGTAAACTATAGTCGATCAAGTCCCACAATAACACCATGCATGAGGGCACCGGGTTGCCATATATTCCAACTAAATGACCAATAATTGGAGAGGCAAACATGATCGTAGTAAGTCCCGGATATGTGTGGGAAAAGATAGCAGGAAAATTGTAAGTCCCGGATAAGTGTCACCGGGAGGAAGCATGCAACAACTGCTTAGGAAAATCTCGATTCCCGGATAAGAACTAACAGGAAGAAACATACAACAACCGTTTCATGAGATTCTTATACCCGAGCAAGAACCAACGAGAAGCATACACGAACTAAAATGCATGAACATACCCCGACAATGTACCACCGGAAAGCATGCGCGAAACAACTAACGCCATGAAAACTGTAAGTCCCTTGTACAACCCTTGAGAGGGTGGGGGTTGGGCAGTTTATATCATTCCCTTCATACAGAGAATAGTGGCCTGATAACCCACGCGGGGATACTACCCCGCGCTCCAGCAATAACACCAGAAATGGAAAGGGCTCACTACCCTTGTCCATGAAAGTATAACACCAAGATCCACCTCGCGTGTGTCACCGAGACCCATCTCGCGTGGAACAAGATGCACCTCGCATGTGTCACGGAGATAGTCATTGTGCGCGGAGCGGACTCCACAGCTCGCATGTAGGCATTGGCCGCGGAGCGGACTCAGCTCACGTGACAATTTTAGTTATTATAGCGCAAGGCGAACTCAGCTCGCCCGAGGGTCAGCCATCTAGGCGAGGTGGACTCCTCAGTTCGCGGGTAGTCCTTGTGCATGAGAGATCCTCAGCTCGCGTGAAAATTTCAGCCCTTCAGTGCGAGGCGGACTCCCACAGCTCGTGTGTAAGTATTGTACGCGGAGCGGACTCCCTTAGCTCGCGTGTTAGTATTGTACGCGGAGCGGACTCCACAACTCGCGTGTACTCATTGTTCACGCGAGCAGACTACTCGGTTCGCGTGAGGCGAACCCGTTCAATACACGTCTTCAGTACAGACTCCTCAGCTCGTGTGCCTCCTCAGCTCGCCCGAGCGTCAGCCCTTCTGTGCGGAGCGGACTCCTCAGCTCGCTTGGTAGTATCAGCCTTTCTGTGCGAGGCGGACCCGTTCAACACACGTCTTGAGTACAGACTTGGGGGGACTGGGACCGGGTCCGTGTTGCGGACATATGACTAGTCTATGGGCATTTTGTATATTAAGTCCCCACTCAAGATGTGTGTTGAACGGGAACTTGGGGGGACTTGTAGTCGGTAGTCAGTAAACTACCTTCCCCGCCCATAGACCAGTCATGAAACTTGTAGACCGATGTCCGGGCTACCTCGCTGTGGTGAAAGATCATCGGTACCACATCGGGAAGGTGCTCCTCCAAGCTCCACAAGAAGGCACCATGATAAGACAAATGCATAGTTAGTCCCACATCGGTAATGTGTAATAAGAGGAAACCTTCCTTATCTATAAAAGGAAGGCTACCCCTGTGTAGAAAGGATCTCTCTCTGACTTCCCCATCCCCCACTCCTCCTGGGCGGGATGGATGGATGCTCTTGTAACACCAAAGGCCTATTGGCCATGATAGTGGATTCGTAAGTGGACGTAGCCATGTCCTCCAAGGCATGGTGAACCACTATATGCCCTTGTGTTGTCTACTGTTCATGTTCCACTGTGGTTCCGCATAGCCTACGGGTTCTTGCAGAAACAACACCTTTGCGCGCTTTTTGTCGAGTGACAAGTATCCATCCCTCGCCATCATCGCATGGGGCGGCTTTAGGAGCGAGGTCTATTTGCTGGATTGGCTTCACTCCTTCTAACTTTTTATCATTGCCCGTCTTGTTCGAGTAATGGCATGGCGCTTTTACTGGCATGGAAGGTACTTGAACCGGCTCAAAAGACCCAAACGAAATGGTAGTGCAATTGACCGCAGCAACCTCGTCGACATCCAACTCGATTCTTCCTTGTTTGGCAAGCATCATGATCAAATCCTTTAAAACAAAGCACTTCTCAACTGGGTGGCTGACGAAGCGGTGAAACTTGCAATACTTCGGATCATTGACCCGATGCATTTCTTCTGGACGTTTACATTCTGGAAGTTCTATCACCTTGTTCTCAAGCAAATCTTCCAACATGCCTGCCACGTCGGAATCTGGGAATGGATAAGTCTTTTGCTCCCACTCAGTCAATGGATGCTTCTTCCTCCCATAGGCTTGAGTCGGTTCTACTCTCTTAACCTCCTTCTTGTCTCGTGTGGAGATTTTGATTGGAGCAACACTTACAGTCATCGACTCCTTTGTAGATCTTTTCACGACCTTGTCAACTTTGTTGCTGAAAGCTTTGTCTTTTCGTTGATCATTGACAAACTCCTTCTTACCCTTGTGGCTAGCTATGCTCAACTCCATATCATGGGCTCACGTAGCTAGTTCTTCAAAGGATCGAGGCTTGATACCTTGGAGAATGTACAACAAATCAAAATGCATGCCTTGGATGCACATCTCTACCGCAGACGTCTCCGACAAGCGGTCTTTACAATCGAGACTGAGCGAGCGCCACCTGTTGATGAAGTCAATCGCTGGTTCGTCTCTCCATTGTTTTGTGTTGGTGAGTTCCATCATGCCCACAGTTCGCCTTGTACTGTAGAAGCGGTTTAAGAATTCACGTTCCATTTGGTCCCAACTGTCGATGGACTCGGGCTCTAAGTCTGTGTACCATTCAAAGGCATTGCCTTTCAACGAGCGAACGAATTGCTTGACAAGGTGGTCACCTTCTGTCCCAGCGTTATTGCAGGTTTCAATGAAGTGAGCAACATGTTGCTTTGGATTACCCTTCGCTTCGAATTGCTGGAACTTTGGCGGTTGGTATCCCAACGGCATCCTTAGTCCATTGATTCTTTTGGTGTAGGGTTTGGAGTAGGTGAGAGAATCACGAGAAGGACCTCCATATTGAGCTCTGATGGAGTTGGTGATGATGTCTTGTAACTGCTGAAAGGACATAGATCCAAGCGAGCCATCATCGTCTTTGTCATCGTTCTTGGAGCTCTCGCCTATTTTGTGCTTCTTTTCTTCATCTTGACTTTCAAGCCTGTTGTAGAGCTCGGCGATCTGCATGTCTTTATCTTCCACCGTTTTGGTGAGCTTCTCAACCGCTCCCATCAGATTGGCTATTTTCTCTTCAATGGTGGATGCGCCTGTCACCATGACTTGCATGGGGATAGGTTGTGATGAATAATCCGCTGGCATGCCATACGTGTTGTCTTCATCACCATTTGGACTTCCATCATATGAAGCCGTGCTTGATTCATCATCCGTGGCAGGTGAGAATGATCGCTCCCTTGATTTGTTTGGAGTTTCCTTCTCTTCACTTCGCGAGGCGCGCTTGACTCCACTTCGCGAGGCATGCTTGTCCGCGAGATTCGCCAGGGTGATGACTGGTTCGCGAGGGTTGGAAGGCAAAGCCACAAATGTTGTGGGTTGATTCCTCGCCATGCTACGGGTGACATGACCAGAGGGCTCGCTGTTTGACCTCGCGGTCGTTGGTTTAGACTTCTTCGTCGAGATGGCTTGAGTGCTCTTGGAGGCCATTACTTCGAACAGATTTGAGCTTGCTTGCGGAGAAGGAGATGAGAGGCAAAGTTGTCTCACTGGGCGTGTCAATTTTGTAAACATGAAAATATCTACAACAAATAACAGAAAGACACGTGTACAAAGAATAATTTAATTTAAATCAATGCGAATGCAGGTTACAATCTTTGTGAACTCCTCTGATTCTATCTCCGAATTTAGGTTTAACTCAAGGGTGACAAGCACTTGTTCTTGAGGGTTACGCGGGTTGATCACGTAACAGGTATTTGGGATTTGAGTTTAGTGAAGAACTGGCTATCTGGGGAGCTTGATAGTTCTTCAAGGGTTTAGGGGAGACTTCTGAGCTCACGGAGGGATTTCTCTCTCTCTAGTTCGCTGCTTTCTTTTACGCTCCCTCCTCTTGGTATGAGAGGGGGTATTTATAGTGTTAGCATGCCTCCACTTAAGGCATGTAATGAAGATTCTGAATCAATAATATTTCCTTAATCGAATCAATGAATCTTGACTGATTTACTTGCCGATTTTAACATAATCAAATCAATCATATCTTGAGATTTAGATATGCCCAGATCGCTTTGGATTGAATGTCATGTTTTGGGCAAGATCCTTACGCTATCTCGCGGATATGGAAGGTATCCCGCGAGGAAGCTTGATTTCCAAGCAAGCGGTGATTTCTAATCCCACTTCGCGTACGACTTCTCTTGGAAATGCGAACTCTATCGTCTAGCTCCTTCGCGAGGTTCCCCCTACGCGGGGCCATCTCGCCTCGCCTTTATGTTAATCTACGCGCGTGAAACCATCTCTCCTCGCTTTCATGTAAATCTACGCGCGCGGAGTCCATTTCGGCTCGCGAAGTCAAGTTCACCTCGCGGAGTCAATTTCACCTCGCCAAGCCTAGCTCGCCTCGCGAAGTCCATTTCGCCTTGCGAAGTCAAGGTCACCTCGCGGAGTCCATTTCACCTCGCCCAGCCTATCTCGCCTCGCGAAGTCCATTTCGCCTGGCGAAGTCCTGTTCGCCTGGCGAAGTCCTGTTTGCCTTGCGAAGTCCTGTTCGCCTTGCGAAGTCTATGTCGCCTCGCGAAGTCCTGTTCGCCTTGCGAAGTCTATCTAGCCTCGGGAAGTTCTATTTGCCTGGCGAAGTCTTGTTCGCCTTGCGAAGTCATTTCGCCTGTTGAAGTCTATTTCACCTCGCCAAGCCTAGCTCGTCTCACGAAGTCCATTTCGCCTAGCGAAGTCCTGTTCGCCTGGCGAAGTCATTTCGCCTGGCGAAGTCCATTTCGCCTGGCTAAGTCCTGTTCGCCTGGCGGAGTCTATTTTGCCTAGCGAAGTCTTGTTCGCCTGGCGAAATCTTGTTCGCCTTGTGAAGTCATTTCGCCTCGCCAAGCCTAGCTCGCCTTGCGAAGTCCATTTCGCCTGGCGAAGTCCTGTTCGCTTGGCGAAGTCATTTCGCCTGGTGAAGTCTATTTCGCCTGGCGAAGTCATGTTCGCCTGGCGGAGTCTATTTTGCCTGGCGAAGTCTTGTTCGCCTGGCGAAGTCACATCATTAATCGACACTTGATAATTGATTTCAATCGGGATTTAAGGTTTTGTTGTCGGCCGATCAATTCCACGTTGCCACGTGTTATTTCCGACGGCTTCCCAATTTTGTTGACTCACGAGCCACGTATTTTCTTGGATTTATTCAACGACTATTATTATCGTTAAATTTTATATGTCTACAAGTACTTCCTAACCAGCACCACACAACACTGGACGCGCCGCCATGCGCCACCCTACCAACCTTCGAATTAGGGCAAACTCACAACAGCAAACTTGAAGAACACAACAACTGGAACACTTTTCATACCTGTGGCCAAATCCAAATCGGCCGGAAAGAGGCCGGAAACGTCGCCGGAAAAATGAAATCCACCACCGCCACTCTACACCGTGAGTTGAGCTTCAAGACCACCACAAGTCGAACCAGGACGCCAAGGAGCTTCTATCCCGACCGGTTTCAAGCCTCGTCTCCGCCGCACATGGCCGGAAAGCCCTTGGTTTGGAGTCGGGTCCGCCACCCTCACTGTTGGCGTTTGAATCTCTCAATCTCACTCGAGTCGTCCTCACGCATCTACACAGGGAGGATCACGCCGAGGAGACCAAGAAAACCTGACCGGTGCCGCCGTCTGGGTCCGTCGAAGTCGGCCGGAAAAGCCGGGTCAGGTCAACCGGGTTTGGGTCGGGTCGGAAGGAAGACTTGGATAGTGAGGGTGAGGTGCGAGAGAGAAGGAAGGGAGAAAAAGGTGGTTTCCGAAAAAATGAAATGAAAACCCTAACTTTTTCTTATTTAACCCAAAACCCCGTAAAGCCATGAACTTCTGCTGACCGTAACTTTCACATACGAAATCCGTTTTACGCGTGCCACATGTCTGCGAACTGGTATCATCGTACTCTACAACTTCCATGAAGGAAGTTTCTCGAGAAACCCAACAGATTAAAAAGTCAACTCTTAACCTTTCAAAATAAGCATTTTCAAGAATTTAAAAGCTCGAAAACTTCCGGTCCACTCACTAAACCAAAAATCCGTACAACTCCTACTTAGATAATATCTAAAATAAAATTATAAACTAATATCAAATTTCCGGGGTATTACAAGTTGATTAGGACCCGTTCGACGACGGCGAAAGGGCTCGCCACTGGACAGGATAGGGGCTTTGCTTGTGGCCGCTCTCACTGTTTAGGAGGTTAGCTTTAAATGTAGCAGATCTGTAATGGAAATGGATGAAATATGGGGGGAAGAAATAGAAGAAGAAGAAATGAATTGAACAGAAATAGAGATAAACCTATGATTTTTCTTTTATTACAACAATATATGGACTTTATAAGTCCATAGAAATAGAGATAAATCAATCTAACAGAATCTGCTCAACTCTGTATAGAATTAAAACAATCTATGAAATTAGCAGAATCCACAAATTATCAAAAGTCAGTAAGAATCTTTTAAAATCTGAATTGAATACACTCCCCTTATTCTTCACTTGGTTTTGTGTCTTGCACAGTGTGCTGGAATCATGGCTCGCAAACTCAAGACATGTAGAGCCAACACAAATGGTGGCTGGCGTTTTCGCACTCCGGCAAAGAGATATATTGATGCATATGGTCTCCCTCATCCTCCTACCCCTCCTCCAGCTTCTCCTCCACCAGACAGCTCTCCTCATGCGTCCCCTCCTCTCTGGCATGATTTGTTTGGAGCAAATTCCTTTCCGGGAGAGTGGCGTGCAGGTGAGCCATGGCGTCCCATGGTTCCACCAGAAGACAATTCAAATGAAACCCTAGTGGCGTACATAAACTCCTTGGAGACTAACATTCGTTGGGCCAAGAATCTTCAAACAAAGGCTGGAGAAATGAATAAGTCTCTGCTATAAGTGGTTGCTGCTCAGATCTGGTGAGTCAGATTCTCTAAGCCCCACATGCATCCCAAGAAAACCTGAATGCAGTGCCCATGCATCCCAAAATCTGTTTAATTTGATCGGATCAAAAATGAAAATGAAAGAAAGGAATTTAGAGTCTCTAATCTTTATTTGATCTTGTCATTTGACGATTTGAGCACTTACGCATTAATGGTGCAAGTACACCTTGGTGTGTAGAATCCGTTTCGATTGACATAGCGAGTACCATGCAAATACCAATACGTGGCTTAATCATCTGCAAGGGCAAAGGGGTCAGGACACTATTCACGTGAACAGTAATCCCCTTCTCCGTTTAATATATACAGAGAGAGATGTGACTGCAAACTTTTATACGCGCGATTGCTAGTTATTTATAAAAGTGAAACTTTTATGTACTAAGCTCAGCTAGTTTCTAGAAGACAAGGTGGTATGTTGCAAATACTAATGGAAAAAGGTGTAATTGTAAAAAGAAAAAAATGTTGGTTTGGCAGCGAAAAAGACGTTGGAATTTGGAAAGGTGGATTGTGACCGATTATTCTAAATGGAACTAATTTTTTTTTGGGAATTAACGGGTTTCGGGCAAGAGAAAATTTTACAAATAATACCTCAATTACAAGTCATTCATCACATTGGTGTATCAACTTCAAAAAATATTAGATTAGTACCCCAACATCAAAATTCGACATATTATCAATACATGCAGTCTTTAACGGCATCCTTAAGCATTCATCTTTTTCAAGATATTTTCGTCTCTTGCTGTTTTAACTAGATTTTGAGGTTTTCATTCCTTATTCAACCAACTACTATTTCCTCACATCAACAAACAACTATCAATCCCACCACTAAACTCTTCATCAACGCAGCCAACACCATGATGTAATGCCTCAATCCTTACTCCCCAATTCCATCAACCTTAACCCAAAACATCCAAATTATCTACTTTATCAATTCAATCCATAGCCTTATATTCTCAATCCAACCCCAAAACCCCTCCTACCCAAATCTGTATCCTGTGCACTTTAGATCCAAAATCACTATTGATGGGGATCAAACTACAAATAGATGTACCTGGGACGAGAAGTCGTGGACTGGGTTTCTTCGTCTTTGGAGTAGGCAACTGCTTTGTCTCCTTCTCTCTTCCTCCCCTCACTCCTTTGTACCCCAAACAACCTTCAATCTTACACACCTATGAGTTTTTGTTTTGGTTTAAAACTTTAAATTACCAATTTGTTTGCTGGATTTTTGTATGAAACATGGATGGTGAGGGATATGTGTTTATTGTATTGCATGGATAGTTAAAAATGCTTTATGGGTTTTTGCACGGATTGAGCTAGAGAGTTTTTGGGTTTCTGGCATGGATGGAGTCAGAGAAAAAATCATACAGGCACAGCTAAAAAGAAAAAGAAAGAGAAAAAGAAAGGACAAAATTGTCCTTGAGATAGTTTGCATAATGATAGACTTGACACTGTTATTAATGGAAAGTACATTAATTGTATTAGATCAGTATCTCAACATTAGAATTAAATGTTGAGATTATCTAATAATTTTTAAATTTAAGACATCAAAATGATAAATAACCTTTAATTCGAATACTATTTATAAATTTTCCTTTTCGGGCAAAGCAGCTGTGTTTCGAAACAGATCGCGTTACATAACCTTGTTTGTAATTTTGTCAAAAAAAAAAAACCCAAAAAAAGAAGAAGAAACAGATAGAGACGCCGAGAGAGGGAGAGAGAGGGGAGGAGGATGATGGAGATGTGATTTTGAGTATCCATCTCTTCTCTGTGCGTTATCGATCTCATATCATTCGCTTCACCTCTCACCCAACACCACCCCAAAAATGATCGCCTGATTCTTGCAGCGGTGTTTGGGAATCCAATTCCTTCATTTCTAAAAAGAAGAATAGTATTATTATTTCCACGATGTTGGGTAGGAAAACCAGCCAAGTCTGTGATTCTTCCCCCTCCAATGGCGACTCTCCCGAGTCCCACCAAGAAAGGCTCTACCGAGTCTGGAAGGGCAACAATGTAAGCATTAATTTTTTAATTTTTGTTTTGTTGAATCAATGTTCGGTTATGAAGATTGAATTTTTTTGAATTGTTGTCAGAAATTTTTGTGTGGTGGAAGATTAGTGTTTGGTCATGATGGCGCATCACTCTATTTAACTAGCTTCTTGATCGGATGTCCTGCACTCACATTCTGCATAAGAATGCTTGTCACCAGACATCAAGCACATTATGACTATCCTGTATTCACTGCAGGCCTTCTCCTCACTGTTTTGGTTGGTAATTTGAATCGAATTCTTTCTTTATTTACTTCTTCTCTTTCTTTCTTTATATTCATTTCTTCCTTAGTTCAAAATTTCATACTAATTACTATGCAGGATTTTATTTTTCTCTTCCTCACGTCTGGTAGAGATCCGGGTATAATTCCGAGGAATTCAAGACCGCCTGAATCAGATGGGGCTTGCGAATCTACCCCATCAATGGAGTGGATCAATAACAAAGGTTCCAGTATGAAATTACCCCGAATTAAGGATGTACAAGTCAATGGCCATGCAGTGAAGGTCAAGTTTTGCGATACTTGTTTGTTGTATCGTCCACCGCGCGCTTCTCATTGTTCCATATGCAACAATTGTGTTCAGAAGTTCGATCACCATTGTCCATGGGTTGGTCAGTGTATTGGATTAGTAAGTTACCTTTACCACTACCAACTAGGTTATACATACATATAAGCTTGCAACTTATTTCTATTTCTCTTAATTACTATTCTCTTATTTCACTTGCATTTCATTACATTTCCAAGTGCTTAGTATAATATTAGTATCTATGTCTCATTTCAGTGGCTAGAATTACTATTTTATGATTTTTTTTTTTTTGGGTAACCGTAGAGGGACTAAATCATCGCCCCTCCACGAAAATTTATTGATAAGAGAATAAAAGTACAAGAGGGTTGGAGGACTAGGCCAAAGCCAACAAGAATGCAGAACTAGCCAGACTACACAATCAAAACACCAAACAACCATAAATAAAATGTACATGTAACAGAGCAATCAAAACGAACCAAAGACATAAGCAGAACAATCAACGTATTCGAAATGTAACCGTAGATGCCAAATCATTGTTAAAGCTCTGAAGGAGAAAGGCAGGAATTTCTTCCCACCAACAAGCCCCTACCATATTAGCTCCATAATTAGCTAAGGCATCTGCAATTTCCTTCCCAAAACACATGGGTCGGTCTAACATTCATTTGCTTCGTAAGCTGAATCACATTCCTCCATTGGATTTGTAACCTCCAAGGAATAGAGTGTGGCTTATGGAAGTAGTGAACTACTAAAGCAAAATTAGTTTCAACCCATAAATTCCGCCACCCTTTTGACCAGGCAATTGTCAAAGCTTCAATAAACTATTTTATGATTTCCTTATGTAGAAACTAATAGTATTTCTCGTATTTCATTAAAAGCACTACGTAGCCTTGCAAAAAGATGATGAGTTTGAATATACAATGTTAACAAGATGAGAATGTATTTCAGGCTTCATAGGGTAGTCAATAAAACGAGGTAGAGGGAAGACATTGTGTAGGGGTAGACACCCTGGAGTGAGTAATGTGATTTAGGACGGTTTAATCTGTTATTTAAATGTATCAAAACATGCCTTGGACCAAACTTGTACATATTACCTACAGAATACCAGTTAGGTCCGAATGAATCTGAATAAACCTGGAACGTTTCAAAAATCATGTACAAGAACTAATCCCTATGCTCTTTGCAAAAAGCTAATGCCCTTAAACAACAAAAAATCCTTACTACAAGTTAAATTCAGCAAAAGTCCTGAATAAACATCTTAACATCAAAAGAAAAGATCTAAGACCCTACAAAATTACGAAGTTAATACAACGAAACAGAGGACATAAACTACAATAGCTTTCAATTCACATGTGCAGCCTAAAAAGAAATATCAGCGTTTGACGCCTAAAAGTGAGGCCAAGTATCAAATACTGTCCCACGTGTGGTCTCTACCCTCACCCGTAGCTTATGTTATTGCTTTTCGTCATAACATAAACCTCATGAACCCATCATTTATTTACTTTTTACCTCATCTCAATTTAACATCTCATCTGACATCAGCCATATAACAAGTTTCTTTCATAAGATGGAGCACATGATCTGCAACCTCTTTACACATAAAACACCAATGTGGGCAAGGACAATTTTACTAGCTTCTCCTTAGAACAGAATTAAAAGTATTCATCTTTTCATGAGCAGTTACCCAAGCTAGCACCTGTTCCTTAGCTGACACTTTATATTTGCAAGAAGAGCCATAAAAGGGAAAATAAGAGTTACACTTTAATTGTCTCGAGTCTGACTCACAAGAGAATATACCTGTACGCTCCAGCTTCTACTTTGTGCGGTTCATCCAGCCTAGATGGAACGAAAATCTATATTTTTTGCAACAGAAACATTGTGAAACCGCGAATACTATTCTAAAATATTACATACGGTTAATTCGCAACCCCAAACTACACTGAGACGTGAAAGAAAGAGGTCCTGAGAATACTTCTGATTACTAATATGGAGTTGCGGTGCCCGTAAATTATTTTCAAAGTATATTGTCATCAAATTATAGCTATGCAGTTGACAGCTGAAATTCATGATTCTTAAGCACTTTTGTGTGTTACATATGGATATATAATTATATACTAACCAAAATCTCCTAAAAGTTTATATATCAGTTAATTTTGAATTCGTACTGAATTGGAAGTCACTTCTATTAATACACATGCTTTCATATAGATATCAAAATAGGTTCACGTTACATCATTATCGGTACACAGATATAAGCTCATAAATAAGGCGCAGTTAGACATAATTATAAGCTCATCAATATAGGCTTGTCCACATAATATATTGAACGTTCGTTAAGAGTTCATAATTAAGTGGGCTTATATAGACAACTAAATTTAAGTGAGTGTTTGTAGAAAATTATTTAGATATAGATGGACACAAATCCTGTTGCTGGGTCTCTGACATGGCATATCAATTTTGTTAACCGTGTTAAAAGAATTATTTTAGTTTATTATGACTAGCAAACTGAATTACATTTTGTCATATTGTGCTTGCAGCGTAACTATCCATTTTTCATCTTGTTTATTTCATCATCAACCTTGCTCTGCATCTATGTCTTTGTGTTTTCCTGGATCAACCTTCTTCACCAACATGGCAACTTATGGAAGGCCATGTCACGCGATGTCGTCTCAGTAATCTTGATAGTATATTGCTTCATAGCTGTCTGGTTTGTCGGGGGGCTTACAGTTTTTCATGTCTATCTAATATGCACCAACCAGGTACCGTTTTGCTATTGTTCATATTTGTGTTATTCATGTGTTGATAAAGGAATCTTCTTGCGTGCATGAAATAATTGAGCTTAGGGAGATTTACACCAGAATAGATGTCATATATGCTTCGAGTTTCCTTCTTTTCATTTTGATTGGAAGAACTTTTATGCGTTATATTTGCAAAAATGTATGTTCAATGAATTTACCTGGCTTTAGATAATTGAACCGCGTGGAAAAAGAAAAAGGTATGATTGATCATGTATCTGAGTAGATAGCTTAAATTTTCTTGGACTGTAGCATAATTCCATTACAGATACAAAAGAAAAATGATAATGATATATCCTTGGTAGGAGACTTGGAAGCTACATATAAGTTCATAAAAGCAACTTGGTCTATCTGGACATTAGACATAGTACTAATGATTTTGCCACATCATTTTACGTTATACTGTATAATATATTGATTCAAGCTGATGAATTCTGGTTATCTACTGAGCTAAATGAATATACTGATGAGCTAGTCATAATTTTGGCTGTTCCAGTTTGAGAAAACATAGAGGTCGGCCATGGAAATTTTAGACAATATGAATCCCACATTTGTGTGTATGTGATACATATAATCCTCTTTGTTGTGTGTGTGTGTGTGTGTGTGTGTGTGTGTGAATGTGTGTGTGCATGTGTGTAGTGATACATCCAATCCTCTTTGTTCTCATTTACCACCAGTCCCTTTGGGAAAGACTTATTTGGGTAAAGTCACAATTCCACCTTTCTAATTATAATTCATTTATATTATATTTTTGAAACTAGCTGACAAACTTTTATTAAATAGGAATAAACTTCTTGACAGTACATCATAAACAAAATAAAATGTTACAGAATTAAAGAAAATAAAGAATTCTAAAAGGGGAGCCACAGTAATACCGAAACCTAGAAAGTAAAATTGAAAATAACTGCAAATTAAAGAAAATTAAGGAAGCCCTAAGCCTATGCCCAAAGCAAGGTCCAGCCTAGACCCAGACACCAATCTCCTCCTGAGACCCGAGAACCGTTCAAAATTCGAGTCCGGATCTCAAATTCGGATCCAAGGCCTTGGCCCAAAAGCCCATAATGGAACCTTCTGGCTTGTTGAAACTCTTGGGCTGCGCGATACAATACTGAATAGTGGTAATTAAAGTCGTTAACGCTATTAAAGCCATTAAAGCAATTACAGCCGCAACAAGTAACAGCTGTAATGTCTCTCACCCTCCCGTGGAAACCCAGATGCACCGCCGTCGCAACCTCAGACCGCCATTAGGTGTGTAGAAAATTCTTGTATTTATTTAGGAAAATAAACACTCCCATACTTTGGAAGATAATTTGTATGAGGCATTGATTGATAATATATGTTGATTCCCTTGTCCAGCTTGAGCAAAACAAACCATGTGACACCAATCTTTGCAAGGATTTCAATGTCTAAAGGGAGAGATTGTCATTAGTGTGTGCAGACATTGCCCCCTTTGGTGATGACTCCACCACTATCTTGAACCAGTAAAGGGTAATGCCCTCTAAGTGGAATCTAGTAGGCTATTGTTTTCTAACTCTGCAATTAAACTTAAAATAAGTTGTCTACTGAACCTTTGAGCACAGCCGTAACTAAACTAAGTTCGCTATAGTCGTGAGTAGTTATAAAACCACAAAACAAACACATCCTACTACTTTAGTGTCTTGTCTATGTCTTGTTGTACTTAAGTAGTTAAAATTTTATTTTATAGTACCTTTTGCACCAACCTTTTTACATTATTTAGCAGACTGTAGTATTATAATATTTTTTTTATATTTTGACTACTTCTTTTTAACAGACAACATATGAGAACTTTCGTTACCGCTACGATAAGAACGAAAACCCGTACTCAAAGGGGATACTAGGAAACTTGAAAGAAGTGTTCTGCTCCAGGATTCCACCTTCAATGGTCAATTTCCGAGTATGGGTTTTAAAAGATGATGATAGTGCAATGGGGTCCGTTGCTTCAGAGAGTGAAAGAGGCTTTATTGGTTCCAAAGAGAAATTCGACATAGAAATGGAGAACAAGTTTACCAGGGACGGTAAGTTGGTAGTTCCAAGTATTTTGCAGAAATTGGACTACAATGGCATTGATGATAACATGAAGAAGAATAATTTAGACATTAGTGGTTTCACTGAGGGCTTGAAAAGGAAGGTATAAAAGGCCAACTGTTTCTCTTTCCGATTGGTCAAGACACAAAATTCAAAAGGGGGTTCTACAGCTGGAGTTAATTGTGTTAGCGGCGGGAGGGCACAGTAGTTCCAAATCAGTAGTGAAAGGTAGTCTTCCTTCTAATATACATGCAACTTTTATTTTATTTTATTATTATTATGAAGTTATCTTGTAGAAGGCAATTAGAGTGATTTATTTGTTTGTTGATGACCCTATTCTCTGGTTGCATATGTTACTTGATTACTTCAAGTTTCTTATAACAATTTTTTTAGAAAGGGTTTTATTTTATTTCTTATAACTTTTCTTTTAAATAATAGCGTAGATGTTTTGTTTGCGTTAATTAAACCATCATTATCAATACCTGGATAAATGACTCAATACATTGTAGTGTAGACTTGTAGAGTCAAATGTTTACAAAAAATGCTTATTCTGTTCAATCATTTTAGTTTGTATGTTATGTTTTTATATTAATGTGACAAGTTCATGGTAGCCTTGTACTTTGTCTATTTACATGATTAGAAAGTGCATCATGGTACATTATTGGATATGACTTGCTAAAACGCTTCGGTACATGCAGCTAGTTTATTTACATAAATTTATGTTGATTCGTGGCTGTACATTGAGATGTAATACCAACTTGTAGACAACACCAATATAGTCTTAAACGGTGACACTGGTGTGAAATACTGTAACTTGTGGAAAATCCAGAAATGAGAAGGTGAACAACTCCAGTATATGGCACAACTTGTGTGCATGACCTTTTATTTTGCATTTTGGTTAGTACTCAACATACGTTTTATGTTTACAATTTACATGAGTATGAACATATGTATTGTATGTTGGCACATGTTTGAATTTAGATTTTCCACATTTGATCTAATTGCTTTGAATTTAAAATGCAAGACAAACAGTTCAAGTAGTACTTCAGATTTGAAATCATAGTTGAGTATGATATGATGTGGGTTAGCCCCTTGTTACTGTGATCTTTGTACAATAATCGGTTCACCTTACCATGTCTGAATTTTTATTTCTCAGGTTTTGCCCGAAAATTTTTTCTCAGTACATGTTTGCCATAAGATAAATTGACTAAACTTGTTGAGCCAATGATCATAAAATGCTCATTTACTGAGATTGTAGGTGAAATGTGAAGGTCATTGATGTATTTTATAATGGAATCAAGAAAATGAGACGAATTCATTCTACTGTTCAAACTTGCCCAAACGCCTATTTTCAACCTACATCATTACGAATGATGGAAAACTAGCTGTAATTTGATACATAAAAATTAATGAAGTGATACATCGGAAAATGCTTATGTTAAAATATAGTAACTTCATATTTTTATGTGATCGTGTTAATTTATTTCTAGTGTTTAGTACCTGTTTATATTGTCATTCTTTTTTCTTTTGGTGTTGGGGAATGTAGTATGTGAGCTAAGGATAATAAGTTTAACTCATTCTAAAAGTGACAATTCAATCTTAACTACTATGTACACTTTCGGTCCTTGGCATTCTAATAGAAATAGATTACTATACACATAAACAGCTTCTATTCCTTTTATTGAAGGAAATATAGTTTTAGTGTGCCTTAGGAAGTTACTGATCAACATATGTAATAGCTCAATTAGTCATATTAACCATTAGGTGTGTAATTATCGTTGTAATTCACCTCTATATAAGAGGATTTGTAATGAAATGACTAACTATTCCAATTGTATTTTTACTTTTACATCTTTTTATATTTAAATCTTCGGTTGGAAATATGAATAATTTCTTTCTTTCTTTCTTTCATAAGCAGTATGGGGTTTAAAACTTCATATCAAAATCCAATTAACTGAAACTCCTGGAATTTGCAATGGTGATGCTTATTTTGTAGCTCGTGCTGGTGCACTACCATTTAAGCAACCTGCCTATTGGATGGAATGTCACACGTCTTGGCTGGAAAATATTTTATTGAATAATGCATTGTTAATTTTTTTTTTTTTTGTGGAAATTGAATAATGCATAATAAAATATTGTGACTAGTTGAATTTTGAGGTTTTTTATGGAGGCACATTCTGATGGAGAGAAAAGATCCCACAAAGTAGTCATGTTATTCAATTTTTCCTCAAGTGCAGAGTTAGAAAATACTTGATTTATCGTCCGAGAAGAGGATAACGTCCCCTTATACTGTTGATAGTTGAGGGCACGATTTTCTAGGAGTTGCTTAGCCACTTTTGTTGTTTATCCAAGAAAGAACCTCCCGCAGAAGCATCCAAAAGTTCTCTTTCGTTAGTGAGAAGTCCCTCATAGAAGTATTGGAGCAGGTTATTTTCTGACATTCCATGGTTGGGGTATGACGGCACTAGAGCCATAAACCTCTCATAATAGGTGCAATATGATTCATCAACCTTTTGTTTCATGCCAGTAATCTGCTTTCTTAGGATAGTTATCATTGATGCTGGAAAGAACCTTGTGAGAAACTCTCTAACCTTCTTATCCCAAGAGTCAATATGGCCAGATGGAAGCTCAAATAACCATGTTTTCACCCTATCTTCAAGAGAGAAAGGGAATGCCTTCAATTTCAGAATTTGAATGTTTGCTCCCTTTGGACACATACTTGTACACACAAACTGGAACAGCTTCAGATGATTGTTAGGATCCTCATTGTTAAGTTCATGGAACTTGGGGAGGTGGTGTAAGAAACCACTCTTCAATTCAAACTCCGCTTCTTTATCTGTAGCCAGAGCTGGATAAGTGATCCACGTTGGAGCAACTGCTCCTTGAGTTGTTGACGAGAGTTGCCTAATAGTTGTCATGGATTTTTCTTCAAGGTGTGGTACTTCTTCCTCAAAGATTTCCTCCTCCTCGTCTGAGAGATGTGATGAACTAGCTTCTGAGTGAACTACTTTTTCCTCTACTCGAGTTGTAGATGCACTTGCTTCCTTTAACTTCTTGTTCTTTCGAGCAGTTCTCTCTATCTCAGGATCGAAGAGAAGTTCACTTGTCGATTTCGCCCTTGTATGCATAAACCTACGAGTTCTTGCATCGAAACAACTAAGTTAGTCTACGAGAATTCACATGAAATGCACATTCATAGGTTTTACATACACATGATTGAAAAGGGCGTTTCAAATCTGACAAGTAACTGTAAGTCACACATTTATAAATAACATTTTCTTTTGTTATAAATATCGTTCATCTTAAGTTTAATTTCAAGCGGTAAACGGTATCGTCGTCTAGACATGAATACTCTTTCATGGTTTGAGAAGGATTGAATGTCCAGGCCAAGCTGAGGCATACTGGTAGGACTCATTTAGTTGGTACTACGGAGGTCGAAACCCCTATCATGCAAGCACAGTTTGTAGTCCTCTGAGATCTAATTTTGTACCCGGTCGCTCACTGGCCTAGACACCACCCAATATGCCTCTTACTCAACTAGGAAGATATTCAAGTTGTCAGGACTCACCCCGGATTTCACCCTGAAATCCGGAATGAACCTTGCGGGGACCACCTCCAAAGGAGATGCTACCGGAAATTCGATATAACCTTCTTTGAAAATGGACAACCCTTCTTAAAAACATCTGCAAACACACTTCTAAAATCATACTCCAACCTTGTACTCCTGGAGCCTTCCTGCTCCCCAAGTTCATCACATCTCCCAAAATATCAAATACTACTCTAAAAGAATCCCACATCCAACAACAAAGTAATCAATAATTTATTAACTGGATTATCAAAGCATATCTAATAATGAAAGAAAAACAATGAATAAAGAATAAGCGGAAGTAGTCCCTGACTATGCCTCGACTCCATGTACGCTCGACCTCAAATAAACTTAGCTTGCAAACTGGGCATTTGAAACCGAAGGGCCCAGGGGAAAGTAATTTAAAACGTTAGAGTGAGTGAACAAAAATAAATTAAATAATTTAACAAAAACGTAATTTAAATACTTTCCCACGTTTAAACTTTAAAATCTTAGCTGCACGCAATTTTGATCATCCAAATAACTCTATATCCAGAATCACGTAAAAATGGACAAATCAGCCACACTGGTTAATCAAATACATAAATGTCGTAAGAAAAGATAAACCAGCCCCGCTAGTTAATCAGATACATAACTGAGAAAATAAAACAAGGGGAAAAGATATCACCATGTAAGAGGAGCCTCCCAGGCTCTAGTAGCGTCCCACGCTAAGCGCTCAACTCACATATGGTGAGGACCGCTAATACAGGCTAGCTAACAATGAATAAGAACCGATCGGAGCCTCCCAGGCTATAGTAGCATCCCACGCTAAGCGCTCGACTCACCTATGGTGAGGACCGCTAATAAAGGGTAGCTAGCAATGAATAAGAACCGACCCTAGTATGGTGACAAAAACATACTAAATCACTTAAATCCAATAAGCTTCCCCAAGATCATGCGAATGGTACGGTTCCTAACCGTACTTGGAAATTATCATAAGAAATTAAAATAAAACTCAATGACGTGTCTCACACGTCAAAATATTCTCAAATCCATAATTATAAGAATGATTTAACTATCAAGTATAAATTGTAAATAATATCTCAACCTGAAATACTCGCTAAAACATTTTCAATGCCAAGATCGATAATCCACAAATAAATAAGTAAATTATAAATATAGAACTACCGAAAATCTCATTTTCAGTAATCTTTTATAAATCTCAAAGTCAACAAATAAAAACGATAATAATTATATCCGAAATCATCTCAAAACATAAACCATTAAACTCAACTTAAAACATAAGTCCCAATAAGAAATCCGCATCGTATTTGAAAATCAATCCGGAAGGATATTTCCCATGCCA
The DNA here is from genome assembly GCA_009720345.1 of Fragaria iinumae. Classification (NCBI taxonomy): domain Eukaryota; kingdom Viridiplantae; phylum Streptophyta; class Magnoliopsida; order Rosales; family Rosaceae; genus Fragaria; species Fragaria iinumae. The sequence continues at coordinate 25,637,216 of CM019117.1, forward strand.
ACTCCAAAATCATAGAAATGATAAGCCAAACTTTCTTACTTTCTTGAGAACGATAATTATAGAAAAGATATTTATAAAGCGATAGTAACATGCAATTTATTTAAAGTAAAAGTCCACTCACAGGTTAAGCCTAAGCTTTCCGATGCTTGGGACGCTCCTCGAGTGCCGCCTCCAAATATCCAAATCCTTGAGCCAATCCCACGCCTGACCACACGCTTGACCATAAGCTGTAGGACAAATCGGTTAGATTGTACTCCGAAACTACTATTGACTCAACGTCCTTCCTAGTTGGACTAGGGTTTCCTAGGTTGACCATGATTGACCAACAATTGACCAATTGATCGGTTTCCATAAATAGAAAGTTTCCTAAAATATAAACTTTCCTAACTTAATAAGTTTTCCAATTATAACCCAAAGTTTCCTATTTAGGAACTACGACTTGGATTAGAAAGAATAGCTTCGAAAACTACCTTAACCGGATATGCTGCCTCAACCGGATATGCTGCTCGCTGGAACCTCTCGCCGGATTCCGGCGACCACCTACCGGAATTTCACCATGACCTCCCTATAATCTTCAAAACACCAAGTTCTTGACATATAAGCAACAAAAATAACGAAATCAGCCATTAACCATCTCCAAACAACACAGAGCAACAACACAGTAGCAACAAAATTCGACACTTACCTCCAATTCGCCCAAATGACAATCCAAGGGCTCCTCCCTGCTAAAACTAAACATGTAGGACCTCCAACTACTCCCAAATCGAGAACCAACATCCCAAAAGCCAAGATGTGGAGCTCAATGGCCTAGGAACCTCTGCCTTAGTCGCCACCTCCACCAAAACATCGCCACACTACTTCGGGTCCCCATCTAGCCTTTGTTCCGCCTCTCTTCAGATTAGGGCGACACTAGGAGAGGGGATGAGATTGCCGAGATCCTCGAGAACTCAATCACCGAAGCGCGAGTTCGAACCCAGAAAAGAGAAGAAAGGGATTTTCATATTAGGGTTCGATTCGAACATTCAAGGACATAGAAAGAAAAAGGGAAGACAGGAGAACAAGAATATACCCATCGAAGCCGTCGTCCCCGCCGGAGCTCACTGAAATTCCGAGAAGACAACCGGGTTCCTCCTCCACCAATCTCTCTCATCTAAGGCCGCACATACAATTTAAGGGTTGGGTTAGGTAGAGAAGAGAAAGACAAATGTTTTGATGGCGGTCTTGCGGTATGCGGTGGCCGGAATTGGCGACCCCACGCCGGAGATGGCGGTGGCAAGCGAAGAGGAGAGAGAGGGCTGGGCTCGGGTCAACGCCCGAGTGTGGGTTTGAAAGAGTCAACCCATCTCTTTTTCTTTTATACTTGAATCAACGGCCAAGATCAAAACCTTAATTGATCCGACGGCCAAGATTAAATGAGTTATTTTCTAACTTCAGAAAATTAATTTATTTTTACTAAACTTCGATAAATCGTAGAAAATAGCTTGAAGCTCCGCAAAATAATCCGAAGAAACCGGTGAACTCGTGTCGTTGCATACTACGACATCGGGGCCTTAAAAGAAAATTTTGACATTTCAAGAAAAACTCGAAAACGAACTCGAGCGTTAACTTGTTAAGTTACCGAGCACAGTTAAATTTCACAGTAAATCGTAGAAAACCTGGTAAATTGGTAAAGCTAGATACGGGGCGTTACACAGGTGTTAGACAGTTCTACAGGTGTTAATAAGAGCCACCCTCAACTCTAGTGGGCCATGAATGACGTCACTAGAGGGTTTAGGCCCTTATTAACAAAAGTGACATTGCCTATTCTGGTTAATTTACAACTCAAAATAAAAACTTAAAATAAATAATAAAAATAGCATCACAATTATTTACTAAATGAAAAACAAATATATCATGTGTATACAACAATAAAGAATGCTTATTTAGCAAAAGATTTTTCAATCCCCCGCAACGGCGTCATTTTGATTGATGGTAAAACCTGTATCAAATAAACCCTTTTTATTGTTAGTAGCACAAGGTAAATAAGGGTATCGTATAGCCTTACCTACGAGTGGGTGGTGTTTTGGCCACGATCCTCAGCAGGGGCAGAGGGATGGTAGCAGTCAATGCTTCTAGGGATGCGGGGCGTGCCACCGCATGGACGCGGAATGTAGTAGAGTTGTTGTTATAGTGCGCTGACCTGTACTTCTAATCAATCGAAAGTAGAGCTCCGGTGCCATCTCGCGGACGAGGAATTACAAGCACTAAGCGATTCGATACTCACGGTATGTCGCGAGCAGAGCAACCAAAGAGAAGGGAAAACGAGAACACAAGGGAGCTCCGGGGAGCTTGTAAAGAAAGGGCTAAGACGAGATGCTTTAGCACTGAGTTCGACTAGGTCGATAGTTGTATTGAGTTGTTGTTTGTTTGTTTGAGAGAGACATTTTTGTAAGTCTTCAAGCCCCTTTATATAGTAGCTTGCCTTCTGCCAGAAGAAAGATAATCATAGTCCAATTCGGACTTATAGTCAGAATACCACAACGACACTGCTTCACTCACGTGAACCAATCATCTGCATGACACGTGTCTAGCCGCGTGATTGACTAAGCCTGGGCTACTGCTTCTTCGCGAAGTCTCCTACGCGGAGCCATCTCGCCTCGCCTTCATGTACTTCTACGCGAAGTCCATCTCGCATGCAACCTGTTTCATCTAGCTCACGCCATTTTGTAGGCAGCTAAACATCAGACCAAGTCAACCCACGTCTTCTAGTCTTCTATGAGAACTATACACCTAGCTCGCATGACTTTGTCGGCTGGCCACCACTTGTAAACCCAATTATTTGGGCTCGCCGGTGTGACGTGGATCAAGAATTTAACTAATATTTGTTTTGGCCACGATCCTCAGCGCGCGGAGCAGAGGTTTCTAGCAGACAAAGAGATGGGAGAGTTGCGGGCGTGCCACCTCGCGGACGAGGAAAAGGTTGATGGGGGGTGCGCTTGACTTCTTGATCAGGCAGAAAGGGGGGTCACAGGTGCCACCTCTGAGGAGGATTTACGAGCACAAGCGGGTCGATACTCACGGCGGCGCGAGCAGAGCAATCACGGGGAGTTCGGAGAGAAGCGGGGGTGCAGAGTCCGGAGAGCTCTGGAGAAAGGCCTAGGCGGCGGCGCTTAGGGTTAGGGTTTCGAGGAAGGCTCGAAGGGAAACTGGGTTTCAGTTTGTGTTTGTCTGAGAGTTGTCTCTGAGTTGTTGTTGTAAAGTTATGTGTGTGTTTGTGAGAGCTTTCGAACCCTTTATATAGTGGTTCGGCAGAAGCAAAGTGATTAGAATCCAAGTCGGACTTTGAAACACTAATTCACAAGGACACTGTTTCGTCCATGCGAACCAACCAATTGATGACACCTGTCCAGTTCGCATACTTCATTCCGCGCTGCCAACTGTAGACTCCTATGCGAACTGGAATTAGGAGTATCTCCATCTCGCGGGCTGCTGCACGGAGTTATCTCGCGTGCTTCTGTAGCTCATTTCCATTTCGCGGGCTATTGCAGCTCGCGAGCGTTAAAAGGGCTTTTTATATTTAATGGGCCACAGGGATTGGCCCGAAGCATGTCAAAGACTTGTCGAAGTCTTCAACGTTTGTAGTGGTGCGCGCGGACTCCGCATGTTTGCTGCATCGCGAAGTCTCCTACGCGAGCTAGTTCGCCAGCTCGCCTCGCTTCGCCTACGCGGAGAGTCCATCTGGATTGGCAATCTCGCTTCGCCTCGCGGACTGGCAATCTCGTTTCGCCTCACGGAGCGTTGAACAGTAATTCCGCGCGAAGTCATTCCGCGTGCGGGCTAAGTACAATCAAATTCTCATGCAGTTCGTTCCGCGCGAAGTCTAACTTGGCTCGCGTGGTCTCACTGGCGAGCTATCACTTGTAAACTTGGAGAAACTCCATCTCGCCAGTATGACCTGGTCCAAGAAATAATTAATATTTACATAGACATTTACTGTCCAGTAAAATATTAATTCAGGCTTAAACATTGCCCCTTAGCCTCGAAGTTATGAAATGTCGAGAATGACTGAAGAGGTTTATGTTCATGTTCATGTTGCTCCAAAGCCAATAGTATTAGCTCGGGTCATACATAAAAGGAGTGTGAATCGTAGCGAACTGCTATATGGCTCGCCTCGGTACCTTAGACTTGCACTTCGAATGTAATTGCCTGCCCTTAGCTCGCATTCGCTTGTCCACTTTTGCGTTCGCGTGCTCCTAGCCCGCGTTCGCCCGCTCTACATTACTTGTACGGCGAGCAAATGTAGCTCGCATGGATGTATCTAGAGTGGACGTTTGACTTGACTACATTCCAAAAAAGGCTCTTCGCGAAATCTTAGCAGTGGCGAATCAACTTGGTGATAAACAAGGAATGACAATGGCTAGGTACCTCGCTGCCCCCCAGTGCGAACCAGAGAGAGACAAAGAAGTATTTGAATGAAGTTGTTCTTATTTAAGGCCTCTGGAATAGGCCCCAATCTTGTACTGGTCTGTTAATTAGACCACGCACGTTTACAAAGGGAGAAACTGATGACATGAGAAACACTTGAATAAGAAATTTTAAAAATATTTAGGGCCTCTGGAATAGGCCCCAATCTTGTACTGGTCTGTTAATTAGACCACGCACGTTTTAAAAACTAATTGCATGCTTCTTCCTGGTGTTGCCCCCTAGTGTGAGGCGATGGAGCGTAAGCGCGACGGCGCGTTACACTAATGACAGTGGTCGCGGGATCAGAGGGGGGAGGAGGGTCTGCGCGCTCCCAAACACTAGCGATGTGGCGTTTTAAGAAACGACCATTAATAGGGTTAGGATGGAGCGAACCGTCGAGGTCACGCAAATGGTATGCCCCCTTAGGTAATATGCGATGAATAATAAAGGGTCCCTCCCACCGTGCGGACCACTTCCCGCGTCCTTCGGTTTTCTCCCCAAGTGGGAGCACAGCCCGCCAGACCGTTTGGCCTTCAGCATAGCTCCGACCTTGAGTGATTTTATCATAAGACCGTGCAACACGCTGCTTCTCGAGGATGAGATTGTTGAAAGCAGTAATGCGATGTTCGTCAAGGTCTTCAAGCTCCTGCCACATTGCCTGGACGTAATCGTCACCGAGCAACTGGTGCTGTTCTTGGACACGAAGCGAGGCGACGTGGACCTCCAGGGGAAGGACGGCATCATGGCCAAACATGAGAGCATAAGGGGTGGTATCGGTCGGACCACGCTTGGAGGTACGGTAGGCCCACAAAGTATGGTGAAGTTCTAGATGCCAAACGCGGGGGTTCAACTCTAGCATCTTGCGCAGGATGCCGAGGATAACTTTGTTGCTCGCCTCCGCCTGACCATTGGACTGGGCATAATAAGGGGTTGAATGCAGGATTTTGACGCCATAACCGGTGAGGAAAGTGACTATAGAATCCGCCATGAAAGCTGCCCCCCGGTCCGTCACGATGCACTCTGGAATACCAAAGCGGGAGATAATGTTGCTGAAAATAAAGTTACGGACCGATGTCGCGGAGGCAACTTTGAGTGGCTCGGCCTCAACCCACTTGGTAAAGAAATCAGTGGCCACGATAAGGAACTTGTGCTGCTCGGAGGAATGGGGGTGAATGAGACCGATGAAGTCTATCGCCCAACCGCGACATGGCCAGGGTTTGATGATCAGCTGTAACGAAATGTTTGGAATGTGTTGCACTGGTCCGTGAGCCTGGCAATCCTGACATCCTTTGGCAAAAGTAATACAATCTTTGAGGATAGTAGGCCAATAGTAACCGTGGCGGCAGATTAACCAACGCATCTTGGGGCCAGCCTGATGCGAACCACAAACACCGGAATGCACCTCGCGCATAAGCCGCTTAGCCTCATTGCCATACACGCAGCGGAAGTCGTTACCGTCCTCGCCGCGCCGGCGAAGCTCACCATTGCGAAGCACAAAGTTGAGGGCGAGAAACCGTATTTGTCTGGAATGGGTGGCATCATGAGGGTGTTCGAGGTAAGCAATAAACGGTAACCGCCAATCCTCATCAATAGGATCTAAGGCGGCGACGTGGAGAGGCTCTGTGTCATATTGCCCCCTAGCAAGAAAAGAAGGAAGTGTACGTCGCTCGACTTTGAGGAGTCGTTCGCGCACTCCATCGCGCAGGCTAAGACCAGATGCGATCTGCGCGAGCTCGTTCGCCGCGAAGTTGAATTCGCGTGGGATGTGTTCAATGTGAACATCGTCGAAGCGGTCCAAGACATCAAAAGCTTTTCGTAGGTAAGGTTCAATGGATGAGCTTAAACACTTGAACTTCGCCACAAGTTGGTTGACCACCAGTAAGGAGTCGCCAAAGACTTGAACCTCGCGGACTCCTAAGTCCAACAAGATTTCCAGTCCGATAATGAGTGCCTCGTATTCCGCCTGATTATTGGTACATTTAAAGTCCAGCTGAAAAGAGTAGGAAAAACGGTCTCCTGCAGGGTTCTCGATGGCGATCCCAGCACCGGCAGCGAGGTCAGTACGTGAGCCGTCGAAGTAGAGAGTCCATGGAGAAGGGGAGACTGCAACGACTTCCAACTCGCGGAATGCTGTCAGCTCAGTGGGCGGGTGATGCGCGAGGAAATCTGCTATGGCCTGTCCTTTAACTGCCTTCTGCGGAACATATTGCAACGAGAATTCAGACAAGGCCAATATCCATTTACCTATGCGTCCGCGTAGGATAGGGCGGGAAAGCATATATTTGACTAGGTCGGACTGAGCAATCACCACCGTGGTAAAGGCTAACATGTAGTGGCGGAGCTTGCAACCTGCAAAGAAAAGGGCGAGACACAACTTTTCCATTGGGGAGTAGCGCGTCTCGCAATCAGTCAACACCCTGCTAAGATAGTAAACGGCGTGTTCCACTCCATTCTCATCGTCTTGTGCCAAGAGTCCGCCAATGGACAAGTCAGCAGCGGCAATGTAGAGTTTAAGCGGAACGCCCGGGCGAGGGGGAACCAAAATAGGTGGGGTTGCAAGATAGGCCTTAATACGGTCGAAGGCCTCCTGGTGTTGAGGCTCCCAAACGAACTCGGTTGCCCCCTGGAGCTTTAGAAGAGGTGAAAAAGGCTGAACCTTCCCTGCCGCGTTGGAAATGAAACGGCGGAGGAAATTGATTCGCCCGATCAATTGTTGGAGCTCCTTTTTGGTCGTAGGAGGCGAGGCGTTGATGACCGCCTGCGCCTTGTCTTTGGGGATCTCAATACCTCTTTGATGGATGAGAAAACCAAGGAAGTCGCCTGCCTCCGCGAAGAAAACACATTTGGCGGGGTTCATCTTTAGGTGGTGTTTCCGCATCCGCGTGAAAACCTGCCGAAGGTCTTCAACGTGTGTCGCCCGCGTCTTGGTTTTAACCACGACGTCGTCGATGTAGACTTCGATCAACTTGCCTAAGATGTCGTGGAAGATGAGGTTCATGGCGCGTTGATAAGTTGCCCCCGCGTTCTTGAGTCCGAATGGCATGACAACATACTCGAATGCGCCCGCGAACCCCGGGCAGCGGAAAGCAGTCTTGTGGCGATCTTCTTCAGCGACGGGGATCTGATGGTAACCAGCGGTTCCATCCATAAAGGAAAGCACTTCATGCCCCGCGGCTGCATCAATGAGGAGGTCAGCAACAGGCATGGGATATATATCCTTAGGCGTCGCATTGTTGAGGTCACGGTAGTCAACACAGACGCGCGTTTTGCCGTTCTTCTTGCGGACTGGAACGATGTTGGATAGCCACTCATTGTACTTGGCCACGCGAATGATCCCTGATCGGTGCATGTTCTCAATCTCTTCTTTGAGCAAGATCTGGGTCTCAGTTCGCATGAATCTGCCGTCTTGGCGAACTGGACGTCTGTCGGGGTGAGTAGGCAGACGGTGACAAACTAAATCCGGGGAGAGGCCAGGCATGTCCTCGTACTGCGTGGCGAAACAGTCCCTATATTCGTGTAGTAAGGCGAGAAGGTCTTCCTTTTCTTGTCCCGCCAACTTGGCACTGATGGAAAGTAATAAGGGTTTCTCTGCAGTTCCCACGTCAACTTGTAATGTGGGATCGCGGACTCAAGGCGGTGTGTCGTCCAAGGCAGCGGGAGCTAACTGAATAACCTCCTCCTCGGCATCGGTATAGTCTACTATCTCATCTATGTACTCCATAGTGGCGACTCTGTCATAGGCTTCGCGTTCCGCCCAATATGAGAGTAGTTTCTCACAGAGGGACTCGCCAGCCTCGCGCGCTTCTTCTGAGGACGTACTAATCATAAGATGGTTGGAGGGGGTCCGCGATGGTGTGGGGACGTTGTAAGTCGTCCCTCGCCTGAGTGAGCCCCCATCTTGTCAAGTGAGAGGCAGTAACCCCATATGGGCGGCCTTTAGAATCAACGCCTTGGACATCCAAATGACCCAAATCAGTATTGTAGTAGCGGGCGTCGTTGAAGTTGGCGGAAATGGAGAAGGGACGCGGGTCCGCTTAGATGAGGACCGTCTCGCGTTTCTCTGTATCCCAAATCAGGAGTTCTTGGTGCATGGAGGAAGGCACACAGAAACTTCTATGTATCCAGTCGCGGCCTAGGATCATGCTGTAGGATGAAGCACACTCGGCGACGAAGAAGGTGTAAACCCTTGAAGCCGGGCCCACCTTGACCCGTAAGAACAACAAACCAAAAGTCCTGGAAACTTGTCCGGTGAAGTTCTTGACTGTCAAGGACGTAGTCTGGATCATCGAGCGTGGGATGCCAAGGAGTCCCATAGTGCGGGTGGTGACGACATTCACTGCCGCCCCCGTGTCGACCATGATTTTGTTTATCATGATCCCTTCAACTTCAGCCGTGATATACAATGGCCTCATGTGAGTGGCCATATCCAGAGTCGGCGTGGAGAAGGTCAGAGTCGGCATGCGTGTGACGCTGTTCGTAGCTTCCACTGGTGGAGCGTTCACAGGTTCCGCTAGGACTGGACCCATCTCGCTGCTGCAAGGGGGCGATATGTCGCAAACACTCTTACTATTGTCTGGAATATCTGCCGCGTTGCATGTTGTATTTGGCGGGAGAGCATATCTCTCAGATATGAAGAAAACCATTCCGACCTGAAAAGAGAATTGCTCGTGGACTGGGATTAGCGGAGTCTCAATGGGTCCATTGTCTCCTTCGAGCACAGTAAATGCGCTCTCCGCCGGGTTGACTTCTTCATGTTCTGGCCATGCAGAGACCTCGAGCATATTGCAGGTGAATGATTCACCCTGCCCTTCCGCTTGGTCGTCACCCAAGTCGATTCGAGGCTCGGAATGAGTCTCCTCGTTCAGTGAATTCTCGCGGAAGCATTGGGTCATGAGCTCCGCGAGGTTAGGGCTGGAGGTGCTACTTTCGACCCCTGGCGAGACGTTGCCCTCTGGCTGCCGTGGTCGCCATACGAGTTTGGTCGAAAGCTGTTTGTCCGCGGCTGAAAGCGTATCCGCGGCTAGTGGGGCTCTGGCATTGTCCTCTGCCCTAGGAGGAAGGACTGAGACCTGAGGCTCCTGTGTGGGTTGAGGATGGGTCGGACCCGGTCGTGCTAGCTCCTTTTTAACCTCAGGTTCCTGGCGAATAGGCTTCGGAGGATGTGATGACCGAGGCGGCTCGCGCCTTGGCTCTGGCCTGGATGCGGCGGACAGCCTTCGCTTCGCTGGGGAGGACGGTTCTCGTCTTCTCTCAGCCTCTGGCGACTGCCTTCGACTTGGTGGAGGTGGCGGGCCTCTTCGTCGTTCGGCTTCCGGCGACTGCTTGCGCCTTGGAGGAAGTGAGACATCCTTTCTTTTCTCAGGTTCTGATGAAGGCTTGTGCCGGGAGAACTGTGGCTCCCTCCTCCTTGCTGGCTCCGGAGATGATCCGTACCTCATGGGGCGCGGATCCTGTCTTGGTGGTACGGTGAGGCGACAGAAGACATTCACCTTTGGAGCGGGGTCGTCTGCTGCCCGCGCACAGACACGTGGAGGCGTGACAGGTGGCCTTTGGAGTAGAGCGCGCAAGCCTTCAGCTTCTCTCCACATTCTTTCGGGTGTCTGCGCGAGCTGCGAGGGTCGGATGATGCCATCATCGGCCGCTCGCAAGGCACGCAGTATGCTGCCATACTTCTTCTGTATCTTCCGCTTCTTGGATCTGCTGATAGTAACCGACTTTCCGCCTTGCTGCGTGTACCAGATCCCTTCCTTGATCGCTGATTTGGATGTCGGAGGAATATAGGGGTCAGTTAAAATACCCCGCCTGGGGCTTGAAGCCTCGCTATCTTGGCGTTCGCTGCCGGAGTCGGAGATATCCATCGCGCTTGAAGCTGGAGAGGAAGGCACCTCTTTAGTCCAGTGTGTTTGAACGAAGGTTTCGAGGCGCTTGATCCTCTGTTCCAGCTCCTCGCGAGTCCTGGGACTCATTGGTTGATAGTTGTCAGTTGGAGACGGTATATCGTCCTGCATGGTAGCTTTGCCTTTATCCTTTCTTGAAAGGCGATCGGGCTGTGGTCTGGCGGCTACCTCCCTTGCCGGGTAGTGGTTCCCACCTTGGTTCGCCAGAACGGTGTAGTCATTCGCCGGCCTCTTACGGTTTCGACCTGGCGTGTCGCGTTGGCCTGCGTTTGGAGACAAGTCCAAAGTGATCGCGCGCTGGCCGACGCGAGGCCAGGCGATGTCAGCAACTGTGATCATGAAGCCGCCTTTGTCCTCGAAGCGAATATACTTGAGGTCTAACCAGTCCTGGATTTGCTCGCGGAGCTGGTAACAGTCGCGAGTTCTGTGCCCCCAACTGTCATGGAGCTTGCAGTGGACACGGCCCTCCTTGTATTCAACATAGGGCAAGGCCCTTGACACAGTGACTAGTCCGCTGTCAATAAGATCGTCTAGGACCTCATGCGCGAGGTTGACGTTGTAAGTGTACCGGCGAGATGGCTGACGTGTGTCATCGTTACCATCCTCTCGGTCTCGCTTAAGTACCCGGCGCGGACTATCATCCTTTGGATGTTCCGCTAGGTCTAAGGTAATTCGCCGCTCGCCTGGCTTTGGTGCGCGGTGACGGCTGTTCTCCCTTGGCTGGTCGGCCCAATTCACCTCGACCATACTAACCATGGCGGGGAAAGGATCCACGTCTACCAGAGAAGCTGTGCTTCCTGGCGTCTTCATTTTCAGGGCGCCCGAATTCAACCAAGTCTGCAGTTGGTCGCGGAGTTTGACACAGACCTTGGTGTCGTGATTGTAAGCATTGTGGAAACTGCAATACTTCTTGTCCTTTAGCTCTTCCTTGGACGGGATCTTATGGTCCAAGCGCACGTAGCTCGCCTCGATCAAGTCATTAAAGACAAGATGGGCGTTTTTTGCATCATACGTGTAGGACTCGTACTCGGGCTTAGTCCATGCAAAGGACTGAATGGTGATTGGCTCACGGGTCATCTTGAGATTCTTCAATTTGTGAGCCAAAGGCTTCCCGGTTAGTTCGACTGCTCCGATGTCGTCGACATACCCCTGCGCGGCCTCATTCTCCTCCTGCCTTTGGTAGTAAGGGTCTAACGTGGAGGGTTGGAGGTTTAACGCCCCGACTATCCTGTTCCTCCCTGGTACGTACGTCCCTTTGGAGGCATTTGCCTTGTCGTCCATCTCGTTGAGGATGAGTTCATAGCTGCCGACCTTGTTGATGAGGTCGCCCATAGACATGAAGCGTTCCCCATGGTGCTTCAGCCGCTGGCGGTGTTCGAGACCACGGACAGCCAACTTAATGGCTTCCTGTTCGGGTAGGAGAAAGTCGCACTTGGCTTGTTGGATCTTGAACCGCTGGAGGAAGGAGACTCCTGACTCCATGCTCTGCTGACTCATCTGAGTGAGGGAGTCAAGGCCGACCTCTGGCTCAATGGTACCGTAGGTCTCCCGGAACAGCTTCTCCATGGTAGGCCAGTCCGCGATGGATCCCGGCTTCAACCTGGAGTACCAAGTAAATGCAGCTCCGGACAAAGAGGTTCCAAAGAGCTTGAGCTTAAGGATGTCGTTGTTCCCATACTGGCCGCACTGGACTTTGAAGCGGGCCAAGTGGGTTGCTGCGTCCTCCCTTGTTTCGCCGGAGAAGGTAGTGAACACTACGTTCTTGAATCCATGCCGGAAAGGGTATTGCGCCACGCTATCCGGATAGGGGTCGCGATACTGCAAGTTAGCATCACCGTGTCCGGTTTGCTCCTTGACAATGGAGGAGATAAGCTGGCGCCAGTCGGCTGTAGTCACGGGCGCGGATTCTGCCCCTTCCCCATGGTTTGGCCATGCAGGGAAAGTGACGACCTGTCCGCCATTTTTGGGAGTAAGGCTGGAATGAACGAGAAGCGGGTCATCGGGTGTCCCGGTTCCTTGACGTAGAGAACCGTTCAGCCCCCTGGGGGAGGCAAACGAGGCATGCGGGAGCGGGCTCTTTGACGTTCCTGCCCCTGGCACGAACTGTGGGGACTTCGGAGTCCCGACCTTAGGGTTTCCCCTGGTACGTTCGTTGGGAGGAATATACTTGGCTGTCCCATCGCTCGCGCTTGGGCCGGTAGGGTTCAGAGCAGGGTTTTTTGGCGCCTGCGCCCTCATCCAGTCCTCGACTTCAAGGATCCGCAGGTTCAGCCGGTCCTGTTTGTCTTTGAACTCATCTAGCTTTTCTAGACTGTTCTTACTCCCAAAGAAGGAAGCATTTTGTTTGTTATGCAGCTTAGTGTCGTGCTCGTCCAAGCGGCGAGTCTGCTCGTCTACTGTCACGTGAGTGAGCGATAGGACCTCTGCATGTTGCTTCACGGTCTCCGCGCCTTGTTTCACGGTCTCCGTGTTCTGATCCAGCTCCAAGCGGATCTGTTGCAGGCTTCCTTCGACCAAGCCTTTGGTTTCCCTTGTCTCGCTGACAAACTGGTTGAAGTCCTCAGTGAGTACGGTAAGGTTGTGCTGGTCCGCTTCCCAAAGGGTTTTGTCCCTTTTGACTTGGTCAGCGAGGCCGTCGACCTTAGCAGCAAGGTTGGTGAGGCTTTGTTGAGTTTGGGTTGTCAAACCCTGGATTTGCCCCGTGAGTTGCGCGAACATGTGGACGACTTGCTCCATAGATGGAGCAGAGTCTGTATTCTGGGTCGGCTAAGAGCCTACCATGACGGTCTCGCTGTAATCCGGATTACCGAACTGAGCAAGAACCTGCTCTTGGGTGAGGGATCGGCAAGCCGCACTATTATGGGGCTTGTACCGTAGCGATCTGTGCTTGAGACAAGAAAGCTGGGGCTTTCGGTACGGCGCTTCCTCCGGCTTCCCAATGTTGTATTTGCTTGTACTCCCTGTCCCACTGGGCGTGCCAATGTTTTGGCCACGATCCTCAGCGCGCGGAGCAGAGGTTTCTAGCAGACAAAGAGATGAGAGAGCTGCGGGCGTGCCACCTCGCGGACGAGGAAAAGGTTGATGGGGGGTGCGCTTGACTTCTTGATCAGGCAGAAAGGGGGGTCACAGGTGCCACCTCTGAGGAGGATTTACGAGCATAAGCGGGTCGATACTCACGGCGGCGCGAGCAGAGCAATCACGGAGAGTTCGGAGAGAAGCGGGGGTGCAGAGTCCGGAGAGCTCTGGAGAAAGGCCTAGGCGGCGGCGCTTAGGGTTAGGGTTTCGAGGAAGGCTCGAAGGGAAACTGGGTTTCAGTTTGTGTTTGTCTGAGAGTTGTCTCTAAGTTGTTGTTGTAAAGTTGTGTGTGTGTTTGTGAGAGCTTTCGAACCCTTTATATAGTGGTTCGGCAGAAGCAAAGTGATTAGAATCCAAGTCGGACTTTGAAACACTAATTCACAAGGACACTGTTTCGTCCATGCGAACCAACCAATTGATGACACCTGTCCAGTTCGCATACTTCATTCCGCGCTGCCAACTGTAGACTCCTATGCGAACTGGAATTAGGAGTATCTCCATCTCGCGGGCTGCTGCACGGAGTTATCTCGCGTGCTTCTGTAGCTCATTTCCATTTCGCGGGCTATTGCAGCTCGCGAGCCTTAAAAGGGCTTTTTTATATTTAATGGGCCACAGGGATTGGCCCGAAGCATGTCAAAGACTTGTCGAAGTCTTCAACGTTTGTAGTGGTGCGCGCGGACTCCGCATGTTTGCTGCATCGCGAAGTCTCCTACGCGAGCTAGTTCGCCAGCTCGCCTCGCTTCGCCTACGCGGAGAGTCCATCTGGATTGGCAATCTCGCTTCGCCTCGCGGACTGGCAATCTCGTTTCGCCTCGCGGAGCGTTGAACAGTAATTCCGCGCGAAGTCATTCCGCGCGCGGGCTAAGTAAAATCAAATTCTCATGCAGTTCGTTCCGCGCGAAGTCTAACTTGGCTCGCGTGGTCTCACTGGCGAGCTATCACTTGTAAACTTGGAGAAACTCCATCTCGCCAGTATGACCTGGTCCAAGAAATAATTAATATTTACATAGACATTTACTGTCCAGTAAAATATTAATTCAGGCGTAAACAATATTCACTTAGACATTTACTGTGTAGTAAAATATTTATTTGGGTGTAAACATTGCCCCCCAGCCTCAAAGTCATGTATGTCAAAAATGATTGAAGAAGTTTATGTTCATGCTGCTCCAAAGCCACTGGTATTGGCTTGGGTCATACAAAATGAGTGTGAGTAAACAAGCCTGTGAATAGGCCTTGAAACCCAAGCATCCAGCAAAGCATTGTAGCGAACTGCTGTACGATTCGCCTAGCACCATGTAGAACTGATAATCATGAACTTAACATAGCTAGGTACCTTGGACTTGAACTTAACGCGCACTCCGCCTACACTTCGCCTGCTCTACTCAGAAGACATGGTACATTGCACATACCTCGAGCGGATGTAGCTCGCATGGATGTATCTTGAGCGAATGCATGTAACTTGAGTAGATATATTTGAAAATGAACCGTCTGACCTCGATGGATATACCTCGAATAGATGTAGCTCAAGGGGGTGTATGAATGGATTGAAAATTGCCCTTTGCTTGAGCTCTTGGCGACAGCGAACCATCTTTTTGACATTGGCCATGTACTTCGCTGCCCCCCCCCCCCCGTGCGAACCAATGAGGGTCAAACGCAGTGCCACATGATTTGGCCAAGCGAAATTCCAAAAAGTAGGCCACAGGAATTGGCCTAAATATCTGGAACACATATCTATCCCAATGTGCCCCCCAGTTTTGATGTTTGTTCGCCGATACTTGAGAAGAATGAAGGACATCAAAACTTTAGTATGCCCCCCAGTGAAGGAGTTGTAGTACCGTGCATCCTTGAGGTTGGCAGACATCGAAAAAAGTCGTGGACCGGCCTTGAGTAGATCTCGGTGTATGAATAAAGGTGCACAAAATGTGTAGGGATGCCCCCCAGTAAAGAAAAGCAAGTTGCAAGGTCGTGAAAACACATTGAAAAAGCACATTGCAAATTCGCGCGTATCCTGACATGTCTGCATTCGAACTACCATAACTCTCTCCAGGAATGTCGGAATGACAAACCGTAAAATCCTCTAGAAAATAGACATCCAGGGCTTTCTGTTGTTATAAGGCTCGCTTGCTGGTTCTTCCTGGATCATTCCAGCTTAATCGGTGAAGTGGACTGTCTGGTAGTGGCTGTTGCAACTTGCAGCAACTATTAGAATTTCTTCTCTGACTTGACTTCGCTGGCAGCAATTCAAGGCATATGGAATGCCTGCTGTGTTGTCTCCAGGCCTCAAGGATAGGCCTCAAGTAAAGTTCAAGCCTTTTGTAGGCAAAAACGTTGTCTTGCATTTCAGCAAAACTAAGTATCTCTTTTTGTATTTTCTGCTATTTGATTTTTTTTGTATTTTCTTTTTTCAATGCAAGAAAGAAAGAAAAACGAAAGCAAACAGAAATAAAAACTGAAGTAAAGCTAAGAGTAAAGGAAAGAAGAGAGTATAGCATGGTTAGTTACCCTTCGTAAGGCCATAGGGGAGGCCACCAATGCTTTACTCCAAGTCTCGACGTTGTTATGTTCGTGGCATGAGACTCTTGTTGTCGAGAATTTCCAAGTGTTGAGCAAAGCTGTTTCGCGTCAACAACTTGAAAATTTGAAGAAAGTAGCTTGTAGGGACTGCCTTGCTGCCCCCCAAGCATCTTTGTTATTTGGCAAAGCATGATCTTCAATTGCATCCGTATGGGCAAAATGATGGAAAGATCTGCCTTGTCACTGACTACCATGTCATCATGCATGGTCTCATCGAGAATAGCCACGCGTTGGTCATAGAAAGGGATCATATCAAGACACTAGGATTGAACTCTTGTGGAATATGATTATGAGACAGACACACCAACATATAGTCTTCATCATATTCATCATAAATGGGCTCTGTGTCAAAATCACATGCAAAATTATCAAAGGTCGGTAGCTCGACCTTCCTTACAACCATAGGCATGCATGGGATATGTGCGTATTTCGCACATAAACCGAATGCACATCCCGGTTTATGAACTTGCATATAAAAACTCCAATGATATTGGATAATGAAGCCACGTAATGGCTTTGCAAGAACACATGTTGGTTGATAATTAAGTTGGCCATTGTTTTGGCCATACTTGAGGAAACGTCCAGAAGCTAACTGACAAAGTAGGCTTTCTCCTATTCCTTCACTAAGACGCCCAGTAGCTTCATGAACTTGCTTCTCTAGGTTAATTAAAGAATGAAGGCGAGCTACACCTTGCCCCCCATGCGCCTGACACATGTCCACATATACGTCTCGCATAGGAAAGCTGGCTCCTTGGTCACTTTTCATGTGAAATTGTGGTTCGCCATCATCAGTATTCGAACCAATTTCTTCGTCTAAGATGGACTGTTTTGTCCTATCTTCATGCTCCTTTTTCTGAGGAACACCATCAGTCTTTGAGATAGGATGATTATCCATAATCTCAACGGCCTCGACCTCAGGTTCTTCGTCATTTATTGACGAAGTAGTTTCTTCTTTGGACGTAGGTTCGTCCAAAGGAAAATCTTCGCCAGTATGCTCATTGAAGTCCTCCTCGAGTATGGCGAGGTTGTCCTAGTCAGCTTTCCAGAGGATCTTGTCTCTCTTGACCTGTTCAGCAAGGTCGTTGACACTTTGTTGGGTAGTAGTGGCCTTGAGTTGGCTCTTCAGTTCCTCGAACATTTGGAGGATTTGCTCCATAGTCAAAGCAGATCCTTTGTTTTGGGTTGGCTGTGAGCCTACCATTATGGTCTCGCTGAAGTCTGTGTTACCAAACTGAGCAAGAACCTGTTCCGTGGTGAGAGATCGTCAAGTCGCGCTGTCATGGGGCTTGTACCGTGGTGATCTGTGCTTGAGACAAGAAATCTGAGGTCTCATGTATGGTGATTCTCCTGGTTTCCCTATGGTGAATCGCTTGTACTCCCGGTCCCACTGGGCGTGCCAATGTTTTGGCCACGATCCTCAGCAGGGGCAGAGGGATGGTAGCAGTCAATGCTTCTAGGGATGCGGGGCGTGCCACTGCGCGGACGCGGAATGTAGTAGGTTTGTTGTTATAGTGCGCTGACCTGTATTTCTAATCAATCAAAAGTAGGGCTCCGGTGCCATCTCGCGGACGAGGAATTACAAGCACTAAGCGATTCGATACTCACGGTATGTCGCAAGCAGAGCAACCAAAGAGAAGGGAAAACGAGAACACAAGGGAGCTCTAGGGAGCTTGTAAAGAAAGGGCTAAGACGAGATGCTTTAGCACTGAGTTCGATTAGGTCGATAGTTGTATTGAGTTGTTGTTTGTTTGTTTGAGAGAGACCTTTATGTAAGTCTTCGAACCCCTTTATATAGTAGCTTGCTTTCTGCTAGAAGAAAGATAATCATAGTCCAATTCAGACTTATAGTCAGAATACCACAACGACACTGCTTCACTCGCGCGAACCAATCATCTGCATGACACGTGTCTAGCCGCGTGATTGACTACGCCTGGGCTACTGCTTCTTCGCGAAGTCTCCTACGCGGAGCCATCTCGCCTCGCCTTCATGTACTTCTACGCGAAGTCCATCTCGCATGCAACCTGTATCATCTAGCTCACGCCATTTTGTAGGCAGCTAAACATCAGACCAAGTCAACTCACGTCTTCTAGTCTTCTATGCGAACTATACACCTAGCTCGCATGACTTTGTCGGCTAGCTACCACTTGTAAACCCAATTATTTAGGCTCGCCGGTGTGACGTGGATCAAGAATTTAACTAATATTCACTTAGACATTTACTGTCTAGTAAAATATTTATTTGGGTGTAAACAGGTGGATCACAACAATTGCACCAAACCTTTTTACGAGTGGGTGGATCATAACACTAGCCTTACCTACGTAGCAACAAGGCCAAAACCATCCTGAACCCGTAGACTATTTTCTTCAGACCCAGAGATCTGATCCGCCCAAAATCTAGCGCCAAAGCCGTCAAGCTGCTACCCCGGATCATTGCTTGTTGAGGTTTTACCTCTAACTGAAAAACAACTATAGCTAGAGAAACAAAAGAAATGAAAATACTGATATTTTTTAGACAAAGAGAAAGGTCTACAGCTTGGGAAATATATAGCCTCATCCATGAGGACACGTGTCACTCATGTAGTGATGGAAAGCTGACTAACACAAAACCTACTTAATTAGTCATAACCCTAATTAACAGACAGATTAAGACTAATGGTGCATGTGCTGTGCACATGTGCGCCATGCTTCTCTTGAGAGCATCAGGAGAACCAATTCTTATAACAATCCAGCCTCCTAAAATGCAGCTTGACCTCAAGCTTGAAAATCTGGGAACCTCTTCTGAATATTAGTAGCTTCCTCCCAAGTTGCTTCTTCTGGTAGTGCTCTAAGCCACTGAATCAACCACTTTGTAACTGCAGCATTTCCTTTCTTGAAAATAAATATGCTCAAAATCTTTCTTGGATACCATCTTGGGTTGTGGGGATCAACATTAGGTGGTAGGTGTGCAGCAACTACTACTTGGTCTCTAATTCTCTTTTTCAATAGTGACACATGAAAAACATGATGAATTTTTGCAGCAGTTGGTAACTTCAGCTTGTAAGCTACTGATCCAATTCTCTCGTGCACTTGGAAAGAGCCATAGAATCTAAGAGTGAGATTGTGATTTGTTCTCTTGTGCACAAATTGTTGCTTATAAGGTTGAAGCTTCAGATACACCCAATCACCAACTTCAAAGGTCCTCTCAGTATGCTTGTTGTCATAGCATTGTTTTATCCGACCTTGAGCAATCTGTAAATTTCTTTTCGAAACAGCTAATAACTCATCTCTTGTCTGCAATTAAGTATCAACAGCCTGAACAACAGTTGAACTAGAAACACAAGTTTGAATGTGTGGCGCTTCATAACCATATAGGGCTTGAAATGGGGACATGCCAATAGCTAAGTGATGGGCTGTGTTATACCAATATTCTCCCCAAGGTAGAGCTTCAACCCAAGTATGAGGCCTTTTTTCCACAACACACCTTAAATAGCGCTCTAAGGTTCTGTTTAGATTCTCAATTTGTCCATTAGATTGATGGTGATATGAGGAGCTCTTGTGCAGCTTAGTGCCTTGAGCTTTAAAAAAAGCCTCCCAAAAATGACTTAAGAACCATGGATCTCTATATGAAATTATAGACTGAGGAACACCATGTAGCCTGAAAATATGTTGGATGAACTGCTGAGTAATCATGGTGGCAGTATAAGGATGAGACAAGGGTATAAAATGGGAATACTTTGTAAACCTATCAACGACAACCATAATCACAGACTTTCCATCTGAAGTTAGCAACCCTTCCACAAAATCCATAGAAATATCTCTCCAAGCTCTCCATCAGGAATTGTATTAGGCTGCAACAAACCAGGAGGGTGTAAAGTTTCATAATGGTTTTGTTGACATGTATGACAAGCTTCTACAAATGATTTGACATCTTTATGAATTCTAGGCCAAGCAAAAGACCTCCCGATCCTCATTTAAGTTCTATGCACCCTAACATGCCCTCTAATATAACATTCTTGAAATTCTGCAATGATCTTTGTTATCCAATCCCCATTTTGAGGTACAAACAACTTCCGATTATACAACAACTTTGAATTAACCAAAGTGAAGTGTGAATCTGGACTCATACCTTGTTGTAGTTCAGAAATCAACAGTGCAATATCATCATCTAGCAATTTGAAAAGGATCCTGATCCTTCTCGGGCCGTCTTCTCTTTTCTCTCTTCCTTGTCTTACTTCTTGCTGCTTCAGAGAGGAAAGGGACGGGGAGTTAGTCGTGATCTTTGTTTCCTCTGTTAAGCTCTCGTTTATCTGACTTTGCTCTAAGATATTTCGGTGTATGCCCGGGAATTGTAAACATAAGATTCCAAGTTTTGTGGTTAGCCTCTAATTCATGTCAAGACCCGCTCCAAAACCCGAAATAAATCTTGCAGGGTCTATCTTCAAGGAAAATTTACTGAAGAACTCGGTAAACCTCCTTTGAAAATAAACAACTCTAACCCAGAAAATTCAAGAATTACCCTCTTAAACGAATCAACCAATTTCCAATTCAACTCAAAAATATCCAAATAAAATAACATAAATCTTAGCACACCACCAGTAAAATATATGCTAATCCCAAGGGTAATCAGAGCTACTAAAAAAAAACTAGCGGAAGCAAGAAAATACATTAGTAGGTTTAACAGGTAACCTACTGGTGAAAAATGGTGGAGAAGTTGATAACTATGCCTCGCCTCCTACTAGTGCCAACCCGGACTCTGCAAACTAGGCATTTTTAAAACGAATGGCCCAGGAGAAAACATTCAAAAACGTTAGAGTGAGTGGACAAAATAAAAAGAATAAATAAAGAAAATAAATAACAATATTTATGTTTTCCCAATTTAAATTTCAAATAAAATCAAATGCGTGCTCTACGCGATAAATCTTTTATCTCAAAAATATATACCAATATATGTATGTATTTACATACGTCCATACTCCCTGTATAATTATTTTATAGATTTAAAATAATTTATATAGGGCTACTACGCTCGCGTCGAACGTTCACGTCACGCCTTAATGCGGTGTTACACTACGCCATTAAGGTGGACGGACGGGTGTATAAATATGTACTCATACCCCCTATATGAATTAAACACTCATATAGGGCTATTATGCTTGCGTCTACCGCTCACGTCACACCATAATGCGGTTATATACTAGGCCATCAAGGTGGACAGACACATATGGCTAGCTAGCATTTATATACATACTCTCCTCATATAAATATTTATAATTTACCGAAAAATCTCATTTTCGGTAACTCTTCAAAATAAATAAAGTCATCAAAATAAAATGACCTCAAATGACCCAACAAAAGAAATTGTTCAACCCAGGACCATACTATGCATTTAATTTAAAATAAACGTCCACTCACCAATTAGGCCTAAGCCTGATGTCGGTCTGAGGCCTCTTCAGCTCGAGCCTCCTCTCGTCCTATTTCAAACACATAAATTAATCTCCAACTATATACCAATGCTTATATAAAAATAGGCAAAATTAAATGTGAGCTTTATCTACTCTCATCCTTGCCCAACTTCGCCAATCTTAAAATCGATACGGTCCAAACTTCACCACATATACCGGCAGCCTTAAACCAACCTTCTACAGCCAAAACAACAATAATCTAACGGCCGGATTCTATCCAAATTAACGGCCAAAATATCAAACTTTGAAAAATCTCAAATCTATCCAAAATTCCTCCAAAAATTCCAAAATTTACATCATTAAACTCCCCTTAATATTCAACATCTAAAACCATAAAAATCCCCCTAACAGCGGTGGCGCCGCCGTCTGCTCCGCCGGCCGACTCCGGCGACCTCCAATGCCTACCAAAATTTAGCACAACCTTCCTCTCAACACGCACAACAATTTCCATAACTAGCACAAACACTAATTCCAAGCCTAGATAGGGTAATCGAACCAAAACTGTGATTTGAGCCCTAGAACTTCAACTCACCGATTCTCCTTACCTAGCTCAAGAGGAAGCGAATCCTTTGGAGGGATTGCTACACGGGAGGAGGGCTTCCAAACGAGCCAAGTGGCTCCGGCTATGGTGGTCGGAGGAGCGAGTTCCGGCGACCGGACCTCCACGGCAGTCGGGACTTTCGAGCGGCTTTTCTCCCTCACGGCGGCACTAGGGCTGCTCCCACTGATCTAGGAAGAGAGCTGGGTTGAAGGCCAACTGATTGGGACCGGTGCAGCGGTCAACGGTGGCCGGACGGCGGCGGACGGGCGGCGGACAGCTCCAGCAGGGAGAGAGAGAGGGAGAAAATCGGGAGGGAGGAGAGAGAAGAGAGAGAGAGGGGTTTTGGGCTTTGCTGCCAAACCCGGTCCAACACCTCCATATAACTTAAAACCAAAATTAACACCCCCAAAAATAATACCCTAATAAAACTTACCTTTTTACTGGCATTGGAGGTCGCCGGAGCTGGCCGCCGGCCGCCGCAGAAAAAAAAATTTTAGTGGGGAATTTTATGAGTAGTTTAATGGAATGAGTTTTAGAATTTTTGGAGGAGTTTTGGATAGGTTTGGAAATTGTTAAAGTTTGGTATTTTTAGCGGATTAATAAGTTAAAATCCGACCATTAGATTATTTATGGTTAGGAAGGTAGAAGGTGCTTTTGAGGATGTCGGAAAAATTGTGGAGCTTTATGGTTGGCAGTGAAGTTATGATTTAGGGCGATAGGCATGGTTGAGCGCGAGAAGCTCATATTTAATTATGCCTATTTTCTTTAAGCGTCGGTGTTTTATTTAAGGATTTATTTATGTTTTGGAACAGGACATGAGGAGGCCCGAGCGGAAGAAACCTCCGACCGACATCAGGCTTAGGCCTAAGTTGTGAGTGGACCTTTGTTTTAAATAATGTGCTTGAAATGTTTTATTGTTGAATAATTTCTTTTGTGGAATTTAACCGGAAATTGAGAATTTCGGTGTTTATACTCATTTATTGATGTTTATGAGAATAGTATGTATATAAGTAAACGCTAGCTAGCTATACGTGATTTCCCCCCATAATGAGAAAAAATGTCATTATGGGGTGACGTGAGCGTTAGATGCCAGCGTCATAGCCTTGTACGACTTTCTATTTTTTTTTCGTATTCATTCCTAGAATTCGTACAAGGAGTCAGCACGTATATATATATCCACTCGTGCGGTTCCCCCATAATGAGGAAAAATGCCATTATGGGGTGACGTGAGCGTTAGACGTGAGTGTAGTAGCCTTGTATGAATTTCTGTTTTCCTTATATCTCTTCAAAGAAATCATACAAGGATTCTGACGAGTATATATACATACTGATATTGTTTACGCCTGAATTAATATTTTACTGGACAGTAAATGTCTATGTAAATATTAATTATTTCTTGGACCATGTCATACCGACGAGGTGGAGTTTCTCTAAGTTTACAAGTGATAGTCCGCGTAGGCAATGAACGCACGCGAGCCAAGTTAGACTTCACTTAGCTCGAGGCGAACTGGATTTCACTTAGCTCACGCGCGGAATGGACATAGGCGGACTACGCAGTTCGCGTGGAACACTTAGCTCGCGCGCGGAATGCCTTCGCGCGGAATTACTATTTGCCAGTCTGCGTAGGCGAGGCGAGATGGACTCTCCGCGTAGGCGAAGCGAGGCGAGCTGGCGAACTGGCTCGCGTAGAAGACTTCGCGAGGAAGCAACATGCGGAGTCCGCGTGCACCACGACAAACGTTGAAGACTTTTACAAGTCTTTGACATGCTTCGGGCCAACCCCTGTGGCCCATTAAATATAAAAAGCCCTTTTAAGGCTCGCGAGCTGCAATAGCCCGCGAAATGAAGCACGCGAGATAGCACCCTGTTGCAGCCCGCGAGATGAGGATGCTCCTAATTCCAGTTCGCATAGGAGTCTACAGTTGGCAGCGCGGAAGCATTGCCCTATGCGGAATGGAGTGTGCGAACTGGGCAGGTGTCACAAGATGGTTGGTTCGCATGGACTGAGCAGTATCCTTGTGCGAATAGGGTTTCAGAGTCCGACTTGGATTCTAATCACTTTTCTTCTGCCGCAAGTCGAACTACTCTATAAAGGGGCTCGAACCCTAACAGAAATCTCTCTCTCAAACACTCTCAAAATCAATACAAACAACAAACATAATACAACTGAAACCCAGTTACCCTTCGAGCCTTCCTCGAAACCCTAACCCTAAGCGCCGCCGCCTAGGTCTTTCTCCAGAGCTCTCCGGACTCTACCCCCTTCAGCTTCTCTCTGAACTCCCTATAGTTGCTCTGCTCGCGCCGCCGTGAGTATCGATTCGCTTGTGCTCGTAAATCCTCCTCCGAGGTGGCACCTGTAACCCCCCTTGCCTGATCAAGAAGTCAAGCGCACCCCCTGCAACCTTTTCCTCGTCCGCGAGGTGGCACGCCCGCAACTCACCCCATCTCTTTGCTCGCTAGAAACCTCTGCTCCGTGCGCTGAGGATCGTGGCCAAAACAGATATATTTATAATTCTAGCCTGAGAGGCCATTTTCTGAAGTTTAGGAGTCGACACACCAGTCAAGAATTTTTGAGTTAAGCTTTTAAGCTGTCGCTTGCATAGCGCTTTCCTTTAAAGTTTTCTTGGGAAAATATTATTGTTTGTCAAAATTACTTTTGTCCACTCACTCTGACGTAATTAAATATGTTTCCCCTGGGCCTTTCCTTCGTTTTTAAATGCCTAGTCTGCAGAGTTCGAGTGGGGTCTAGAAGAAGGCGACGAGGCATAGTTACCCATCTTTCCGCTACTGTTCGCCAGTAGGTTATCTGTTTAACCCACTAGGATTTTTTTCAGCTTCCGTTGTCTTTCTTGTAGTAACTCTGAATACTTTCGGAAAAATAATTGTGTATTATTTTATTCGGTTATTTGGATTGAGTTGAAGATTGATATTTTGGTTAAGAGGGTGTTCTATATTTTTTCCGGGTTAGGGTTGTCCATTTTCAAGGGAGGTTTGCCGAGTTCTTCGGTAAATTTTCCTTGGAGGTGGTCCCCGCAGGACTTACCTCAGGTTTCAGGATGAAATTCGAGGTGGGTCTTGACATCAAGTCAATCTTTGAGAAAACAGAAGCACCCCTTAACTGATCAAATAAATCATCAATGTGAGGCAACAAATATTTATTCTTCATGGTGACTTGATTTAGCTTCCTATAATCAATGCATAGTCTCATGGTGTCATCTTTCTTGTTAACAAACAACACCGGAGCACCCCATGGAGACATGCTAGGCCGAATAAAACCCTTGTCTACCAACTCCTATAGTTGAGTCTCCAACTCTTTCAATTCCGCTGGAGCCATTATGTAAGGTGCCTGAGAGATAGGCATAGTCCCGGGAAGTAACTCAATAGAAAAGTCTATCTCCCTTACAGGAGGCAAACCAGGTAACTCCTCGGGAAAAACATCAGGAAACTATCTTACTACAAGAATATCCTCTACTACCAACACTCCCACACTTGTATCCGCAATGTGAGCTAAGTATGCCTGACAGCCTTTATTTAACAATTTCCTAGCAGTAACAGCTGATATCAAGCAACTCGAAATAACATCTATTTCCCCTTGAAATGCAACCTCAAATCCATCTGGACTTCGAAACACCACTTCTTTTAGGAAACAATCTACCATAGCTCTATAAGCCTCTAAAAAGTCAATTCCCAAGATCACATCAAACTCCACAATATCTAAAGGGATTAGGTCCGCCTTAAACTTAGTTCCTTCTACTAATACTTCACAACCACTAAACACCCAATTTATTCTCATCACCTCACCGGAGGGTAGGGACACATGCCACTCGCCTGGAAGAGATGATGATGGCACATTGGCATGGAGGGCAAATCTACTAGACATAAATGAATGCGTGGCTCCGGGATCAATTAAAGTAAAAGCTGGCTGACCAAAAATGAATAACGTACCAATGATGACATCGGGAGAAGTACCGCCCTCCTGCTGGGTCATAGCATGAAGTCTAGCGTGAGTCATGGGACGTCCACGCGGACCACTACTCTGCTGAGATCCGCCCCTGACTGCTGAACTGCCATGAGTACCACTGCTGGAGCCTCTAGCTGAAGACTGACCGACTGGTTGAGTAGGGGTAGGGGCGGTCCTCTGAGCCAATAAGGGACAATCTCTCCTGAAATGATCCTGGCCACCACACTCATAACACCCAGAAGACTGTTGCTGACCAAAAAAAAAAGTCTGGCCACTAGATGTCCCACCATGGAAATTGCCACCAGCACCAAACTAACCAGTCTGTTGTCTACCCAACTGGCTCCGAAAAGGTCTCCTATGACGCCCCCTAACTCTGAACCAAGAATTAGAACTCGATCCTCCACTACTGCCACTACCCGCTGAAGATCCAGAAACGGATGATGAAGCAGCCTTCTTAGATGGACCCTGACTGGGACCACTGAAATCTCGGGGCCGAGCACTATATGTTCCCCTGGTCTCGATGGCCATGGCTGCACTAACCGCATCAAGAAAAGTCGGGTAAATAACACCTGTCATCCTATCTGCATACACTCCACCAAGTGCCCCAATGAACATATCAATCTTGGTCCTCTCATCAGGAACCAAATATGGCACATGGTAGCTCAAGGTAGTGAACCTCTGCTCAAACTCTATGACACCCTCATCAACCCTCTTCTTCTTGTTCAGAAAATCCGTCTGAATCCTACTACGATGAGCATGAGTGAAATACTGACCCAAGAAGAGCGTCTTAAACTGCTCCCAAGTCATGTCTTGTGCACCACCATTATTTCTGCTAGCGAGAGTCCACCAATGATGCGCTGAGTCATCTAGAAAAGTCATTGTCATCTTCACTTTCTTTTCTTCCCGCAGATCAGTGCTCTCAAAAGCTTTTTCCATCTTATCCACCCAAGTATATGCATCAAGGGGTCCCTTGGCACCCTTGAACTCAATTGCCCCA
Source organism: Fragaria iinumae (assembly GCA_009720345.1). Taxonomy (NCBI): domain Eukaryota; kingdom Viridiplantae; phylum Streptophyta; class Magnoliopsida; order Rosales; family Rosaceae; genus Fragaria; species Fragaria iinumae. The sequence goes on from CM019117.1 coordinate 25,664,144, forward strand.
GCATCGAAGACATCCTTCTTCTTCACAGACCGAGGATGTTGAACCCTCACGGCGGCACTAAGGCGGCTGCCACCGGTCTAGGTTGAGAGCTGGGTTGAAGACCGACCGCTTGGGACCGGTGCGGCCGTCTGCGGTGGCCGGATGGCGGCGGACGGGCGGCGGACAGCTCCGGCAGGGAGAGAGAGAGAGGTTTTGGGCTTTGCTGCCCAACCCGGTCCAACACCTCCATATAACCCAAAACCAAAATTAACACCCCCAAAAATAATACCTAATAAAACTTACCTTTTTACTGGGTAAAATTTACCATTTTTACCGTCGTCACAATTTTCTCCTACAAATAATTGCTCCAAAATATTCGTCCATCAACACTCCTTTAGGGACCTTTGAACTATAAACTCATTTACGAAGACGGTAAAACTATTATTAAGTCCAAGCCAGTAAATAAGGTAAAAATTTAAGAGTCGGGATGTGACAATTCAAGTGTTGGGTTGTAGTTTGATGTTTAAGCTTGGCGAGGGTAGTTTCTGGTGGTGATGGTGATTCATGGGTAGTAGAATAGTCAAAATTGGTTCCGATGATGGAAATGAACTGGTGATAGAGATGCCGAGCTTTGTTACTCCAGTACCCACTTCCAATCCCATGTTGGTATCACTGTCCTCGGTTCTCTATTTAATTTTTACATTTTATTTTATTTATATCTTCATTGGATGTGGAGCTCCTGTTTTTGATAGTTTGTCTTGTCTATTTTTGATTCTGTGTGAAAACTTCTCCTCGAGCTTGTTTTCGGGAGAGATCTTACATTAGAAAAGTGACAAATAAAATATATTTATAAATGAGTGGATCATTCCTAATTGTATCGAGGCCTTTTGTGATTAAAACCCAACACCTTAAAGGTGGTTAAGTTGGGACAATATCAGTTCAAGGATGATCCACGGGCCACGCTTGTCGCTGTTTGACAGAGCTTTCGTTTAGCTTGTCATATGTGGACTGGAACATGAAATTATGTTTTATCTGAGAGGAACATCTTCTAATATAATTACTTTTATTTTAACAGGGTTGGATATGCTGAATTGAAGTCTTGTTTAGATGGTTTCCTTATCAAAAGATGATATTTCCCAAAAGCATGCATGATTGAAGAGTGTTCTAATCAATGTATATATATGTACTAGGCAAACCTCGGCCGCACCCTGCTGCGGTCTCTTTTTCCTGAATTCTAAACATAAAAAATAATCCTTACAAATATTTTTCCAAAATTTCAAAAACATTTATTTTGATTACATGAACACAAATCTATAGAATAATAGTATAACTCTTTGATGCTAGATCATTACCTGTTCCCTAAAGAATCGTAACTTATCTACAATATATAAGCATATAATACATAACTGATTGTAGTTTGCATAAATTACATTGTCAATGAAACAACTACCAAAAGAACAGTTTAACAACAATATTTGTAGAAGTCAGAAGGGATCCCGGTTCCAATTGTTCAAAAGCGTTACTGCTCCAATTGTCCAAAAGAATGATAGGCCTAGTGATTGTTTCTGTTATAGGTGCAAGAGAGTTCATTCAATAATTTGACTACTCCAGTTGCTGGTTTAGAAGAGTTCATTCGGAACTGTGTTTGTGCCGCAATTAAACATTTGCTGAAAACACTCGTCAACACAACTAGAGCAATGGTAAAAAAGTAAATAATCTCTAATTAACCAGGGGCAGCCATGTCTTTTTCACAGGCAGATACTCAGCAGCATCGTAGCCCATCACCTTTCACGAAGGAGAGCACGATGGCAGAGAAGTAAATAAACCGTAAGAAGGGGCAACACCGTCATGCAGCTTTCAGCAAGCTGAATGAACAGTACTACTGCATTAACGCTATTATAAATAAAGATATTTGTATTCCGGAGCTTGATGAATCTTTAGGCATGAATGCATGATCACTGTGTTGTGTTTATGTTTGTAGCTGATTAGTAATTGAGGGTGAAGAAGATCAACGAAGTTAGTAGATGAGAATATATACGTTAGTGTGATTATATATATATATATATATATATATATATATATATATAGTCCGGATCTAGAAAGGACTTAGCATCCTTAAACTTTTAAAGTGAGGATGTTTTTAGTCACTACGTCAATTTTGCAATCATACGACAGGAATCAGACGACAGAAGTCCTTTTTACTGTAGTCTGATAAATTTTTACGACAGACATTTAAAAATCTGTCGTCTGAATGCAGCAACGCACCACTCTTAAAAAGTAGTTAAAATTAGCATGTTGTTCATACGACAAATATCTGTCGTCCTTAAAAACAAGAAAAATAAGTAAAATAAACTTGCATATGTTTCTTTCTCACTCTTGCTCTCCCAAAGCCGCATCCCTCTCCTAGTCTCCTTCGATCTCACCGAAGTCTGAAACCCTATCTCTTCTCTCTTTCTCTCTCTCCACATATCTCTAGAGCATGAATCTGCAAAGATTTGTTTGTGCTCATCTCAGGGTGGTCTTGGTGGACTGGACAGAGTCATGGCCGGAGGACACAGCCTGGCCTTGACTCATCAGAGGAAGGCGAAGAAGATGGTGGCTACGGTATATTGTGAGTCCACCCCGATGGTCGGAGATCGATTATAGAGGAGAGAGTCCTCCAGATCCATTGTCTCTCTCCTCCAGAATTCTCGTCTATGCTTTTCTCTCTTTTCTGTGAGGACGATCGATGCTTGATTTATGGGCTTTGGCCTTTCAGGATCTGATTGGGTGGGGTTTTGGCTTGGTTCTCTGGATTCTGATGCAGGGGTTGTCAATACGCTCGGGAGAGATTTGGTAAACAATATTCAGCAGGTAATTTCATGTTGTTTACCCTGTAGACTTTAAACTAATATACAGAAGCTTAGACTTTTAATTTTCTTTCAAGTACATTGCTGATATAATGTAGTGCATTACTAAACTTTGAAAACAAGCCCATATATGTTCTAGATAATCTCTCTTTTCTTTGTTTCCTTTCTCCGTGGAATACCTGCAAGCGATACACCTCGGACAGATACCATTTTGTGTATGTTGTTTTACCAATGGGTTCCATTGGATGATTGTGCTTTAATAATTCTATGGAGTATACTACACTTTAAAACGATTTCTTGCCATAATGAAAACTGAACTTGTGGATTGAATTAATTGACAATGACTTGGGTAGCATCATGCCTAGACATGTATAATGTTTGTAGATTCATCTTCTGTTAGTATTGTTATATCATAAAACACATAATACTATCAGATATAATTGTATATAATTGTGGTGCACTCCAATTTTAGCACTTAATTTTTTTTGTGTCCATATGTCGTGTGTGAAATTGAATATGGTTGCTGATAACTAGCATATCTAAATAACTATTCTCATTCAACTGGTACACAAATGAAAACTGACTGTAAGTTATCATTTGTTCTAGTTCATTTGTATTTATTATTTATGTCTTAACGACAATTGTTTGATGAGTATGTTTGGGATCAGCTTGACAAGATGCCCATGACCAGGGAGGAGGGTTCTGGTTCATGTGTAAGGTAAACTTATTTGGTGTGAACACAGTTTGAGCTTTTGATTCATGGTAAACTTTATTTAGTGTTCAATATATATGAACGGTTTACATTCTTTATGCCAATCAAGATTCATGTTTGAGTGAGGAATATATATGAATGATTTTAGATCTGTTGAGTTTTTCCTTGGCAGTGTTTTTCTGAAAGATTTGGCTTTCTAATATTTTACGCTTGACTAGCAATGAGGTTCTACTTAGTTGATATTACTAATACCAGAACTTCATTTATATCTTGCAGCTTCAGAAAATGCACAATTTCCACCAACTTATCTAATAAAAAGGTACTTATTATTGTCTGTGATTTATGAGGTATCTTGATGAGTTATTTGCTTCTTATATTGCTCTTGGTTCCAATTACTGCTGCAATTTCTGTATGTATGTTGTTCATGTTTATTAACCCTTGTTTGGATTCAGCTGAAAAATACATGTATTAGTAAGTTAAGGTGTTAATTTAGTAGGGCTTGCTCTAAATTTATTCTTTGTTAAGATAGAATTGTGCTTTGTGAAAGTTGTGATTTTACCCGTTGCCTACTGCCCCAAGTTTGTTTCATGGTGTTTAAACCCCTTAAAGAATATATTCTAGGTTTTAGTGTGTTATGTTTTTGAGGCCTCTGATGGTTTTGTGCATTCTGGAGGAATATAGGTGCATTTGATATAATGAAGGAGAATGGTGGAGCAGTTTGAAAAAGGTTCTTACGGTCTTATGGTTCTTCGCTCCTTGCGAGACATAAACACGAAAAAAAAGTGAGTATCCCTAACATTTTATATATGATAGTATAGTCATTTGAGTATGACATTTACAGATGCAATTGCTGTGTAAATATTAAGATCTTTACATGTTGAGATGAATTCATAAGATCTTTTGCAATTGGTACATACATACTAAGATCATAAAGAATCTGCTCATAAGATATTTCAATAAGGTGAATTCATTTTTTCTGTGTGTCGCGCCTCTTTGTTTTGCTATCTTTGCATATCTCTCTCTTAGCGATAGAGCCACATTGGAATTTACTTCTATAATATTTATGTGTATCTTATACCAGTCATATGACTTGCTTGCTACTTTAATTTGATTCTTATTTACGAAATTTGCAGGTTGGATAATTGGTTGATATAGTAGATATGTACAATGAAGATCTTTACACCCTGCCTAATAAGAAACTATCTTGTGCTGTTATAGCAAATTCCACCAACTTATCTAATAAAAAGGTACTGTGGCATATCTCTTCTTTATTTCTTCTTTGTTTCGCTATCTTTGCATATCTCTCTATTAGCGATAGAGGCACATTGGAATTTACTTTTATAATATTTATTTGTATCTTATACCAATCAGATGACATGCTTGCTACTTTAATTTGATTCTTATTTAGAAATTCGAAGTTGGATAATTGGTATTTTCTCTAGACAAAACAAAACAATTGAAACTTGGGTGCATAGTTAAATTCAGTCCTAGCCTTTCTGGCTGAATTTTCTTGGTACCTTTTCTATCATGCTTAGTCATTGTCATGCCATATAGATTTTGCTACTCTTAGAACTTATTCCTCTCTATCATGTCTCAGATGCTCATTGTTAGTATTTTAATAACTGAAGTTCAAACTTTCCCAATATTGAGTCTGATACTCCGGAGTACGATGAGGAGTTCTCCCCTGTGTTTGAGAAGGTGCGCTTACCTACATAAAAGATACGTTGCAATGCAGTCATTTTAAATTGTTGGAACGTAAATGAATGTGGATAGCTTCTGTATATGTCGGAATTTGGTTCTTGAGCAATAAGTTAAAGAATGTAGCAATATTCATGTCATTATTATCTTTCTTTTCTTGGCTATTTTCTTAGCAAGTGAATTAAGATATGAATTACTGCTAGTTCCTTGTCTCATTCTTGGTGTTTTTATTTCTTGAAGGGTTCCAATGTATAGAGGCTAAGCTGCTCTTCATCATATATATGTCCCAAGGAGAGAATATGTCAAGGAGCGAGGGCAGAAATGTATGCTTACTGCATTTATGCTGGGAATTGTTTAGTAATGGATTAGTACATGTGTATAAATGTGTTGCGATGTCTCTTATTAGTATATGTATAGGTATTTCTAGAAATAATAACTCTTTGTAAAAGATCTAGGTTTATCAATATAAAGGTCAATATGAATGAATTTGTGTTTCTTAAATGTGTTGTGCAAATGCTGTTAGCATGAGTGAATATAATATTAAATTTGACATCCAAATCAACATCAAACGACATAATATTGTCGTTCATGATAAATTCAGACGACACAAAACTGTGAATCTACACAAAACTAAACATTCAGATGATAGAAATGTGACATTTGAGCAAATCTGAAACGAGAGATAGGTGCATTCAGACGTCAAACATGTGACGTTAGAATATATTTGAGACGAGAGACAGATGCAAACATTTGTAGCTTTACTGTCTTCCAATGACAGTTCACTGTCGTTGTAACGTTTCTAACGACATATTCTTTTTTTGTGTTACGAATCTGGATTCATACAGACGACATTCTGTATGTCGTGTAATCTTTATCAGACGACAGATTATGCCTGTCGACTGAATCGTTATCAGATGACAGCTCGAAAGACGACACGCAAAAAAGTAATCAGACGACGGGCATTGCCGGTCGTCTGAAGGCAAAATTGGCGTAGTGAGTTCTAGCATGTATTTTGACAATCAAAGCCTAGTTACTTACCCACAAATGAATCATATAAAAAATTAACCAAAATAAAAAACGTTTTTTTAACTATTTGATTAGCACAATATTCGTTTTAATTTTATCTAACGGCCTACAATTGTTTACGTCAATTTCAATGACCAAATGATTATGAAATTAGTTGAAATTTTGTAGACATGTTTTTTGCATATGAATCTAGAGGATCAACGGTTGAGATAGTTAACTGAAGTCATATACTAATGTAAAATAGTAAAAATCCTCAAATTAGATTATATATATATAATCACACTAACATATATTTGCTCATCTACCATCTTCGTCGAGCTTCTTTTCCACTTCAAATTAGTCACCGGGTTTCTTAATCTCCATTCAATTGCAGCGTCTCTTTGCTGATAACCGCATATGGTCTCGAGCTAATGTTTTTAGTATGTATTTTATGTATTAAAATACATAAATATATTAATTATTTACCTTATTCAAGACGTGTCGGATCTTAGATTTTTTGGATTCACCGTGTCAGTGTCTGTGTCCGTGCAACATAGGTTCATAGTGAAGTTAGGGCTCGTTTGCTATTGCTGTGACTTTAAAAAAAACTGCTGCTGCTGTACTTTGAAAATAATCAGCTGTGAATTAAAATAGTTTTTTGTTTGATAAATATTAGTTTTAAAAGTGTTGCCAAATAAAATTTATTAATTTCTAGTTGTTTAAAAAGAACTAAAAGCTCAGGTTGTTTCTAAAAGCTGCTGCCAGTGACCTGTAATTTAAAAAAAAACCTACTTTTCTTTCATTTACCAAACACTATAAAATCTAAAATTTGGGATAAAAGCTGATTTTTTTTTTTAAAACTATGCTGTACCAAATTAGGACTTACACGGAAAATCTAAAAGTTAACAATAGCGTGAAATCGTAACAATTAGAAAAGTGAGGTTCTAAATATTGAAAATTGAAAAACTAAGGGGTGAAGTGGCAGTTAAAAGAAACAATAGGCTTTGGTTGTAGTCTGTTGTCTTAGTTGTAAGGAAGGGAAAGGCGCGGTGGTGTTGGGTGAAAGTGAGTCGGGCGAGGCATGGCGGAGGTGTCGATGTGTAGGAGGAGGAGCAGTAGCAGCCTGAGTCCCGAGGAAGAGAGGATTTTGATAAAAGACATTGCTTTGGCTGCCGAAGCCAAATCCAAAGAGGGCGATACCTTCTTCCTGATTACCCAGAGGTACAGTCCACAATTCTCTCCCAAGTTTAGTTTACTTGTTGGGCTATTTCAAATTTCCATTTGAATACAGATGGTGGCAACACTGGATTGATTATGTGAACCAAGAACACCCCGATGTCTCGGAGCATCGCCCTGCCGGTATTGATAATTCCGACTTGATATACGATGCTGCAGCGGCAGAGGACACCGTTGACATACATGATACTTTACTGGAAGGCCGTGATTATGTCTTGCTCCCTCAACAAGTTTGGAACCAGTTGCATTCATGGTATTTGGGATTTTCTCTCCTTGTTTCTTTCTTTTCTGATTGTTTGTTTGCTTGCTGTCTCACATCCCCCCTTGATTGCTAGGTATGGTGGTGGTCCAACATTACCCAGAAGAGTCATTAGTTCAGGCCCTTCTCGCTCTGAGATGGCTGTTGAAGTCTACCCTCTTCGTCTTCAATTGCTTCTCTTCCCTAAAGCTGCCCGCTCCACTATACGAATAAGCAAGAAGGAAACCATTGGAGAGCTTCACAAAAGAGCTTGTGAAATCTTTGATCTTATCCCCGACCAAGTACCTATTTCTTATGCTTCCCCTCACTATATCTAGGCTTCTTTACTCCCGCTATTTCGTTACTTACCAGTTTTTTCTCGGCCAGGTATGCATTTGGGATTTCTATGGACGCAAGCGACATGCCCTCATGACTGACATTGATAAAACACTTGATGATGCAAATATACAAATGGACCAGGATGTGGGTGACATTATTTTCCACTACTTATTTTGTCTTTGTCCTTTTTAAACCACTATGCGGGATTCTGCTTCAGCATAGGTTTTCATAGTTTGCATATGATGATAACACATTTCGCTAGAGCATCAGTTGTTATGTGCTCATAAGTGTCATATCTGGATGGTTCTCATGTATGATATGGTCCAGAGACGGATGTGATTTCTTTGAGAATCCCCTTAAGTGTTGTACACATATTTTTGAACTGTTACCACAGAGATAAGATAGTATGATTCTTTTTCATGTCTTTTTCATATGGACTTGTTACTTAATTCGGCAACGATGTCCTAATGATTTTCTTTTGGTCAACAAAAACAGATTCTGGTGGAAGTCCTTAGTCTTGACAATGGTACGAGACCAAGTGGATACACTAGTTCTGTTCGTTACAATGGATCTTTAGAAAAGGAAGCTGCCTCAGTTCTTGTAGAGCCTTCTAAGTCAAGCTTGTCGATTGCAGGAGGTTTATCTGCAAGCAAGGGTGCATCAAGAAGCCATAACACAGAGCTTGCACAAAGTCAAAGCCTGACTTCAGTTAAAGAATTGGATACTGCTTATGGGACAACTGGTGTTAGTACAAGGGGTTCGTCTGGTGGTTTGACTGGGTTGCAGAACCTAGGGAATACTTGTTTTATGAACAGTGCTATACAATGCCTTGTTCATACACCAGAGTTCGCTAGATATTTTCGGGAAGATTATCATCAAGAGATAAACTGGGAAAACACTCTGGGCATGCGGGTATGTTTTTAATACTCTAATTATTTGAAATGCTTACCTTTTTGTCTAAACCTAAACTTGATCTTAAAGCATTTCTAAGTTCTGTCTAATCAGTTTTATATATTCCAACCCCACCCGCCCCCCAAAAAAAATAAAAAATTTGAATGATAGATCAGACTACTTTCATTACCTTATGCACTACTTTTCTTTTAGTTGGACTTTCTATATTGAACAAAATTGAGTAAGCAGAATAATATGAGCAGCTATTTAGAACAGCCACATGATTGCATAGACTCTTTTTGGCTTGTGTTCGACAATTGGACTAGGGAGCATCAATTCTTATATTTCCTGTTATTCTCTAGTCAACTAGCTGTAATATTATTATTTTTTGTATATTATGTGGTAGTTTGTCAACTGTTGTTTCTTTTGTTTGTGTTTATTGTTTATCAACAAAAGAAAAACTAGTTGACGTAGTCATAGGGAAATGCTTAACCAATTCCCACAATCAGTGTTATGTGGGGACATACTCCTTTGAGCATCCCTCCTTCAAAGAAACTTTCAGAACATGGTGGGATGAAGCAATTTCTCGTGGCTGGGAGGGTTTTATATTCAAGAGAGAACTAAAGAGTCTGAAGGCCAGAACAAAGGATAGTAGGTCTGTTTGTGCTTGATCAAAAGAAGGGAGAGGGAACAGTTAAGAGGCCGGTTGGAGGAGCGAGTCTAACAAGAAGAGATATATTGGAGGCAGAGAGCTAAACCAAAGTGGGCCAGAGAAGGGCGTAGCAGCACAATCTCCGTCCATAAATTAGTTAATGGCAGAAGAGAAATTTTGTTGAAGAAAATAGAATTAGATAATTGGATAGTTGTTGATGATGAAGCCTATGATGAAGCTTTGATAGAGGAAGAGTGCATCAGCTTTTTCATAACCTTTATTCAAGTAAATAGGAAGGGAGATTAGGAACACAAGGCCTATTAGCTTGATAACAAGCTTGTGAAAGATTAGTGCAAAAGGTGCTCGAGTGGAGATCTATGGAGAAGTTAGTTGATAATATCTCTTATATATGCTCAGGGTGCTTTTTATGACCGACATATGTAAATTGGGGGGGGGGGGTTCATGGGTTCATACCTCACAGACATATGCTCAGGGTTAAGGGATTTTAATAAGTAAATTTTTTGTTTTAATTTTTTTTAAGAGGGTGCTTTTAAAAGTGAGACGAATTTTAGATGAAGTTTTGGTGGCAAATGTGGTAGTTGATGAGATAAAATAAAAGGCCAAAATCCTGGGGCAGGGGGGTGTTAGCTGTAGTTCAGGTGGTTTGGATGGAAATACATAAAAATATTTTTGAAGCATATGGTGGAGCAGAGATGGAAGATCTGTGGGAGAGAGTAAAGTTATGGGCCTCTTCTTGGGCTTCTATATCTGGGAAATTTTAATATCATACACTATCATCTATTATTCTATTATTCTAAATTGGCAAGGCGTTGTGGTAGAGGTTTCTTAGTTCGTACTGTTTGAACTGCTTATCTAATGCTGTTGGTGTGTTGCTTAGTATAACCTGTGGAATTCTTGGAATTCTTGTCCGCTCCTATGCAATTTGTCTGCTGATGCCTGATCTGATGCAAATAAGCAATTATTAAAATGTATTTAGATGGAACTGATTTCTCTGCCCACTCAAAAGTGTATTGATGTTTTCTTATTTTTGCCTCAGAATGTTACTGATGTGACTTCGTCATACTGTAGGGTGAGTTAGCTCTAGCGTTTGGCGAATTACTGCGGAAGCTTTGGGCACCCGGACGTACACCAGTTGCCCCTCGACCTTTTAAAACAAAACTTGCTCGTTTTGCCCCACAGTTTAGTGGTTACAATCAACATGATTCTCAGGTTTGGTACTTGAAAATTTTATTTCACCAACATATGCATGAAATTTTCATTAATCAGATGCTTTTTGCTTCAGGAACTTTTGGCATTTTTGCTAGATGGTCTTCATGAAGATCTGAATCGTGTGAAACAGAAACCTTATATAAAATCTAAAGATGCTGATGGTCGGCCTGATGAAGAAGTTGCTGATGAATATTGGGCAAACCACATTGCTCGTAACGATTCCATAATTGTCGATGTATGCCAAGTGAGTAACTTTTGAAAACATTAAATGTTATTAAATTACGGGTTTAGCAACTGTTTTCCTTTCATGCATACACATGTCTGTGCTACTACACCTTGGCTATTGATGTGTTATTCTAGTTACTAAAAAGTGAAGGCGACTCCGTTCATTGTTCTCTTTTCATGGTCATGTTTAAATTAATATGGTCTGCAAGATACATTTTAAAATGATGGTGTCAATGTTTAACATAATGTGGTATAATTGTAATGTGATTGTTATGCCTTTGAGTATGCCAAGTTCTTTTCCATTTGGTAGATGGATATGTGGATTATTATCTGGGTGTGCATCTAGGGTTGTTCACGTTACCAGTTGAACCGGATGCTAGTATATTTTGTTCTTTTGAGTTTTACTGTTTATGATAGCCAAGTTGCTGCTGACGGCTGACGACACTAGCAAATCACGTTTGGGTTTCATCAAAATGCCTCCAAGCTAGTAGGTTAAAACTTTATGATTCTACCTGAGATCTGAAAAGGGATTAAGGGTTTCAGTCATTGTTGTCTTAGTCCCAGAGTCATATGCCTCTATGTATAGAGTGCAATAAGCACACTTTTTGGTTAAGTGCACTGTTTCCTAAGAAAAACGTACACCTTCAGAGACACACATTTCGGAGGGATGCCTAGGTCATTTCTCTACTCACTCTCATGAGCTCCTTTAAGCTCCTCTTCTTAATGCGTTTTTAAACCTTGTCCTGGATCTGTTTAGAATTTTCATTAGACAGTGTCCTGTGGAAAGCTTGAGGACGAGTTACAGTAGAGATGTAAAAAATAAATAGACAGCAAAGCTAGGGATACGGTGATTTGCAGAATAACTAGTGGTGGAGTGCCAGATATGATGGCTGGTGGTAGCTTTCTTGACTTTGTGTTGGAGGTTTCCAATATTAAACTACTCCAGAAAAGGGTAGTCTTCTGTTAGTAACATTTTCTTCATGTTCTCTGTTCAATTTTGCTGTTTTGTGTTGATTTTCCTCACATGTAACAGTTAGCTTGGATAATGGTGTGACTCTTCCATTAATAATATGCAATACTATGTTTTTTGCTTGAGATTCTCAGTTTGTTCTTAAGAAACTTCAAAGTCTAATCACGAAGAAACTTATCTAGTCTTAGACGAGTTATTATTCATTTGGCTGAACTGCTGCCTGAGTTTGGTGGATTTTTATTGTGATTTCTATGTATTCCATATCCTTCAGTATGATCAGCTCCATGTGTGCTGTTCCAATGGATACTTTTTATTTGTCAATTTTCCTCATTAATGGAATATGTGAATGATGCTTATTGACTTCTCTTGGCATTCTTTAATGATCTTGTATTGTGCATTTATTATTATTATATAATCATCCAGATGGCTTTCCCTATACAATCAAATATTGTACGTATTGTACGTTTATTGCTCCAGGTCATTACCAAGGAATAGAGATATCATTGAATGCTGATAGATTGTGATTATTTATCATTGACATGGACATGCAGTTTGATGCATTTTTCTGTTTCTGGTTAACAGGGTCAATACAAATCAACTTTGGTTTGCCCCATTTGTAACAAAGTCTCTGTTACATTTGATCCCTTCATGTACCTTTCATTGCCCCTGCAGTCCACCACAACTAGAACAATGACAATAACAGTTTTTACATGCAATGGAAGTGCGTTGCCATCTACTTACACTGTCACAGTCCCAAAACAGGGACGTTGCCGGGACTTGATCCAGGCACTTAGCAATGCTAGCTCCGTGAAGCACAGCGAGAGGCTTTTGCTTGTCGAGGTTTGTTGCATCCTGCATTTCAAGTCTTATCCTTTTGAACTTCGCAATGAATGCATGCTATCAGTTTAACTAGCTTAACCTGTGATTGACAGATACAAAATCATATGATTCAGCGGTTTCTTGAAGACCCATTAATATTGTTATCTACCATCAAAGATGATGACCATCTTGCTGCTTACAAGGTGCCAAAGTTGGCGAAGAAAACAAAATATCTTCAGCTGATACACCGTCGTAAGGACCAGTATGTATATATTTTGGTTTTGTCCTTGTAGTCCTATTTGTGCTTACTTCAGACCATGTACAAAGAAAGCTTTTCCCCACCTCTTTACAAGTCTTTTTTCTTATTTTTTTTTTTCTGCCATTCCAAAATAATCTGCTTTGAGCGACTATTCCTAATCTTAACCAATCTTACCATAACTAGGTTAAGCATCCTGAATAAAGGCTGGTTGCTTAGTGAATAATATTGGTGGAAAAGTTTATTTGTATTCTGCCCCCTTAAACTTTATGTTATGTCTCTCCAAAAAAAAAAAAAAAAAAAAAAAAAAAAACTTTCTGTTATAAGGCATATTGATAATGCACTTCAACTAACTGTCGTTTGACTCCAGAGGAAGTAGTGATGGCCAGATCACATCAGGATGGTTACGTTATGGAACACCTCTTCTGTCGTCTATCCCATGTGATGATGAAATCACAAGAGGCGACATACAGAAAATGGTTCATACAATGCTTTCTCCAATGCTAAGAACCGAGAGTTTGGATCATACCGATATATCTGGTGTAAGCTCTGCAATAGCAGCATCAAACCCCTCTGGCAACTTGCATGGGGAAGCATGTACCGATTCCGCTACATCCAATTCAATGAATAATGAAATGACCAGTTCTAAACCAGTGAAATCACTTAAGTTGCCTCTTCAGTTGGTGGATGAAAGTAACACATGCATTGATCTTTCAGCAGGTGAAGAGAAAGCTATCACATTGCCTTCGGCATCTTCATCATCCATACTAGTGTACACTGATTGGTCACAGAAGCTTTTAGATAAATATCATACCCATTATCTGGAAAACTTGCCAGAAGTTTTTAAGTATGGACCTGTAACAAAGAAAGCTCGCACTGAACCTCTTTCCTTGTACACTTGCCTTGAAGCATTTCTACGTGAAGAACCACTGGTGCCTGAAGATATGTGGTAAGTCTGTTGTGGAATCTTGTTTATGGTCATTTAACATAATGGGTCAACAATAGTCTAAGATAGGATTATTTTCATGTTGTTCTGCAGTGTCATTCCTTCTGAACTACACACACCACATGTACCCGTACACTCATGCACACAGTCCCACACATGCATATAATGTTAGGTCTGGTCAGTATGTAATCAGTGCCACTTAAATGTCCCTAAATTGAATTTCTGTGACAGTTCCACCTCTTACTATTGATTTACTGGGCCACAGAAGAAAACGTCTGGTGAAAATTTAAGAGAAAAATGCTTGCAATTTGCCTTTCAAGTTTGTACTGTTAAGATGAATAAGTTTCTTAGTCTGCAGCTCCCATCTCAGCTTAATAATTAGGAATCAATATTTTCTCTTCTGTGAAGTACTTATGAGTTTGGCATTTAAATTGATTGTGAAATATTGGTTGCTTGTTCAACTCTTGCTAGATTATGTAAATTTCTGATTTAATTCTTTGTTAAAGCCTTAAAGGAGTTCATTCGTTATATAATCACTAAAAGTAATTCTATTAATATATTTGGTGAAGGTACTGCCCCCAGTGCGAGGAGCGGCGACAAGCAAGTAAAAAGCTAGATCTTTGGAGGCTACCTGAAGTGTTAGTCATCCATCTAAAGAGGTTCTTGTACAGCCGGTCAATGAAGCATAAGCTGGAAACATTTGTCAGCTTCCCTATACATGACTTTGATCTAACCAATTACATTGCTCACAAAAGCAATGCTGGACATCAGCTTTATGAACTCTATGCTTTGACCAATCATTATGGCAACATGGGTAGTGGGCATTACACTGCACATATCAAGGTGTGTTGGAATTTTTTTTGTTAAACTTTTAGCTATAGTTGATTCATGTTCATAAAATAATATTCAGAGATTTTGTTTATTGTTGTACAGCTTCTTGATGAGAACAGATGGTATAGTTTTGATGACAGTCACATATCACCCATAAATGAAGATGATGTGAAGTCAGCTGCAGCATATGTGCTATTTTATCGCCGGGTGAAGAATGAAGATTCGTTTGTTGGCAATGGAGACCTATCATGTGGAGGTGACAACAAAGTTGTCTCACAAAAGTAGTACAGAATGAAGTAGTGATTTATTTCATTATTTGTAATTTTAAGCATGTTATTTTGCCCTTTTAGTTAATTGTGCGCTTAGGCACCTAAGTCTATCAGTCCTAGGTTATCTAGCTTGAGGGTTAATGTTAGCATCTAATATGTTTGGGGTTTTAGTAATATCATCAGCTTCTTTAAATAGAGGATTTGGTAATTGTAATTGGGTAGGAGCATGAGCATGTTTGGTGAGTAATCTGCAAACCAATTTAGCAGCTGTTCCCTACTTGTTATTAGATTGGAGGTTGGATATATTAAAGTTTTCACTGGAACATCCATGATGATGGAGAAGATATCAGTTGAATTGCCAGTAGTAGTCTGAAGTTGACAGTTTTTCTTTCTTTGTGGCTGTTGACGAGCCTCATAAGAGACTATCAATTTACTCTGCAAAGAAAGAGGTTAGTAATATAGCAAACTACATATACATCCTTGGAAAAGATTCAATACACAAAAAAGACATGACTTTTGTTTTACAATTTATAAAGATAAAATCTTGCAAATAAGGACAAACAGTTTTTACGAAGAACACTCGTCATCCTCCTCCTTCGATCTCCGTCGAGAGTGAATGCCTCCCGGATTTAAGGACTGGGCCGAGTCGAGGAAGAGAGGATTACTTCGGTGGTAGTCTTGCCGTCCGGGCTGCTGGAATCGTTGCTGCTCAACGGTGGGGAGAGAGAGAAAGAGTCGGGGAGAGGAGAGAGAGAGAGGGACGGGTCAACGCTCGAAATAGGCTTTTGACTCGGTCAACAACCCTCTTTCCTATTTAAACTCAAACCAACAGCTGAGATTAAAACCCTAGATCCTACGGTCCAGATTAAAAGTTATACTCTAATTTCATAAAATTATTTCATTTTTTCCAAACCTTTAATAAATCGAAGAAAATAACTCGAAGCTCCGACAAATAATCCGAAAACACCGGTGAACCCGTGTCGACACGAACTACTACATCGGAACCTTAAAAGAGGAATTTTAACATTTTGAGAAAAACACGAAAATAAACTCGAGTGTTAACTTACCATGTTACCAAACACGGTTAAATTCTCCAGTAATTAATAGAAAACCCGGTAAATTGATAAAATTAGGTCCGAGGTGTTACAACAATTGTCACATCCCGACTCTTAATTTTTACCCTATTTACTAGCTTGGTATTAATAAGAGTTTTACCGTCTTTGACAATGAGTTTATAGTTTCAAAGGTCCCTAAAGGTGTTTTGAGAGACAATTTTTTTGGAGAAATTATTCGTAGGAGAAATATTTGAAGACGGTAAAAAGGGATAAATTTTAGTTAGTAAAAAGGTAATTTTTATTAAGGTTTTATTTTTGGGGTGTTAATTTTTGGAGTTGGGTTTTTATTGGTGGGTTAGGAACCGGTTGCAAAAAGCCCAACATTTTTCTTCTCTCTCTTCTCTCTCTTCCCTCCCGACGCTCTCTCTCTCTCCCTGCCGGAAGTTCCCAGCGCTCGTCCGCCGCCGTACGGCCAGCTCTGACCGTCGCACCGGTCCCAAACGGTCGGCCATTGTCCCCTCTCTCTTCCTGGACCGGTGGGAGCCTCCCTAGAGCCGCCATGAGAGAGGAATCGCGCTCGAGAGCTCCGACTGTCCGTGGTGTTCCGTCGCGGGAACTCCCTCCTCCGGCCGCCATAGCTGGCGATCCTTGTCCCATCTTGAAGCTCTCACCTAGGGTAGAACCCCATAAAAGGAATTGGCTCGTTTCGTGCTAGGTGAGGAGAATTGGTGAGTTGAATTTCTAGGGCTCCATTTTCTGTTTTGCTTCGATTAACATGTTTAAGCTTGGAATTGGACTTGGTGTTAGTTAAGGAAGTTGTTGAGCATATTAAGGAGATGATTGTGTCAAATTTTAGGGAGCATTGGAGGTCCCCGGAGTTAGGCTGGCCGCCGCCGCTGCCGGCGGAGCAGACGGCGGCGCCGCCTCTTTTGGAGAGTTTTTCTTGTTATTAACTTGGTTATGTTGAGGGGAGTCTAATGGTGTGAAGTTTATAAATTTTAGAGGAGTTTTGGGTTAGGTTTGGGATTTTTCAAAGATTGGTGAACTTGGTGATTAATAGGGTAGAATCCGGTCATTGTATTAGTGTTGATTAAACTTCAGAAAGTTGTTTTAAGGATTTCGATGCTTGTGGTGAAGTTTGAGCCTTGTTGGTCTAAGGATGGAGAAGTTGGGCAAGGGTGAAGGATTTATAGGCTCACTTTTATTCTTGCAGTTTTATTTAAAGTATCAAGAAACAGGACGTGAGGAGGCTCGAGTAGAAGAGACTTCGGATCGACGTCAGACTTAGGCCTAAAGTTGTGAGTGGACGTTTGATTTAAATTAAATGCATGCAATAACTTTATATTTAATGATGATTGAGTTTAATTTATTGAATCTTAATTTGTGGATTAAATTCCCGTTTATGATTGATTTCTGCGAAGTATTTTCGGAAGTGTTTATTCATATTTTTATTTGTTAACTTCGCTATTTGGAAAGTTACCGAAAATTGGCAATTGTCATTATTTATTTCTTCTTTGATAATTGGCAATTGTCATTATTTTGGAGTTACCGAAAATGAGATTTTCGGTGGATATGTATATAAATATTTATAAGGATAGTATGTATATAAATGCTAACTAGCCATACGTGCTTTTCCGTCATAATGAGGTAAAATTCCATTATGACGCGATGTGAGCATTAGACGCAAGCGTCGTAGCCCAATATAAATATAAGAATTTATATAGGGAATATGCACGTATATATATATACACTGTCAGGACCCACCCCGAATTTCACCCTGAAACTAGAGGTAAATCCTGCGGGGTTCACCTTCAAGGAAAATTTACTGAAAATTCAGCATAATCTACCTTGAAAATGGACAACCCTTACCTGAAAAATCCAACTTACACTTCTATAACCAAACAAACCAGCCTCAACACCTGGAGCCTTCTTGCTCCCCAAGATCATCACATCTCCCAATATAACAATTACTCAACTACAATAATCCCACAATCAACAACAGACCATTAATAATTTACTACTGGACTTTCAGAGCATATATAAATTTGAACGAAAAACAATGAATAAAGAATAAGCGGAAGCAACCTTTGATTATGCTTAGACTCCATGTACGCTCGACCTCATTTAAACTTATCATGCATACTGGGCATTTAAAACCAAAAGGCCTAGGGGAAAGTAATTTAAAAACGTTAGAGTGAGTGGACAAAAATAAATTAAATAATTTAACAAATACATAATTTATATACTTTCCCACGTTTCAACTTTTAAAACTTAAAAGCATGCAACTTTGATAATCCAAATAACTTTAAATTCAGAATACCATAAAAATAGACAAATCAGCCCCGCTGGTTTAATCAAATATAGAAATCTCGTAAGAAGAGATAAACCAGCCCCGCTGGTTAATCAATTATATATATGAGAAAAATAAAATAAGGGGAAGAGTTATAACCATGTAAAAGGAGCCTCTTAGGCTATAATAGCGTCCCACGCTAAGCGCTCTACTCACCTATAGTGAGGACCGCTAATAATGACTAGCTAACAAATAAATATAAATACTGATTGGTTGCCTCCCAGGCTATAATAGCGTCCCACGTTAAGCGCTCTATTCATCTATGGTGAGGACCGCTAATAATGGTTAGCTAGCAATAATCAATATAAGCGACCATATATTATGGTGACTAAAAACTTACGAAATCACTTAAATCCATTAAACTTCCCCAAGATCATACGAATGATACGGTTCCCAACCGTACTTGAAAATCATCATAAGAAATTATGTTAAAACTTAATGACGTGTCTCACACGTCAAAATATTCTCAAAACCATAATATAAGCGAGATTTAATTAACAAGTAAAAATCATAATTAATATCTCAATCCAAAATACTCACTAAAACGTTCTCAAGGTCAAGATCGATATTCTACCAATAATTTCGAAAATTATAAATAGCGAACTACCGAAAATCTCATTTTCAGAAATCTTTTATAAATCTCAAAGTCCACCATTAAAACCATTATAATGAAATCCGGAATTTATAAAGAATATCCAAACTCAAATACCAAATTAGTAATCCGAGCTCAAATCCATAATTCATGACCCATAATTAATCAATGCTTCAAACTCAAATACTTTGCAAGATTATTTCATAAGCCGAAATTATAATATAAGCTCGGAAAATAAAATAATAAATTATAAAATCTTGCATGCATATTTATTTAAAATCAAAATGTCCACTCACAAATTTAGGCATAAGCCCGACGATATCCGCATCACCACTTGTTTCTGCTAGATCCCGTAGACCTTGAAGAAACTCGTTCTGGATCTGTCTTCTTGCCTGCAAAAGGATACCGACCGGGACTTTCCGGTCTTTATCTCTCCGATGGTAAAGTTAGTTTATCGGTAAGGGAGTATTTAAATGTAAGGAGATGTTTTCTTCCCCTTTTGGTTGACTTCACCATTATATTTATAGCCCCGGGTCGTCTTGCACTTCAAATATTCTTCGATGTGGGACAAGTATGACTCCCGTGTAGTCGTCCTCCCTCCCGGGCGGGACCGTTACAATTGTTTCTACTTCGTAGCATCACGGGCTGGGGGAGGTATTTGTCGACTACCGACTACAAGTCCCCCCAAGTTCCCGTTCAAGACACGTCTTGAGTGGGGACTTGAAGAAATGGTCCGTGATGCCGAATTGTTAACGAGTACCCGATCATAGTCCCCCCAAGTTCGTACTCAGGACATGTTTGAACGGGTTGCCGTTGGGATGGAAGGTAACGAACCATTCCACGTTAGTTGTTGCTCGAGCGCGGGGTATGATCCCCGTGTGGGTTATCAGGCCACTATTCTCCGTGTGAAGGGAATGATACAGGCATGCCCAACTCTCGTGTTTCCGGAGCCGTACAAGGGGCTTACAGCTCTCAAGGCTTGGTTGTTTCAACCTTGCATTCTGCTGAAATGTTGCTAGGGTGGTAGGTATGACGTAGTTCGTACGCATGAAAGTGGTGCGCGCGGGGCGACCACAGCTCGCGTGTCAGTTATGTACGCGGCGCGAACTTTTCAGTCCGCGTGAAAGTGTTGCCTACGGAGTGAACGCAGCTCGCGTGTAAGTTAGGTACGCGGAGCGAACTTTTCGCCTCGCCCGGTTCGTGTTCGCCCGGAGGAATATTCGGGACGTGCGTTGTGTTTTGGATGCGACGGCGTCCCTGGTGGCTTGATTGATGGGTCTGTGTAATCCCCGGGAGCTCGGTGACCATTGGCGAGTGCTACCGGGTAGTGTTGTTGTGCATTAATGGTATGTCCGCCAGGTGGCGCTGTGGGCGGGGGGTGAAGGGATGTGCATTTAATGCGAGGCGTGTCACGCCTGTCGTGTTGGAGAAGCTACTCGGTAGTGGGGCACGTGTCTGGATCCTACGGTGGGCGCGACTGGTCGGATTGCCTCGATGGGAGGGGGAAAAACGAGGCATCCCTTCCCCCGCTTCGTACATAAGGAAACGCTGCCTTATCTCCATTCCTGTCTTGCCGTTGAAGCGTGGAGGAAAAAAGGGAATTCGTACGCCTGGGGGAGTGCTGCTGCTCTGCTACAGTCGATCTTTCGATTGCGAGGTGCTATCCATTTGCTGCTCTTGTGTGTCGCCGGCCTTCGCTATCTGGTTAGTTTCCCTTCTCTAGCGTGTAGTTGTGTGGCTGTGAGTATCTAGTAGGGTGTGGATTGGTAGATGTTTCTGGGTTTCTAGGTGTCGTCGGGTGGCTGAAATGGGTGGTGTCAAAACTTCCCGGCGGCGGTACGCGGTGTAGGTATCTAATAGCCCATAGGGTTTTTTTATAGGGTTAAAATGGAGTCAAGGGCTTCCGATGCGAGCGTTTCTGATTCACTTCGGCTGGCCCCTGCGGATGAGGACGAGAGGATGGAGGGGTATCTGCGCCGGGAAACTAATAGGGATGCCGAGCGGGCGAAATCATATTCTGGAGTCTCCAGCTCGAGCACCGAGTACCCGGTGATGGAAGCGATCCCGATCCCTCGCGTCTTTCACCGTTTGGAGGACGGGAGGGTGTGCGATGAGCCCATATGCAGTTACACGCCTGAGGAGATCGAACAGTTGAGGGAGGAGTGGAACATTCCTCCCGAGATCCCTATGCGTGGCTTGTACCCGGGAGAGCTTGCGTGCGCTCCGAGAGATAAGTATGTAGCGGTGCATGACAACATGTTCAGGAATGGGTTCTCCGTACCGCTACCCCAATGTGTGCAGTACATACTGAGTATGCTGCAGCTCGCTCTCGGCCAGGTCCCGCCGAACCAGTGGCGTCAATTGCTGGGACTAGGTTGTCTGTATTTCCTTTCGAACTTGGGCTGGCCGACAATCAATGAATTTCGCGCGCTCTACAGGCTGTCATACTTGAAAAAGGTGGGAAGCTCCGGGTGTGTAGGCTTTACCGCACGGGACTATGAGTCAGTGATCACCAATCTCCCTTCTTCGATAAACAAGGAGTGGAGGGCGAAGGTAGTCCTGGTGGGGG
Organism: Fragaria iinumae; assembly: GCA_009720345.1. Taxonomy (NCBI): domain Eukaryota; kingdom Viridiplantae; phylum Streptophyta; class Magnoliopsida; order Rosales; family Rosaceae; genus Fragaria; species Fragaria iinumae. Next base: position 25,685,855 of record CM019117.1, read on the forward strand.
GGCCCTGGCAAAGAAAGACGAGGTGGCACACGGTTCCCAACTACTTCCGGGCTGTTGGGGATCAGAGCTACTCGTTGACAGCGATCGAGCGGGAGCGGATTGCCCGTATATTCGCTGCGTGGCCCCACGACGAGGATCGTAGCTCGTATCACTTGACGCGGTGGGCCGTTCTCACATACTGTGAGATGGGTAGAGTGCCCGGTGGGTTCATCTTGATTTCCGCTTTATATCTGAAGTCTTTAGTATGCCTAGTTTAATTAATGTCGTCCTTTGGTGTGCAGGAAAGATCCCTAGGCGTGTTCCGCGCCCGAATCATCCTCTTGACATGGAGAAGGATCAAGCCCTCTTGAAGAGGCTCCTGACCAAAGGGGATCTGGCGTCGCGCACTGAGGTGGACGTGGACACGCATACTGTACGGGTTTTGAATAAACAGAAGGTGCTGGATGTTCCCGAAGAAGTATACGGGTCAACGGAGACTCCGCCGGTACCTCTTCCCACAGGCTCGCAGATCACTTTGGGTGAAAAGAAAAGGCGCCATCATCACTCGAGGAGAACTCAAGGTGTCGAGGAGCCCCTGGTGATAGACACCGGCAAGGTCGTGTCCGGGAGTCACGTACCAAAGCCGAAGAAGCATAAGGCGGCTCCCGGGGCATCTACGTCGACTCCCACGCTGTCCATACTTGCCTCTGCGGTTCCGAAGATTTCAAAAACTCCGATCAGGCAGGTTCTTGATGAGTATGGTTATGCGGACGAGAAGTTCGTCCGGGCAATGGTTGGTGACCTGAAGGGGATTGATCTGGACCGGGTGAGATTCAAGGAGAGTTCTCCCTCCGAGTCTCGAAGGATAGCATGGGAGCACCTGATGAAGGTAAGCGTATGAGACGCTTGTGTTTTGTTGTGAATTGTGTTTGGAGACTGGTATTTGTAGGCTCATTTTTTGCCTGTACTTGTAGGCTTTGTTCGCGGTGTATTCCATTGACGCCAGCGAGGACACTGCTGTACTGAAAGAGCAGGTGGCTAAGCTCAGTGGACACGTAAGCTACCTTCAAACTGAGAAGGGGTCTCTCGAAAGGGAGAAACAAGTTTTGGTCGAGAAGCTGGCCATGACTCAACAGCATGTCCGGGAGGTGGAAAGCAAAGCAGATCGGGTCCCGGAGCTCGAAGCCGAATTGCAGTCCTTGAGGGTGGAGGTGGAAAAATATCGCCCGCTGGAGGATAGGCTTCATGAGAAAGAGGCCGAGATAGCGGAGTGGGAGAGCTTGGTTCCCGCGCGTTGTGAGCAAGCTGTTACAGCGTTCAAGGAGTCGCAGGAGTTCAAAGGTCTGCTCCAGTCTGCTCGGGATGAGGCTATCACGGAGAAGTTCACGGAGTGGAGTGCGTACGGGTACCTCGATAAACCCCGGATGCTTGCGGATCTGCTTGCTGCGCAGGAGAAGGGCGAAGCACAGGGCTCCCAGGCTATCCACCCGGAGGGTCCTGCCGAAGCCGATCCTGAATGTGCTGGGGCCGAGGTGCATGTGTCCGAGAGTGAGGGCGAAGAAGATACACCCGACTTGGTCGTGAATGACATGGTATAGGGTGTTGAGCTGAGCGCAACTGGACTAATTTTTTGATTTTACTGTGGAATGGCTTTGTGCCGGCCCGGGGTCCGGTTGGTATACTTGTGATGTGTTTCAAGTGTCCATGTTGAATTCTCATTGTTATGCCTTTGAATTGTGTTTTGCCTCTTTGTTTTGCCCGTTGGAATCCGGTGTACCACACTCACAGTTTTACTCCAGTGTTACGAGTTTAACTGTACAAATGTTGTGAATTTAACTTCTTCATTTCTGTAAGTTGTTAACAAAACAAATGAAGGCATCTTCCCGGGTCGACTTAACCAGACCCGGTAGGCATGATTTACAATTCCTGATCTCGATTAAACGGGGTAGAATTTAAGGTGTTCGGTGTTCCACGGGTGCCCGGTGACGATGCCGTCCCTGTCTCTTAGAAAGAATGTTGCAGGGCCGACTTACTCCACGATCTCGTAAGGGCCCTCCCAGGTCGGATCAAGGGCCATTGGTTGGGCCATCGGTTGGGCCATCACCCGCTTCATCACCCAATCTCCGAGACCCAAGGTACGCGGTCTGACCTTGGAGTCGTAATGCCGAGCGACGCGCTGCTTGTAAACTTGGTTGTGTATGTCGGCCCTGTCCCTTCTCTCCTTAATGAGATCCATGTTTAACTGTAGCCCCTCTGTGTTGGTTTGTTCGTCTTATCCCTCGACTCTTCCAGTCGGTATCGTCACTTCGATGGGAATGACAGCCTCCGTGCCAAAAGCCAAGCTGAAGGGTGTCTCTCCCGTTGATGCCGTAGCAGTAGTTTGGATGGCCCACAGAACCTCCGGGAGGGTTTCCGCCCACAAGCCTTTAGTGGCGTCTAACTTCTTCTTCAGCAGTTTCTTGATAATCTTGTTGACCGCCTCCACTTGCCCATTGGTCTTTGGGTGTGCTACCGATGCGAACACCATCCGGGTTCCCATGTCCTTAGTGAACTCAATGAGCCTTGGGTTGTTGAACTGCGTGCCATTGTCGGTTATGATAGTCTCCGGGACACCGAATCTGCAGTAGACATTTTTCATGAGGAACCCCATCACGCTGTCGGTGGTTATCCGACGAAGCGGTTCTGCTTCAACCCATTTTGTGTAGTAATCCACCGCTACGATGGCATACTTGTACTGTCCGGGAGCGGTAGGAAATGGCCCGATCAAGTCCAGGCCCCACTGTGCGAAGAGCCACGGAGACAGCAGGATTGAGAGTGTAATGGGCGGGGAATGGACCTCGTTAGCGTATTGGTGGCATTTATGGCCTCTTGTTGCTACTTGGTCCGCCATCTTCCCCATATTGGGCCAAAAATACCCCGTTCTGAGTGCCTTGAACAACAGGGATCTCGATCCGGAATGATTGCCACAAACGCCCTCGTGGATGTCCCGGAGGATCGTCTCACCGTTTTGTACTGATACACATTTTAAGTTGGGAAAGCAGTAACCCCTGCGGTACAGTGTATCGTTGATGAGCGTGTATCTGGCGCATCTTGATTGCAACTTCCTTGCCTGTTGCCGATTCTCCGGACGGACACCCTCTTTGAGGAACTCAATGATGGGGTCCATCCACGTCGGTTCTGCGGGACCGGTAGTGATGGCGAAGATTTCTGAGATCGTCTTGTCGATACTCGGCCGGTTCAGGATCTCCACCTTCATTTCTTCGTGCCTTTGCTGACGGGTGCCGGTGGCAAGCCGGGCCAAAGCATCGGCATGGCTGTTTTCCTCCCTAGGGATCTAGGCCATAGTTGCCGACTCGAATTCGCACATGAGAGCCTTTGCGAGTGCCCGATAAGAATTGAGGTGCGGCTCTTTAACTTCAAATGTCCTGTCTACTTGGTTCACCACAAGCTGCGAGTCGCTGAACACCTCGACTCTTTTGACCCCGATCCCTAATGCCAGCTGTAGTCCCCCGATCAATGCCTCGTATTCGGCTGTATTATTGGACGCAGGGAAATTAAACTCCTGGGCGTGGGTGTATGCGAACCCGTCCAGGCTAACCAGGATGATTCCTGCTCCGCTCTTCTCTTTTGTGACGGAGCAGTCGACGAACAACTTCCAACACGGCTGGACTTCATGGGGAGCCTCCGTGTCCTCTTGCTCTGCCGCTGAGCACTCCACGACTCTTTTCATGGGGGTCAATTCGGAGATAAAATCCGCCGCCGCTTGCCCCTTGATGGCTACTCTCGGCATGTAGTGGATGTCGAACTCTCCCAGTTCTATCGCCCATTTGGCCAGTCTCCCGCTGGTCTCTGGCTTCTGGAGGACTTGCCTGAGGGGGTAGTTGGTGAACAGGGTGATGGAATGAGCTTGGAAGTAATGCCGCAGCTTCCGGGCGGTCACGATGAGTGCTAGGGCCAACTTTTCTAAGTCCGGGTATCTGCTTTCAGCCAGTGTGTAGCCCTTGCCTACATAATACACCAGAAGCTCCACAGTGTCATCTTTCCTGATCAGAGCCGAGCTTACTGCCATATTAGATGCTGCAAGATAAAGATATAGCATCTCCCCGGGAGTTGGTTTGGAAAGCTTTGGCACGGATGCCAAATATTCCTTGATATTCCTAAAAGCCTCGTCTTGCTCCGGCCCCCAATTGATCAGCTTGCAATGCTGGCTCTTGAGGAGTTTGAAAAACGGTGCACACTTGTCCGTGAGTCTGGAGACAAATCTAGCGAGAGCTGCGATCTTACCCGTCAGGGACTGCACATCGCTTCGGACTTTCGGGACCACCATATCCATGATGGCTTGGACCTTCTCTGGGTTCGCTTCAATTCCCTGCCGGCTAATCACGTGGCCCAAGAACTTCCCTTTGACGACCCCGAACATGCATTTTTCCGGGTTCAGCCTCATACCGTACGCGAGTATAATATCGAAAGTTGTTTGCAGGTCGCTGACGTGCTCGACCGCAGTGAGACTCTTCACTAGCATGTCGTCCACATACACTTCCATGGTGATCCCCAGCTGCTTAGCGAACATCTTGTTCATCAGGCGCTGGTAGGTCGCTCCCGCGTTCTTTAGTCCGAACGGCATCCTCTTGTAGTAGTAGACTCCTTTGTCGGTCGTGAAGGCAGTATGTTCCTCGTCCGCGGGATCCATCATGATTTGGTTGTAGCCCGCATAAGCGTCCATAAAGCTCAGCATTTCGAACCCGGAGGTGGAATCGACAAGCTGGTCGATTCGAGGCAACGGGAAGCTATCTTTGGGGCACGCCCTATTAAGACTGGTGTAGTCCACGCACATCCTCCATTGCCCTACCGCCTTCTTGGGGACCATCACCACGTTGGCCAACCATTGCGGGTATTTTGCTTCCTTGATAAACTGGATATCCAGCAGCCTCTGTACCTCTCCCTTGATGACGTCATACTTGGCCACGTCGAACGACCTCCGCTTCTGCCGTACCGGGGGTACGCCTTTACGGACTCACAACTTGTTCGTGACTATATCACTCAAGATACCGGGCACATCAGCGTACGGCCAGGCAAATGCTTTGCTGTTTGCCTTCAGAAAACGTACGAGTTCCTCCCGCATGATGACAGGTAAACCGGTCCCAATCTTCGTGGTTCGGGCTGGGAACTGGTCCGAGATGCAAATGAGCTCTGTTTCCTCAACCGATCCCGGTCTTTCGGATTCAGTTCCTTCCGTTGCAGCATTAATTCTGGGATCCTCGAAAACATCCGATATGAGTCTATTCGTACTTCCGGAGGTTAACACCTCTGCTCTTTTCCTGCCAGTATCCCGGTCGATAGCGTAGCATCCTTGTGCAGCCACCTGATCGCCACGGATGGTAACGATACCCGTGGGGGATGGTAGTTTCATCATCAGCATGTGACCGGCGATGAACGCCTTGATTTTCCACAAGGCCGATCTCCCAAGTATCCCGTTGTCTACCGTTGATCGCAGCGTGCTCCCCTCTGAACCTACGAGGAGCATAGGTATGTAGTCAGATCCGAGAGGTTGCACCACGTCTCCGGAGAAGCTTATCAACGGTTCATTATCCTGTGTGAGCTTGTTGCTCGCCCTCTTTAGTGCCTGCCAAGCATTTCTGAACAGCACATTCACGGACGCCCCGGTGTCGATCAGAATTTTCTTACAGAGATAATGATCCAACTGTGTAGTGATCAGGAACGGATCCTCGTGAGGCAGCCTGGTCCCTTGCTCCTCTTCTTCTTCGAACCTCACGGATTTCCATCTCAAGTTGACATTCTGAGCGCTACAGCTCCTGAAGGCGTATACCTCCCGCCCATCTCTGATCCCGGGGCATTGTTTCTTGGCCCTGTTACTTCTCTGGTCGATCGGCTCTCCCCCGCGGATCGTGTTGATCGTCCCGTACACGGATTCCGCAGGTGCTTGCCGTTGTCCTGACACGTACTGCTGAAGCTTTCCTGCTTTTAGCTGGCTTTCGATCGTCTTTTTTAGCTCAACGCAGTTATTTATCGTGTGCGTCGCTTCCCCGTGGTATCCGTAGTACTTTCCGGTATCTTCCCGCGTTAATCGGGACGGCGGAAACTTTCTGGTCGCTGGTCCGGGGATCGCTTCCTTGTTCTCGTTCCATACTACCTCGGGGGTTGCTGTTAATGGGGTGAAGCGTTCCCTGGCTACAGGAATTGTTGCTCCAAGTCCGCTGTCCCGAGAGCTCCCTCTGCGTGGACCCCCCAATGGCTTGGTTTGCTTCCTGCCCCCGTCCTTGAACTTCTTGCTCGGGGTGCATGCTTGTCCCTCTGGGCCCCCTTGCCAGGTTCTTACTTCTTGGATCGATTGCCCTCGGGATTCGGTCCTCCTATCTTCCTTTCTTTTGCTCGCATGCCGATCCCCATACGTGTCATGGTCTGCTTGGGCATGTCTGATCGCCATTTCCATCAGCTCATCATAGCCCCGCTGGTTTTCAATCCGTACCGCGTATAAGAACTTCCCGGGCAATAGGGCCTGGACGAAGGCTTCCTCCGCCACCTTCTTGTCGAAACTCCTAACCTTGGCCGTGGCCCCCTGCCAACGATTTACAAAGGTCTTTAACCCCTCGGCGTGCCCTTGTTTTACCTTGAAGAGTTGGGTGGTATTCTGCCCGTCCGTACGCAGTATGAATCGGTTCCCGAATCTGTCCGCGAGCTTCCTAAAGCAATCTATTGAGCCGGCCGGGAGCTCATAGAACCAACTCAGCGCCTCACCCGATAGCGTCTCCTGAAACATGTTGCAGCACGCGGCATCCGAATAACCCTTTGCGTTTGTATGGGATTTAAAACTGTCAAGGAAGAGATGCGGGTCCCCTTCCCCCCCGTAGCTCAACTTTAGAGGTTTTGCTGCGTGAGAACGTACGGTCTGTGTAATGGTCCGCGTGAACGGTCCCCTTCTTTCTTCGAATCCCACACCGAGCGGGTTGTGGGCCGCCCGTCTCTCCGCCTCGTCTACCCTCGTGGTCAGGTTCACCACACTGTCCCGCATGGCCATTAGGGCCGCCTCTATGCCTGTCGTTTCCAATCTTCCATCCTCGATAGGCGTTGGGGGCGGTGGTGGGCCCTCTCTCTCCATAACTTCTGGGAACAGGTTTGCCCCGACAACGACCGTCCTGCGGGCGATCATCGGCGGCGTCATCGGTGAACCTCCCCCTTCGCCTTGCGCCTCGCGGGATACGGCGGCAGCCCGCTCGATTGCCTCGTCTCTCTCCAGTCTTCTTGATAACGCGCCCATTATCGTCGCGTTATCTCTCTCCAACTTTTTCTCCCGAGCGGTTGCTTCTAAGCGGTCCCGCGCTCTCTCTCTTTCCATACGTGCCACGTTCGCTCTTAACCTCCCTACCATGTCCTCCATTTCTTCCTGCGTGAGATCGCGCATCACCCCGTCCGGGGTCCTTTGCAGATCGTTTGTCGCCAGTGCGCGCTCCAGTCTCTCATTCATTCCTCCCGTCCTAGTATTGCTTCCTGGTGTCCCATCTCTATTGAGGCCACTGTGGTCTCCTGTCGTTATCCTGCTCCCGACTTCTGCTTCATTTGTCTCGGTCATCATGACACTGGCTTTTCGTAAAGACTTCCCACAGACGGCGCCAATTGTTTCTGCTAGATCCCGTAGACCTTGAAGAAACTCGTTCTGGATCTGTCTTCTTGCCTGCAAAAGGATACCGACCGGGACTTTCCGGTCTTTATCTCTCCGATGGTAAAATTAGTTTATCGGTAGGGGAGTATTTAAATGTAAGGAGATGTTTTCTTCCCCTTTTGGTTGACTTCACCATTATATTTATAGCCCCGGGTCGTCTTGCACTTCAAACATTCTTCGATGTGGGACAAGTATGACTCCCGTGTAGTCGTCCTCCCTCCCGGGCGGGACCGTTACAATTGTTTCTGCTTCGTAGCATCACGGGCCGGGAGAGGTATTTGTCGACTACCGACTACATCACTCAAGCGAGGTTCCCTTCATATCCTAGCTCGAGTTAAGTCGAATCCTTTTAGGGGTTTGCTGCTGGAAGGGAGAGCTTCAAGTTGAGACTAATAGCTCCGGCTATGGTGGCCGGAAAAGGAAGTTTCCGGCGAAACTCCACCACGCACAGCCGTGGCTTTCAGGACTGATTTCTACTTCATGGCGACGCAACAAGACCAGCCACTTACCTAGACTTAAAGAGGATGTTCCAAGCTTTGATTTGATACCTAGCTCGCCTCCTAACTCGGCCGGACGGCGGTGGACGAAGGCGATGAAGTTCCGGCAGAAATTCTGGAATTTCTGGTCAAATTCTGGAATTATCCCGAAATGGGGGTCTGATTTGCTATTTATAGAACTTGAGTTTCCTGCGAAATTACCAATCTGTCCCTGACTTTAAACCCTTATAACTTTTTCGTACAAACTCCGATTAAAACGTGCCACATATCCACGAACTCGGTTTAACGTCCTCTACGACTTTCATAAAGAAAGTTTTCCCAAATTTTAGATGAAAGAAAAAGTCAACTTTTGGAGCCTTAAATAGTGAACGGTTACTCAAAACGGTAAAAGCCAAAGTAACATAAAAGTCAATAACCGTAAATTAACTTAAGATCCGGGATGTGACATACACCGTCTTTTCCGCATAATGAGGTAAAATTTCATTATGGCGCAACGTGAGCGTTAGACGCAAGCGTCGTAGGCTTGTATGAATTTCTATTTTTTCTTATTTTTTTCATAGAATTCATACAAGGAATATGACGAGTGTAAATACATACATTTATAAATATATATAGTTTAGCCTGAGAGGCTCTTTATTACAAGGTATCGGAGACTAGCGTTTTTGGCTAATTGTTAAGTTAAAAGTTTTTGAGCTTGTCGCATGCAGCGTAACTTTTCCACAGAATTAATTTGGGAAAGCATAAAGATTTTTATTGCTTGTTTTCTTTTTTATTTACTTTTGTCCACTCACTCTAATGCGTTTTCAAATGTTTTCCCCTGGGCCTTTCGGTTTTAAATGCCCAGTTTGCAGGTTAATATAATTGAGGTCGGGCGTACATGGAGTCGAGGCATAGTCCATCGTAGAGTTTCCGCTTATATATATATATATTTATCTTCCCTTCACTGTTAGAATTGCTCTGAACCTATTAATTGTTGGCTTTGGGATTTTTGTTAGATTAGTAAATATAAATTAGGAGATGTTGTGATATGTGGGGAGCATGAAGGCTCCAGGAGTTATAAGGTTGGAGTTGGAATTTTTAGAAGTGTTTGCAAGTGTTTTATTTAGGAAGGGTTGTCTATATTCAAGGGAGGTTATGCTGAATTTTTCGGTAAATTTTCCTTGGAGGTGGACCCCGCATGATTTACTTCGGGTTTTTGGGTGAAATTCGGGGTGGGTCCTGACAACCATAGCCGGAGCTTCTATTATCATTTGGAAGCACTCCTCTTGTGCAGCAAACCCTTAAAAGGATTCGACCTAACTCGAGCTAGGTAAGGAGAATCGAAGGTTTGAAATTCTAGGGTTCTTGAATTGAGATTTTAATGTTTGGCTTCGATTACCCTTGTTAAGCTTGAAATTGGACTTTCTGCTAGGTAGGAATAAAGTTGTTTAGAATGTTGAGAGGATGATTGTGCTAAAATTTAGCGATCATCGGAGGTGGCCGGAGTAAAGGTTGGCAATTTTTGGAGGAGTTTTAGTTAGGTTTGGAATTTTTCGGAGATTGGAGAAATTAGCGGTTGATAGAATAGATCCGACCATTTGATTTTTTTGGTTATGGTCCTAATGTGCTAGAATCGATGAAGTGAGGTTGTAGTTGAAGTCTGGTGAAAATCCAATTAGCTTAACCCTAGCTTTGAGTAGTGGGTTTAGCGGAAGGGGTTTCGGTTCTTAAGTTAAAAACATGTATTTTTCTAACATTGAAGAGTGATTCTAAACATGGTTATGGTGTCAGGATACGTGGAGCCCTCTTACGAGTAGTGTTGGGGATATCGTCGGGCTTATGCCTAAACTTGTGAGTGAACACTTTGGTTTTTAATAAATATGCATGCAAGATTTTATAATTTATCATTTTATTTTCTGAGCATATATTATAACTTCGGCTTATGAAATGATCTTGGAAATTATTTGAGTTTGTTGTATGGATTAATTGTTGGTCATGATTTATGGATTGGAGCTCGGATCATTACTTTGGAATTTGAGTTTGGGTATCTGTTTCTGCAAGAACCCGTAGGCTATGCCGAACCACAGTGGAACATGAACAGTAGACAACACAGGGGCATATAGTGGTTCACCATGCCTCGGAGGACATGGCTACGTCCACTTACGAATCCACTATCATGGCCAATAGGCCTTTGGTGTTACAAGAGCATCCATCCATCCCGCCCGGGAGGAGTAGGGGAGGGAGAGATCAGAGAGAGATTTCTACACAGGGGTAGCCTTCCTTTTATAGATAAGGAAGGTTTCATCTTATTACACATTACCGATGTGGGACTAACTATGCATTTATCTTATCATGGTGCCTTCTTGTGGAGCTTGGAGGAGCACCTTCCCGATGTGGTACCGATGATCTTTCACCATGGCGAGGTAGCCCGGACGTCGGTCTACAAGTTTCATGACTGGTCTATGCGCGGGGAAGGTAGTTTACTGACTACCGACTACAGTATCATTTTTGATTTCCGGATTTAATTATTATCGGTTTTATTGTTGACATTGAAATTTATTAAATACTATTTATAACTTTCTCGTTTATTTGTGGATTATTGATCTTGACATTGAGAATATTTTTAGCAAGTATTTTCGAATTGAGAAATTATTTACAATTTATACTTGATAATTAAATCTCGCTTTTAATTATGGATTTGAGAACAATTTGATATGTAAGACACGTCATTGAGTTTTAATATAATTTCTTATGATCATTTTCAAATACAGTTGGGAACCGTACCATTCGTATGATCTTGGGGAAGCTTTATCGATTTAAATGATTTCGTATGTTTTTAGTCACCATACTAGGGTCGCTCTTATTCATTACTAGCTATCTTTATTAGCGGTCTTCACCATAGGTGAGTCGAGCGTTTAGCGTGGGACGCTACTATAGCCTGGGAGGCACTGATCAGTTAATATTTATTGCTAGCTAGCCTTATTAGCGGTCTTCACCATAGGTGAGTCAAGCGCTTAGTGTGAGACGCTACTATAGCCTGGGAGGCACCGACCCGAGCCTTGGAGACTTCTCTTTCATGGTGAAATCTTTTTCCCTTGTTTTATTTTCTCATTTATGTAATTGATTAACCAGCGGGCCTGGTATCTCTTTTTACGAGATTTCTTTATTTGATTGACCAGCTGGGCTGGTTTGTCCATTTTTACGTGATTCTGGATTTAAAGTTTTAAGGATGTTCAAAGTTGCGTGAAGCTATGTTATTAAAGTTTAAACATGGGAAAATATTTAAATTATGATCTTACCAAATTATTTAATTTATTTTTGTCCACTCACTCTAACGTTTTAAATTACTTTCCCCTATGCCCTTTGGTTTTAAATGCCCAGTTTGCAGGCTAAGTTCATTTGAGGTCGAGCGTACATGGAGTCAAGGCATAGTCAGAGGCTGCTTTCGCTTATTCTTTATTCATTGTTTTCCTTTCATTATAGATTTGTTCTTATGACCATTTGAGATTGTTATTAGTTGATTAAAGCTTGATGTGTTTCGGGAGATGTTATGAACTTGGGGAGCAGGAAGACTCTAGGAGTTGAGGATAGATGATTTATAATAAAAGTGTTTATCTGAAATTTTTGAGGTAAGGGATGTCCATTTTTAAGGTAGATTTTGCCAAATTTTCGGTAAATTTTCCTTAAAGGTGGACCATGCAGGATTTACTTAGGGTTTCAGGGTGAAATTCGGGATGGGTCTTGACATTTCGTATACCGCCCACCTTCGGCTTGGCATCAGTTGAGATGAAAAGGTTGGCAACTGTACCGCGACGGGACCTATCGGCAAACTTAGGCCATGACTCTTTATTTTACTTTTTTTTTAGAATAGATATGACTCTTTATAACATTTAGAGTGTGATGAATTTGGAAGTAAATTAGTTGATGTGTTAAAGGCTTGGAAGTTGATTGTGACTTCGATTCCAAGTTAAGGTTTGGGTTGGAACCGAATGAGTTATAGTTGTGAAGTTAGTCGAAAATGATTATTAATATCTGTTGGTCAAATGTGGGTCAAACTTGGTCAATCCTGGTCAACCCAGGAACCCTAGTCAAACTAGGAAAGACGTTGAGTCAATAGTTGTTCGGAGTACGGTCTGACCTATTTGTCCTACAATTTATGGTCAGGCGTGGGATTGACTCGAGAATGTGAATAGTTGGAGGCGGCACTCGAGGAATATTCCGAGCATTGAAAATCTTGAGCTTAACCTGTGAGTGGACATTTGTTTTAAATTAAATGTATGTGATAGTTTCATATTTAATGATTGAGTTTATTTTATGGATTTCTTAATTTGTGGAATAATTTCCTTTTACTATTGATTCCTGCAAAGTATTTTCGGAAGTGATTATTCATACTTTATTTATTAACTTCGCTGATTGGAAAGTTACCGAAAATGAGATTTTCGGTGGAGTCATATATTTATTGATTCTTTTATAATTGACAATTTTCATTATTTTAGAGTTACCGAAAATGAGATTTTCGGTGGATATATATATATGGATATTTATGAGGATAATATGTATATAAATGTTAGCTAGCCATACATGTTTTTCCGCCATAATGAGATAAAATTTCATTATGGTGTGGCGTGAGCGTGAGACACAAGCGTCGTAGCCCTATATGAATGTAGTAATTCATATAGGGGATATGCACGTATATACACCCGTCTTTTCCGTCATAATGAGGTAAAATTTCATTATGGTGTGACAAGAGCGTTAGACGCAAGCGTCGTAGCCTTGTATGAATTTCTATTTTTTATATATTTTCATAAGAATTCATATAAGGAATATGACGAGTGTAAATACATACATTGATATATATAGTTTAGCTTGAGAGGTTCCTCATTACAAAGTATGGGAGACTAGCGAGGCTAGTCACGTTTTTGTTAATTTTTAAGTTCAAAGTTTTTGAGCTGTCGCATGTAGTATAGTTTTTCTATGGAAATTAAATTGGGAAAGCATAAAGATATTTGTTACTCATTTCTCTTAAATTTACTTTTTTCCACTTACTCTAACATTTTCAAATGTTTTCCCATGGGCCTTTCGTTTTTAAATGCCCAATTTGCAGGTTAGCATAGTTGAGGTCGAGCGTACATGGAGTCGAGACATAGTCCATTATATAGCTTCCGTTTATTTTTATATTTATCTTTCCTTCACTGTTAGAATTGCTCTGAACCTATGATTTAGGAGGTGTTGTGATTTTGGGGAGCACGAAGGCTCCATGAGTATAAGGTTGAAATTAGATTGTTAGAAGTGTTTGCAGGATTTTTATAAGGAATGGTTGTCCATTTTCAAGGGAGGTTATACCTAATTTTCGGTAAATTTTTCTTGGAGGTAGTCCCCGCAGAATTTACTTCGGGTTTCAGGGTGAAATTCGGGGTGCGTCATGACATAGCATCTAGGGTTTAAATCTTGACGGTTGGATTAAGCTTAAAAGGTAAAAAGGGGGTTGACCCAGTCAAAGAAGCCCACACTCGGTTTGACCCGAGCCCAGACTTCTCTCTCATCCTCTCCGCCTGCCTCAGGCGTCCTCCGCACGACGCCGTCGTCTCCGGCCACCCCTGGCGACAAGACCACCTCCAATCTCTTCCTCTCCTTCTCTTCTATCTAACCTGGTCCATAGAACTCGATTTCAGTCCAATCCAGAGCCAAACCGAGGGAGAGAAGCCTCGACTGTTTTCTGGCGAGTCCTCAAGATTCCGGCCACAACTTGACGAGTAGATGGTAGGGTTCGCTTCCTCTCTTCCTTCTCCACATTCAGGTGCCTTTCTTTTCTTGAATCGCACTCCAAATTGGAAATCCCTAATTCTGCCTTTTCTAGGTTTTGATCGTGGTTTTCCGTTGACGTGTTCTGGGAGCTCCACCAAGCCCTACGCTGTTCACATGAGGCTTGGAGGCCATCTGGAGGAGATTTGGAGCAGCTGCGTCGATTTGGAAGCGAGACAGAAGCTTAGGGTGCTGCGGCTGTGGTATTGGAGGCGTATGTGAGATTGGTTAGTGGTTTGTGTGTGTGTTTCGGCTGCGGTGGAAACAATTCCGGCGAGGGTTATAACAAGGTGAGAAATCCCTCTGTTATGCTCGGCTTGGTATTTGAGATGCCATTGTTTTTGTATTATGTTGGATTGGTGGTTAATCTGGACTCTTTTGTTTCAATTATGTCGAGAACTTGGTGATTCAAAGTTTTCAGGGAAGCTATGGCCATTTTCCGGCAAGTCGCCGGGATCCGGCAAACATTTCTGGCAATGTCGCCGGAGTTCGGCAATGGACAGATTTGGCAGAAGCGGATGAGGCAGTGATCGATGTTTTCCTTTTTGTTTTATATCACTTCGGAAATAGAAATGTTCGGGTTGTAATCGGAAGACTTGCTAAGTTAGGAAATTTTCTATTTTTGGAAATTTTCCCTTTTTGGAAACTTTCTATTTATAGAAACCCTTTTTAGGTGCCCTTAGCAAATTTATTGGGTTTTCCAGATTCATGTTTTCCGTATATTTGAGTCCTTGAAATTACATTAGTTTGTTTAATCAAAATCAAGGTTCTCCATAACGATTTATTTAATCGACGCCTAAATGTTAACGATTAGTAGAGCATTAGAGAAATGACCCGAATTGTTAAGTCGAAGGTTAAACTGGAAAATGTCGAAACATCGTTAGTTGGTCAACTCTAGGTCTTTCGGTTAAACTTGGTCAATCCTGGTCAACCTAGGAAATCCTAGTCAAACTAGGAAGGCAAATCGATAATGATTATTGGGGTCCGGTCTGACGTTTGGGTGAATAGTTGGCTAGAGAGGGTGAATAGTTGGAGTGAGCGCTCGAGGAGTATTCCGAGCATTGGAAGGCTTAGGCCTAATACTGTGAGTGGACGTTGTTTTAAATTATATGCATGCAGTGATTTCATATTAAATGAATGATTTTATTGAATATCAATTTGTAGAATTGTTTATTTTCGTGAAGTTATTTTTGGAAGTAAATGCTCTTATTTTTAATTTCTAACTTCGCTATTTGGAGAGATACCGAAAATGAGATTTTTCGGTGGATATATATATATATATATATGGATAATTATGAGGATAGTATGCATATAAATGTTAGCTAGCCATACGTGTTTTTCCACCATAATGAGGTAAAATTCTATTATGGTGTGACGTGAGCGTGAGACACAAGCGTCGTAGCCCTATATGAATATAAGAATTTATATAGGAGATATGAACGTATATATTTACACCGTCGTTTCCGCCATAATGAGGTAAAATTCCATTATGGTGTGACGTGAGCATGAGACGCGAGTGTTGCAGCCTTGTATAAATTTCTATTTTTTTTTTCACAATAATTCATACAAGGAGTATGACGAGTGTAAATACATACATATATAATTGTGGTCTGAGAGGCTCTATATTTATAAAGTATTGATGACTAGCGAGGCTAGTCACGTTTATGTAATTTTTAAATTAAAAGCCTTTGAGCTTAATGCATGCAGTTTGACTTTTCTATAGAAATTAAAGCGGGAAAGCATAAAGAATTAGTTCTTTTAAATTTTATTTTTGTCCACTCACTCTAACGTTTTCAAATGTTTTTCCCCTGGGCCCTTCGGTTTTAAACGCCCAGTTTGCAAGTTAGCATAGTTGAGGTCGGGCGTACATGGAGTTGAGGCATAGTCCGTAATATAGCTTCTGCTTATTTGTTTATTCTGTTTTTTTTCTTCCTTATTAGAGTTGCTCTAAACCAATGAATTGTTTGTTGTGAGATTATATATAGATTAATAAATAAAGTGGAAGGGTTGTGAATTTGTGGAGCACGAAGGCTCAAGAAGTTTAAGATTGGAGTTGGACTTTTTTTTAGAAGTGTTTGCAGGTGTTTCTAGGAAGGGTTGTCAATTTTCAAGGGAGGTTATACCGAATTTTCAATAACATCTCCTTTGGAGGTGGTCCCCGCAGGATTTACTTCAAGTTTCAAGGTGAAATTCGGGGTGAGTCGTGACAATCTATGGGAAAGGAAATGATAGATGGTTGAAATATTCTTTTGCGTAAGCATTAAAGCTTGTGGTCATTTTCTAGGGAAAATGCCTATTTAGTCAAAAATAAGGATTCAAAATCACATTCCAATGAAAAACTTTTGAAGGAGCCCATTCCAATTATTCTTATCAAAAAACCAACATTACCCTTAACCTAATATCATATCTCTCTCTCTCTCTCTCTCTCTCTCTCTCTCTCTCTCTACGGAGACGGCGGCTGACATGGACGGGATCTCGACAGGGGCTAGTAATCTTGTTTTTACTAGGGGCCAGTAATTTTACTAGGCGTCAATAATATTAGTTTTTTACTAAGGGCCAATAATCTGGGTAACAAATCAATTTATTTACTGAGAGTAATTAATTACTATGGACGGTTACTGCGGTCAGGAATTAATTATTGAGGGTCAATAACATGTTAACTAGGTGTTATTGGGAGTTAGTAACTAATTATTGAGAGTCAGTAACTAAGTTATTGGGGGTCAGTAACCTGATTATTGGGGGTCAGTAACTGATTATTGGGGGTCAGTAACTGATTATTAGAGCTTAGTTACCAAGTTATTGGGGGGGTCAGTAACCGAGAAACTGGTCACCGGAATCCAACGACCGGAGAAAATATGAATTATTGGGGGTTAGTAACTAATTATTGGGGGTCAGTAACTGATTATTGGGGATCAATAAGTAATTGTTGAGGGTCAGTAACCAAGTTATTGGAAGTCAGTAACTGAATTACTGGTGACCGGAATCCGGCGACCGGAAAAAATCCGAGTTACTGGTGATCAGAATCCAGCAACAGGAGAAAATATGAGTTACTAGGGGTCAATAACGACGACCGAAGAAATTTCTGGCAACCAGTAACTAGAATCCGGTGACCGGCAACCAGAGTCCGACGACGGGTGACTGGAGTCCGGTGAGGTTCCAGCCAAGTATTCTCTCTCTATATATGTTGAAGTGGTGAGGGTAAACTTATCTGAAAAATATACAAATATTTTTTTTTTATTATGACATTAATAAAGATTTGTGTATTTGGGCATAAAAAAAGTTACCTTATATTGAAATGGGCTAATGAAAAAAATTATCATTGGAATAAGGAATGAGAGGTTTAAATTAGTATTAAATGGGCATTTTTCCCATTTTCTATTCATCTTTTGATTAATGATGTCACATTCCGACTCTAAAATTTTTACCTTATTTACTGGCTTGGAATTAATAATAGTTTTACCGTCTTCGTAAGAGAGTTTATAGTTTAAAGGTCCCTAGAGGAGTGTTGAGGGACGAATATTTCGGAGAAATTATTCGTAGGAGAAAAATTGTGACGACAATAAAAATGGTAAATTTTAGCTAGTAAAAATGTAAGTTTTATTAGGGTATTATTTTTGGGGTGTTAATTTTGGAATTTGGTTTTATTGGTGGTGTTGGACCGGGTTGGGGAGAAAAGCCCAAACATCTCTCTCTCTTCTCTCTCCTCCCTCTCGACTCTCTCCCTGCCAGAGCTTTCCGCCGCTCGTTCGCCGCCATCCGGCCACCACAGACCGCCGCACCGGTCCCAATCGGTCGACCATCAACCCCGCTCTCTTCCTGGACCGGTGGGAGCCGTCCTAGTGCCACTGTGAGGGAGAAAAACCGCTCGAAAGCTCCGATTGTCGTGGAGATCCAGTCTCCGGAACTCGCTCCTCCGGCCACCAAAGCTCGTGATTCTTGGCTCATCTTGTAGCTCTCATCAAGGTTAGTAATCCCTCAAAAGGAATCGGCTCATTTCGATATTGGTAAGGAGAAATGTATAATCGAAGTTCTAGGGTTTATTTCATTGTTTTGGTTCGATTACCCTATATAGGCTTGGAATTAGTGTTTGTGCTAGTTAGGGAAGTTGTTGTGTGTGTTGAGAAGAAGGTTGTGCTAAATTTTGGTAGGCATTGGAGGTCACCGGAGTCGGCCGCCGGAAGCCACCGCTGTTAGGGAGATTTTTAAAGTTTTAGATGTGTAATATTAAGGGGAGTTTAATGATGTGAATTTTGGAATTTTTGGAGGAATTTTGGATAGGTTTGGGATTTTTCAAAGTTTGGTACTTTGGCCGTTAATTTGGATAGAATCCGGCCGTTAGATTATTGTTGTTTTGGCCGTAAAAGGTTGGTTTAAGGCTACCGGTATTTGTGGTGAAGTTTGGACCGTATCGATTTTAAGATTGGCGAAGTTAGGCAAGGATAAGAGTAGATAAGACTCACATTTAATTTTGCCTATTTTTATATAAGCGTTGGTATATAGTTGGGGATTAATTTATGTTTTTGAAATAGGACGTGAGGAGGCTCGAGCTGAAGAGGTCTGAGACCGACATCAGGGTTAGGTCTAATTTGTGAGTGGACTTTTGTTTTAAGTAATATGCATGCTATGGTTCTGGATTGAACAATTTCTTTCGTTGGAGCATTTGAGGTTATTTTATTTTGATAATTTTATTTATTTTGAAGAGTTACCGAAAATGGGATTTTTCAGTAAATTATAAATATTTATATGAGGAGAGTATGTATATAAATGCTAACTAGCCATATGTGTTTGTCCACCTTAATGACGTAGTATATAACAACATTATGGTGTGACGTAAGCGTTAGACGCACGCGTAGTAGCCATATATGAGTGTTTAATTCATATAGGGGGTATGGACACATATTTATACACTCGTCTGTCCACCTTAATGGCGTAGTGTAGCACCGCATTAAGGCGTGGCGTGAGCGTTCGACGCGAGCGTAGTAGCCCTATAGAAATTATTTTAAATCTATAAAATAATTATATAGGGAGTATGGACGTGTGTAAATATATACATATATTGGTATATATTTTTTAGATAAAGGATTTATCGTGTAGAGCACGCATTCGACTTTATTTGAAATTTAAATTGGGAAAGCAGAAATAATGGTGGTGCTCTGGATATGACTCTAGAGCAGTTTAAGATGCTCTTCTTGGGTCAGTATTTTAGCCATGCTCATCGTAGTAGGATTCAGACGGATTTTCTGAACATGAAGAAGAGGGATGATGAGGGTGTCATAGAGTTTGAGCAGAGGTTCACTACCTTGAGCTACCATGTCCCATATTTGGTTCCTAATGAGAGGACCAGGATTGATATGTTCATTGGGGTACTTGGTGGAGTGTATGCATATAGGATAACATGTGTTATTTACCAGACATTTCCTGATGCGGTTAATGCAGCCTTGGCCATCGAGACCAAGGGAACATATAGTGCTCGGCCCTGAGATTTCAGTGGTCCCAGTCAGGGTCCCTCTAAGAATGCCGCTTCACCATCCGCTTCTGGATCTTCAGCGGGTAGTGGCGGTAGTGGGGGATCAAGTTCTAATTCTCGATTCAGAGCTAGGGGGCGTCACAGGAGACCTTTTCGGAGCCAGTTGGGTAGACAGCAGACTGGTCAGTTTGGTGCTGGTGGCAGTTTCCATGGTGGGACATCTGGTGGTCAGACTTTTTCTTTTGGTCAGCAACAGTCTTCTGGGTGCTATGAGTGTGGTGCTTAGGATCGTTTTAGGAGAGATTGTCCCTTATTGGCTCAGAGGACCACCCCCACCCCTACTCAGCCAGTCGGTCAGTCTTCAGCTAGAGGCTCCAGCAGTGGTACTCATGACAATTCAGCAGTCAAGGGCGGATCTCAGCAGAGTAGTGGTCAGCGTGGACGTCCCATGACTCGCGCTAGACTTCATGCTATGACTCAGCAGAAGGGTCGTACTTCTCCTGATGTCATCATTGGTACGTTATTAATTTTTGGTCAGCCAGCTTTTACTTTAATTGATCCCGGAGCCACATATTCATTTATGTCTAGTAGATTTGCCATCCACGGCAATGTGCCATCATCGTCTCTTCCAGGCGAGTGGCATGTGTCTCTACCCTCCGGTGAGGTGATGAGAATAAATTGGGTGTTTAGTGGTTGTGAAGTATTGATGGAAGGAACTAAGTTTAAGGCGGATCTAATCCCTTTAGATATTGTGGAGTTTGATGTGATCTCGGGAATAGACTTTTTGAAGGCTTATAGAGCTATGGTAGATTGTTTCCGAAAAGAAGTGGTTTTCGAAGTCTAGATGGATTTGAGGTTGCATTTCAAGAGGAAAGAGATGTTATTTCGAGTTGCTTGATATCAGCTGTTGCTGCTAGGAAATTGTTAAATAAAAGCTGTCAGGCATACTTAGCTCACATTGTGGATACAAGTGTGGGAGTGTTGGAAGTAGATGATATTCTTGTAGTAAGAGAGTTTCCGGATGCTTTTCCCGAGGAGTTACCTAGTTTGCCTCCTGTAAGGGAGATAGATTTTTCTATTAAGTTTCTTTCCGGAACTATGCCTATCTCTCAGACACCTTACAGAATGGCTCCAGCGGAATTGAAAGAGTTGAAGACTCAACTGTAGGAGTTGGTAGACAAGGGTTTATTCGGCCTAGCATGTCTCTATGGGGTGCTTCGGTGTTGTTTGTTAAGAAGAAAGATGGCACCATGAGACTATGCATTGATTATAGGAAGCTAAATCAAGTCACGGTGAAGAATAAATATTTGTTGCCTCGCATTGATGATTTATTTGATCAGTTGAGGGGTGCTTCTGTTTTCTCAAAGATTGACTTGAGATCTAGTTATCATCAGTTGCGGATTCGGGAAGGTGACATAGCCAAGACTGCTTTTTGATCACGCTAGGATCATTATGAGTTTGTAGTGATGCCTTTTGGACTTACTAATGCACCCGCTGCCTTCATGGATCTCATGAATAGGGTGTTTCGTCCATATCTTGATCGCTTCGTGATCGTATTCATAGATGACATTTTGGTATACTCAAGAAGTGAGAAGGAGCATGCCAAACATTTAAGAATGAAATTGCAAACTTTGATAAATGCTCAGTTGTATACTAAATTCAGCAAGTGTGAATTTTGGCTGGATAAAGTGGGGTTCTTGGGTCATGTGGTTTCTGCAGAAGGTGTTAGTGTGGATCCCCAAAAGGTGGAAGCAGTGTCAAATTGGAGAAGACCCACCACTGTGTCGGAGATTCGTAGAGTCTTGGGGTTAGCAGGTTATTATCGACGCTTTGTGCAAGATTTTTCAAAGATTGCTGCTTCACTTACAAGATTGATAAAGAAGGGAGTTAAGTTCGAATGGTCAGATCAGTGTGAGCAAAGTTTTCAAGAATTAAAGAATCGCTTGACTAGTGCTCCTGTTTTGGCACTTCCGGATGATAGTGGGGAGTATGTGGTTTATTATGATGCTTCTAGACGAGGTCTAGGCGGGGTATTGATGCAGCATGATCGAGTTATTGCCTACGCTTCTAGGCAATTGAAGCCGCATGAGGTGAATTATCCCACTCATGATTTAGAGCTTGCAGCAGTAGTTTTTACCCTCAAGTTGTGGAGACACTATCTTTATGGAGCCAAGTGTCAGATTTTTACCGATCACAAGATTCTTCGGTAGGTGTTCACTCAAAAAGAGTTAAATATGAGGCAGAGAAGGTGGATGGAATTAATCAATGATTATGATTGCCCTATTGAGTATCATCCTGGAAAAGCTAATGTGGTAGCTGATGCTCTTAGTCGAAACCCCACCATATCTTTGTCTCACATGAGGACAGTTCGAGTTCCACTTCTTTATGAGTTGCGAGCTACATAGGTGGATTTAGCGGTGGATGATGTCGGTGCCTTGGTAGATAGTTTCCATGTGAGACCAGTTTTGGTTGATAAAGTGTGGGAGGCTCAATATAATGATCCTTCCATAGTTCAGTTGATAGAAAGAGCATTGAGTGGAGCCGCCGTGGATTTTTCGGTTAGAAGAGATGAAACTTAATTGTTCAAAAATAGGCTTTGTGTTCCAAAGAGGAATGAAGAGTTAAAGAAAGAGATAATGGAGGAAGCTCATAGTTCAGCATATGCTGCTCATCTGGGTAGTACAAAGATGTATCGGACTTTGAAGGATTATTATTAGTGGCCAAACATGAAGAGAGAAATTGCAGCTTTTATAAGTAGGTGTTTGATCTGTCAGCAAGTGAAAGCTGAAAGGCAGAAACCTTCTGGGTTACTTGAGCCATTGTCTATTCCAGTGTGGAAGTGGGACTACATCACCATGGATTTTGTTTTCTGTTTACCTCGTACCCGTGAAGGGCATGACGGTATTTGGGTGATTGTGGATAGACTCACCAAATCTGCACATTTCTTGCCAGTGGGAAAGAAGTATACACTGGATAAATTGGCGGAGCGTTATGTGAATGAGATCGTGAGACTTCATGGTGTACCTGAATCAATAGTGTCGGATCGGGATCCTAGATTTGCTTCTAAATTCTGGGGAGCTCTTCAGGCAGCTTTAGGCACCCGATTGCACTTCAGCACTGCTTTTCATTCTCAGACCGATAGGCAATCGGAGAGGACTATTCAGACTTTGGAGGATATGTTGAGATCTTGTGCCTTGCAGTTCAGGGGGAGTTAGGATAAAAACATATCTTTGATGGAGTTTTCTTTCAACAACAACTACCATTCTAGTATTGGTATGGCTCCCTTTGAGGCACTTTATGGGAAGCAGTGTCGTACACCTTTGTGTTGGAATGAAGTAGGAGAAAAAGAGCTTTGTGGTCCTTAGATAATCCATGATACAAATGAGAAGATTAAAGTGGTCAGAGATAGACTCAAGGCCGCTCAAAGTAGGCAAAAGAGTTATGCAAATGTCCGCAAGAAGGACCTTGAGTTTCAAGTGGGTGATTGGGTGTTCTTGAAACTATCTCCTTGAAAAGGGGTAGTACGTTTTGGTAAGCGTGGGAAGCTTAGTCCGAGGTGTATTGGACCTTATGAGATAATAGAGCGAGTTGACTCACTTGTTTATCGGTTAGTTTTACCTCCAGAATTATCCATGATACATAATGTGTTTCATGTATTCATGCTTCGCAAGTATATTGTCGATCCCTCTCATGTGCTGCAAGAGCAACCGATTAGTTTGCAAAAGGATTTGACCTATGAAGAGGAACCGGTTCAGATTCTTGACCGAAAGGAGCAAGTGCTTAGGAATAAGACAATCCCACTTGTCAAGGTGCTTTGGAGAAGTCATCAAGTAGAAGAAGCTACTTGGGAATCAGAGGAACAAATGAGGCAGCAGTATCCATACCTCTTTGATTGACAGTTATGTAAATTTCGAGGACAAAATTTTTATAAGGATGGGAGAATTGCCACATCCCGACTCTTAAATTTTTACCTTATTTACTGGCTTGGAATTAATAATAGTTTTACCGTCTTTGTAAATGAATTTATAGTTCAAAGGTCCCTAGAGGAGTGTTGAGGGACGAATATTTCAGAGAAATTATTCGTAGGAGAAAAATTGTGACGACGGTAAAAATGGTAAATTTTAGCTAGTAAAAAGTTAAGTTTTATTAAGGTATTATTTTTGGGGTGTTAATTTTGGAATTGGGTTTTATTGGTGGTGTTGGACCGGGTTGGGGAGAAAAGCCCAAACATCTCTCTCTCTCTC
The DNA here is from genome assembly GCA_009720345.1 of Fragaria iinumae. Taxonomy (NCBI): domain Eukaryota; kingdom Viridiplantae; phylum Streptophyta; class Magnoliopsida; order Rosales; family Rosaceae; genus Fragaria; species Fragaria iinumae. The sequence goes on from CM019117.1 coordinate 25,709,501, forward strand.
TCTCTTCTCTCTCCTCCCTCCCGACTCTCTCCCCGAGCTCTCTCCCTGCCGGAGCTTTCCGCCGCTCGTTCACCGCCGTCCGGCCACCACAGACCGCCACACCGGTCCCAATCGGTCGGCCATCAACCCAGCTCTCTCTGGACTGGTGGGAGCCGTCCTAGTGCCGAAAGCTCCGACTGTCGTGGAAGTCTAGTCGTCGGAACTCGCTCCTCCAGCCACCATAGCTCGTGATTCTAGGCTCATCTTGTAGCTCTCATCAAGGTTAGTAATCCCTCAAAAGGAATCGGCTCATTTCGATCTTGGTAACGAGAAATGTATAATTGAAGTTCTAGGGCCTATTTCATTGTTTTGGTTCGATTACCCTATCTAGACTTGGAATTAGTGTTTGTGCTAGTTAGGGAAGTTGTTATGCGTGTTGAGAGGAAGGTTGTGCCAAATTTTGGTAGGCATTGAAGGTCGCCGGAGTCGGCCGCCGCTGTTATGTAGATTTTTATAGTTTTAGATGTGTAATATTAAGAGGAGTTTAATGATGTGAATTTTTGGAATATTTGAATGAATTTTGGATAGGTTTGGGATTTTTCAAAGTTTGGTATTTTGGCCGTTAATTTGGATAGAATTCGGCCGTTAGATTATTGTTGTTTTGGCCATAGAAGGTTGGTTTAAGGCTACCGGTATTTGTGGTGAAGTTTGGACAGTATCGATTTTAAGATTGGCGAAGTTAGGCAAGGATGAGAGTAGATAAGGCTCACATTTAATTTTACCTATTTTTATATAAGGGTTGGTATATAGTTGGGGATTAATTTATGTTTTTGAAACAGGACGTGAGGAGGCTCGAGCTGAAGAGGCCTTGGACTGACATCAAGCTTAGGCGTAATTTGTGAGTGGACTTTTGTTTTAAGTAATATGCATGCTATGGTTATGGGTTGAACAATTTCTTTTGTTGGAGCATTTAAGGTCATTTTATTTTGATGATTTTATTTATTTTGAAGAGTTACCGAAAATGAGATTTTTCAGTAAATTATAAATATTTATATGAGGAGAGTATGTATATAAATGCTAGCTAGTCATATGTATCTGTCCACCTTAATGGCATAGTATATAACCGCATTATGGTGTGACGTGAGCGTTAGACGCAAGCGTAGTAGCCATATATGAGTGTTTAATTCATATAGGGGGTATGGGCACATATTTATACACCCGTCTGTCCACCTTAATGGCGTAGTGTAGCATCGCATTAAGGCGTGACGTGAGCGTTCGACGCGAGCGTAGTAGCCTTATAGAAATTATTTTAAATCTATAAAATAATTATATAGGGAGTATGAACGTGTGTGAATACATACATATATTGGTATATATTTTTTTGAGATAAAAGATTTATCGCTTGGAGCACGAATTCGTTTTCTTTGGAATTTAAATTGGGAAAGCATAAATATTGTTATTTATTTTCTTTATTTATTCTTTTATTTTGTCCACTCACTCTAACGTTTTTCGAATGTTTTCCCCTGGGCTCTTCATTTTAAAAATGCCCAGTCTGCAGAGTCCGGGTTGGCACTAGTAGGAAGCGAGGCACAGTTACCCACTTCTCCACCACTTTTCACCAGTAGGTTACTTGTTAAACCTACCAGTGTAATTTCTTGCTTCCTCTAGTTTTCTTTAGTAGCTCTGATTACCCATGGGGTTAGCGTATACCTTAATGATGGTGTGCTAAGATTTATATTATATTTTTCGAATTCTCGAAGGTTAAAGTTTGTTATATTATTTGGATATATATAGGATGAATTTGAAGTTGGTTGATTCGTTTAGTTCTTGAATTTTCCAGGTTAGGGTTGTTTATTTTCAAGAGAGATTTACCGAGTTCTTCAGTAAATTTTCCTTTGAGGTAGACCCCGGAAGACTTACTTCAAATTTCAGAGTGAAATTAGAGATGGGTCTTGACAAATGAGAATAGACATACATGTTTCTTATTTCGCTTGCTAAAAATTACCTTAAACTGATACGGAGTGGCTGATTACGGTTCAAAATCTGTGTTGGTCGCGACACTCGGATGGAAGGAAAAGGTAACACTTCCGGCAATAATTTTTGGCATTTTCGAAATCTCTAATTTATCAAGTATTCATTAAAAAAAAAAATCTGGAATTTTTTACTTCCACATAAACGACAATTCACCGTCTTTAAAAAAAAATATCAGAGGGCAACAACTCCCAACCAAGGTGGTACACATCTGCTGGTCTGAAATTAAGACAAAACATCTGATGATGCCCATATTGTAACCAACGTAGTCTAATGGAAACAAACTTAGCAATGCAGGAGATAATACAATTGATGCTTGATAGAGATTAACATAGTGTAACAGAAACCCCATACGCCCATTTACTTGTAAAAGGATTCCTTTATTCAAAGTTTCAAACATTGACCTTTTAAAATGAATAAAAGAGTCACGACACTGCTAAGAAGTGTTTTGTTATAAGAACAATGAGCAGTTGAAAATAACAGAACCTCAGAGGAAACCTATCAAGAAAATTGTACCTTTGGCCAGGCAGAGATAGTCTCTGATTTGTTAATAAGAGCATCAAGAGAACCAATTTGCTTGAGTTGACACTTCCTTTTCTGCGTTGTGCCTCATGCTATGGCCATATCTCTAGTTACTTCTTGAGATTTTGCTCTTCATTCTTGATGTCATCCATTACTTTACCTAACTCTTCTACAGAGTTGATATTGTCTTCAATTTGGCGGACCAAGGCATCCTCATCTTCCATTGATTTTGCTAGATCAAGTGCTTTTTGGTAGCAAAGGATTTCCTCCTGATACTTCTGGACACGGTTATGCAACTCGCCGAGATTGATATACTCCTTTGCCTCTCCTTCACAATGACCAATTTGTTTACATATCACTGATATCAGAATGTCCTTCTCAATGTGTTCCCGAGCATCTTCCCACATCATCAACTCGGTGTAAACCTTTCCAAGATTGTGATGGAGCCTGGTGTGCGTCGTCATATTCATTCACCTCTTCTTGGTCGCAAATAACTAATGCTTTAGTAAAGATTTTCTCAGCCTCTTCCAGGTTATCACGATCAAGTTCAACCAATCCTATATTGTTATGCGCATCAATATATTCCTTGATAAAGGACTTATTAGCAGGCGGGTTGTCTGTGATAGCCTGCGCAAGCTTCATAGCAGACTTGAAGTACTTTTTGGCATTCCGTGCAGACTGATGTTCCTCCACGGATTTTAGATACATGTCGTGGTAGGTACGACCTTGTTGCATATTGGCCCTTTGCTGCTCAACAAGGTCATTGGCCTCCTCAGCAAGCATTAAATGTTTCTTCTGCAAAGATAAATGACAATAGCTAGACTCAATCTTTCTTTCTCTGAGATAAAACTCGTAACTTACAGCCTAAATGACTCCTCAACAGTCTAAAAACTCTCAAACAATTCCATTCCTATGACAACTAAAAGTATATGAAGCTAAGCACCACCATAATGACTCTTTGCCTAGCACAGTGCCACACAATCAAAACTCAAAGAATTTCAGCATAAGATCCCTCCACACGACTCAACATTTAGATCAGTACAAGAAGTTCATAACAAATATTTAGCTAAGTCACTCATTTCCATTCCCCAAAATCTCTCTCGTCACTCAAACACCCACAATTTCCCAAAAGAAAAGTATATGAAGCTAAGCACCATCATTAATGGGTCTTTGCTAGCACATTTTCACACAATCGAAAAACTCAAAAGAGAATCAATGTCGGCACGAACCAGATATGAAGACTTCAAATAACTTCATTATAACAACCCCTTCCACACATCTCAACATACGTTTCGGTCAATACAAGAAGTTCACATAACAAAATTTAGCTAAATCCCTAATTTCAATTCCTTTTCCCCCAAATTTCTCATCAACCAAATCCTCCGATTCTCCGAGAACCCACTCAAAACAACACCGAATCAAATCCAAAACCACTAACAGCAACACAAAAAACCGAATCAGCTCAAATTCGGAAGATACCTGATAAACAAGGGCGTCTTGGAAACGTTCGACACTAAGATAGACCTCGCCGAGGGACTGACAGGTGGCGAGGGAGTGCTTCGGGGACAAGTACTTGTTGCAGAGATCGTAATCGATATCGAACCAATTGAGGGCCTGCAAGTACTCGCCGCGGTAGCCGATGAAGTTGGCCCACGGCGCCTCCTCCTCGTGGTTTCCGATCGCCTTCGCGCTCCGGTACGACGCCTTCACCTCACTCGGCTTCGCTTCCTCTCTACCCATTTCTCTCTGATTTTTTTTCTTATTTTTGATTTTTGATTTCTGGGGATGTTAAGGGTTTTGGGGATTTTTTTAGAACTATATTGGAGGGCTCATCTCCCGCCAAAACGAAACACGTTTTGGGCCGGGTCGGTCATAATTATGAGGCCCACAAAATGATAAAATACAAGAGTAAAATTCACGAAATGGTAAAATACACGAGTAAAATTCAAAATTTAGAATTCAAAAAAGGTTAATGTGAGACCATTTTCATCATCTATGTCTTGCACTTGGAAAGAAGTTCTATTTTGGTGTCACATCCTTGTCTTTGTTGTATGGTTTTTTAACCAAATTACTACCCTAACTTTCACCTTGGTGTCAATTTGCTACTCTAACTTTCATTTCAGCCAATTTGTTACCCTAATTTTTCATAATTAGCCAATTTGCTACCATAAATATTATTTCTGCCAATTTGCTACCTTATGTTTTCAAAATTAGTCAACTTGCTACATTTTTGTCATTTTATTTTGTTCATTTCTTCATCCAAACATGAATTAATTCTGAAAATCGAAGATTAAAGTTGGTCGATATTAAAATTTTGATAAGTAAATTGGTTAATCTTGAAAGGTTAAAGTAGCAAATTTAATGGAAGTGTAGCAAATTGACAGATTTAAAAGCTAGGGTAGCAAATTGGCTAATTATGAAAAGCTAGGGTAATGATCTTGTAAATTTGTTAGATGAATATTTGATGTGATGCATTTATAGCTCTTTAAACACGTATTTCCGTTATCCTCTTTCTTTCTTTTTTAATGAAAGACATGGATGTGGCATAGGTGATCACTGAAAATATTGGAGGGCTCTCTGGATAGCGACCAAACTGTAGGGTACATGTAAAAATCTCATTTACTCATTAAATGTGTTTTGATTGTTGATTTATTTGAATCATGTTGGTTAGTACCAACCTATCTTTTGGTTTTATTCTCTATATATATAGGAAGATGCAACGCTAAATCTGATCGTGTCAAGTTCAGATAGGCATTCACATCTCTATCGTGCTCTCTGCCAGTAATGATTTATGAACCCAAGCATCGTCTTATTTTTATGCAAGAAGATGAAGAAATTAGCTTTAGGAGCTTCCAATTTAATTATTTATTCGTGCTTAGATGATCTATATTTCAATGTCTGTAGGAAATACACTACCATAACTTTTAGAGATAAATTCTGCCTAGGTACCCAAAGTTTGATGGCAAGGTCAACATGATACCCATACTTTTAAATATACTATTCTGATACCTGAAGTCTTACATTGATATCAACAAGGGGTATTCGTTAGTTTCTAAGAATATTCTGTTAGTAGTAGACCAATAATTTTTGTGCTATTTATTAGTTGTTTTAGGATATTCCATATGTGTCTTGGTCTTATGCCATCAGGATATGTAGTTAGAATAAGACTATATATTGTTTATCATTACCATATTGGTACTTTGTAATTCCCTATATAAAAAACTCCTATTAATGAATAAGAAGATGATTCTCTTGTTATCTTTATCTCAACACTTTATCATTCATCACGTTATCATGCACTTTGTTCTAACCCTAGAACTAATAGCCCACTATTTTTTTTCTTAAACCCTAAAAAGTGTTTTTCGACTCCTCTGTCCGACTACCGCCGCCGCCCGTTTTCCCGGCCGCCGTCCGACATCACCGGTTGCCAATCCCTTGGCCGCCGCCTGCCGACGATTCTTGGTTTCTTTCGACTACATTTTTGACTACTTCAAGTATTTGAAGTTTCGAAAGGTATGTTTTGAAACCCTAAACTTTTCCAAGTTCAATAACTCGGGGAGGATAAAATACTTTCCTCCCTTCTCCATCTCCATTCTATGCTTGGGATTTTGTACGTGTAGGTAAAAATCCCGGAATTTTATTCACGGGTCAAGAGTGTGTTTGATCACTCTTGTTTCCTTGTCCAGGTTGTGTGTGATCAACCCCGACCTTTCTTCGGATTGTGTTTGATCAATTCGAGGACTTTTTCCAAATTGTATTTGATCAATTCGTGGCTTTTCCGAATTGTGTGTGATCAATCCGTAGGACAAACCATTAAAAACATTGTTTGTGACCTCTATCAAGTCTCATAACAGCTTGGTTTTGTATGCAAGAACAATGTAACATTCTACTCCTTTGAGTTTTGACGTACTCGATGCCTAAAGCGAATCTTCGCTTGGTATCTATGGAACCTTTCATTGAAAAGCAAATTGTGAATCTAGCTTGTGTTTCCTCTTCACTCTATTATTTCTCTAATTTCTCATGTATTAGATGTTGTATTTGATTATGGGTTGTGAGTGATTCAATTTTGGGAGTTATGGTATTGAAGCCCTAAACTCATTTTGTATAATGTTGGTACTTTGATTGATATAAATGCAATTTCCATTGTGTATGCTTTGAATCTGAATGTGTTGGTCCTTAGAAGCACGTTTCTAGGTTTTGTCACCCTTTGAGATAATGTTGTGGATAATTTGATGGATAGATTGATAAATTGACAACTTATTAGTCTTGTGCATCTAGGTTGAAGTGTGGTAACTATTAGTTAGCTTAATGGTAGGTAAGCTTGCTTGGGTCTCTATTATGTTGCACTCTAGGCCTCTAATTTAGATATTGCGGCCTTAACCAGCGTAGTGCCTAAGTTAGAGAGTTGATTGTGGCCTTAACTGACATAATCGATACACCGAAAGGATAATTGGTCTAGTAGCCTTAACCGGTACTAGATACGGGACTTAACACAATAGGGTATGCATTTGTGAAATTGGTACCGATGTTTGCAAATAAGTTAATGTGGATCACCCGACACTCCCATGCTCCTTTAATTTTCTAGTTCTTTAGTTAGTAGTTTATTTTTCATTTAGTTTGTCATCAATTTAGTTAATTCCCCATTCAATCTCCATTTTATATATCGACTCATTGTAGATAACCATCACTAGGCGTCTAGTTTTGATTAGGCTTTGGTGAGAACTAGAGCCGAGCATTACTAAGGCTTGGTGCCTAGATTAGCATTTTTCTTTATTTTCTTTTTCTTTGTTTGTTTAGTGACTTTTGTTCTGATTAGCCTAGGATTGTGGGTTAGCCACTAATCCCCGTGGTACGATACGATAACTTGGGCATTTATACTTCCCTATCTTGACAATGATACGTTTGCTTGCGTGAATTGTATTCAAGTCACACATCCCGGTCCTTAAGTTAATTTGCGGGTATTTACTTTTGTGTTACTTTGACATTTTACCGTTTTGAGTAACCGTTTACTGTTAAAGAACCCTAGAGTTGACTTTTGGTAGGAAAATTATTTTGGGAATTTTTTTTTAAGGAAGTCGTAAAAGACGTTAATACGAATCCGTAGACATGCTATACGATGAAATCAAAGTTCGTATGTGAAAGTTATGGTGTATAATGTAAAGTTACTATTTTGGTTGGGGGTATAAAAATAGAAACTTACCAGAAGAGGTAAGGTAGAAATCAGAAAGTTACTTTCTCTCTCTCTCTCTCTCCTCTCCCGCGCCCATTTCGATCCGGCGACTTTGCCACCTCCGTTCGCCACCGTCTGGCCAAGATAGGCGGTAAGCTTGGTATCAAATTGAAGCTCGGAGCATCCTCTACAAGTCAAGGTAGGTGGTAGCCCATGTCGCGCAGCCGTGAGAGAGCAATCTCGCCGTGAAGTCGCGGCTGTGCCGCGGAGGTGTTTTCACTGGAAACTCTCTTTTCTTGCCACCATAGCCGGAGCTGTTGGTCTCATTTCAAAGCTCTCCTCCTGTGCATCAAAACCTCAAAAGGATTCGGCCTAACTTGAGCTAGGTAAGGAGAATCGAAGGTGTGAAATTCTAGGGTTTTAAATTGCGATTTTTAATGTTTGGCTTCGATTACACTAGTTATGTCAAGACCCACCCCGAATTTCACCTTGAAACCCGAGGTAAATCCTGCGGGGTTCACCTTGAAGGAAAATTTACTGAAAATTCTAACCTCCCTTGAAAATTGACAACCATTCCTAAAAGCACCTGCAAACACTTCTAAAATTTCAAATCCAACCTTAAACACCTGAAGCCTTCATACTCCCCAAATTCCCAACACCTCCCAAAATATTCACTAATCTAAATAATTAATCTCACAACCAACATTCATAGGTTCAGAGCGACTTTAATAGTGCAAAAAAAAAGAAACAGAAATCTATAAATGAGCGGAAGCTATACTATTGACTATGCCTCGTCTCCATGTACGCCCGACCTCAACTATGTTATCCTACAAAATGGACATTTAAAACCGAAGGGCCCAGGGGAGAAGCAATTGAAAACGTTAGAGTGAGTGGACAAAAATAAAGTTTAAAAGGAAACAAGTCTTTATGCTTTCCCAAATTTATATATTCAGAAAGACTGCACTGCATGCGATAAGCTCAAAAGCTTTTAACTTAAAAATTAACAAAAACGTGACTAGCCTCATTAGTCTCCAATACTTATAATATAGAGCCTCTCAGGCCAAAATATATATATGTATGTATTTACACTCGTCATACTCCTTGTATGAATTTTTATGAAATATATGAAAAATAGAAATTCATACAAGGCTACAACACTTGCGTCTCACGCTCACGTCACACCATAATGGAATTTCAAACGCTACATCATTATGGCGAAAAAGACGGTGTATACACGTGCATATCCCCTATATGAATTACTACTTTCATATAGGGCTACGACGCTTGCGTCTCATGCTCACGTCACACCATAATGAAATTTTACCTCATTATGGCGGAAAAACACGTATGGCTAGCTAGCATTTATATACATACTATCCTTATAAATATCTATATACATATCCACCAAAAATCTCATTTTCGGTAACTCTCCAAAATAATGAAAATTATCAATTATAAAAGAAACAATAAATATATGACTCCACCGAAAATCTCATTTTTGGTAACCTTCCAAATAACGAAGTTAACAAATAAAATATGAATAATCACTTCCGAAAATACTTCGCAGAAATCAATCGTAAAATGAAATTATTCCACAAATTAAGAATCAATAAAATAAACTCAATCATTAAATATGAAACAATCACATTCATTTAATTTAAAACAAACGTCCACTCACAGTATTAGGCCTAAGTCTTCCAATGCTCGGAATACTCCTCGAGCGTTGCCTCCAACTATTCACACTCTCTAACCAATCCCACGTCTGATGATAAACAGTAGAACAAATCGGTCAGACCGGACCCCATAATAATCATCAATTCGACTTCTTCCTAGTTTGACTAGGTTTCCTGGGTTGATCAGGATTGACCAAGTTTGACCAATTGACTTAGGGTTGGCCAACTAACGATGTTTCAATATTTTCCAAATTAACCGTTGACTTAACGATTCAAGTCATTTTTCACTACACGTCCTACTAGTCGTTAGACACTTAGGCGTCGCTTAATAATTAATGAATCACTAAGGACACCCAAACGAGTTTCCATAAATGGGAAGTTTTTATAAAGGGAAAATTTCCCAAAATGGAAACTTTCCTAACTTAGCAAGTTTTCCGATTACAACCCAAATATTCCCTTTTACGGAACTACAATTCAAATTAGAAAGAAAGTCCTCGAAAATTACCTAATCGGCTACTGCCGGAAAAACTGCCCCTTCGCCGGAATCGATTGCCGGATTCCGGCCACTTGCCGGAAATTTGCCATGACCTCCCTGTATTCTTCTAAATACCAAGTTATCGACATATAGCACCAAAGACAACGAAATTAGCCACAACGAAATTCAATAACCACAACACAGTAACAACACATCAATTCAAATTGTAATCCTTACCTCCAAATCCGCTCAAAACCTAAACCCTGATATTTCTCCTTGCCCGATTATCCAATGCATGCAGCATAACGATCAAGTCAGTCTTCATAACATCACCCAAAATATCACAAACCAAGCAGCAATCACCAAGACGAAGGGCATGTCCGGTAACGGTTTGAAAATGGTTTTTAAAAATGATTTTTAAAAATAAAAATGAGATTGTTATTTTTTAATTTGGAAATGTATTTGGTAATTTATCATGAAAGTATTGTTCATATTGTCTAAACTAAGAAAATAAAAAACTGAAAACGTCAAATTGATGTTTTCAGTTTTTCTTTGTAAAAGTTGAAAATATTCTCATTCTTCATTTTCAATGTTTTCAGAAATGTCACACTGACACATTTTCATCTCATTCTTATTTTTAAAAATAAAAATACAAGTATGAAAACGTTACCGAACGTCACCTAAGATGCTAAAGCATTGAACCTAGCACATAATACTTCTATCCTCTTATCTAGTTGAAGATCTCGGATCCTCTCCTAAGTCTTGATTTTGCCCGAGCTTCCTAAGCATAATGATAGGAGATGAAGACACTGTTTAGATCATTGGGTCCCTAGAGCCCCATCTTTCTACCCTATAATAGCTTTAGTTCCAACAACATATGTGAATGAGCTGCTTGTAGGTGGCCAATGGAACTTGAATCTCATTCAACAAAACTTCAAAGAGGAGGATGTGGAGACTATTTTGGCGATCCTTTTGAGTGCCAAGGAGGTGTCTCACCGGAGAGTTTGGTACTTCGATGCAAAAGGGGAGTATATAGTTAAAAGTGCATAACATATATTTGTATCTAGTGATGATGGTCCTTATCCTACTTATGAGAATGCCCCGGCTTTGTTATAGTAGAAATTATGGAAGGCTTCATTACCGGTCTCGACCGAGGTGTGTCTATCAGAAATCTTTCATAAAATCTTACCAATTAAACCATTTTTGCTGGATAAACATGTGAAGCTGGAGGATACCTCCTATTTGTTGTATAGAGGGGGGGGGGGGGGGGGGGGGGAAGAGTCGACTACCTATGTAGGGAGTGCTCTTATTCATAGTTGGTTCTTGGGAATCAGTTGAGTTTGGCAGGTATTCTGGATGGAGATAAATTGGCCTTGACGTTGGTACTGTGGTTCAACTTTTGCTTGGATTTCCTCCCAGAAGATTCTTGGGATCTTATTTTTTATTTTTATTTTTTAATATGTACGGTATCTGGAAAGAACGTAATGCTAGAGTGCGGGATGGGAAGGAGAAGCCTTACAGTTTACGGAATCAATGCTAGTCTAACAAATTATAAGTTTCATATTTTATCCTATTGGTTTTTGTTACTTGGCAAAGTTTTTAACGAGGCAATACCACATGCACCGTTTCATCTTTGACTTGGCACAAGTGAGAGTGTTGAATCTTCGTCAAAGTATTTGATGAGAGAAAATTAGAAGATTAGTATGTATCAGATGTAACCGCTCAAATAGATATTATTAAGTGATGTACGTTATAATTACTGTTATACCCGTTGTAATTTCTCCTCTATATAAAGAGGATTTCTAATAAAATGAGTATACTATTCCCATTTTACTTTTACAAAATATATATTATAATGTTTAAAAAATATCACTAAATGTTGCTTAGCTCAAGTGGATAAGGCCCAAATCCGCTAAAAAAGAGGTTAGAGCTTCGACTCTCATGTTTCTGCATAGGGTTTGATTTTGAAAAATTCTTGTTGGTGAAGTACTCTTCCTTCTCCAATTAGAAGACGACACTTCATGTCCTCATCATAAATGGTCTCTATTGTTCATGACAGCGACCTATGATGACTAGGCAACCCATTTCAACGCCAAGTCATTAAGATATGAGTTTCATCTTTTCAAAAAAAAAAGATATGAGTTTCATTTACGACACATCATCAGTTAACGGTCAAAAGCGACAGATTGGCTAACGGTTGGAGTAGACTGATAAAATTAAAAAGTATAGCAGTGTTCTTGATGGAATTGAAACGATGTTGAACTTAAATATTAGGTGGTAAACTGAATTTAGTCATATTTTTAACATACAATAATGACCACGCAGAGAGGCTATAGCCTTAGCCAGGCGGCGCTCCATGCCTTCAAGACGCCTAGTGAGTCAATACAGATAAGACTCTTTTTTGTTCAACCCCTTCACATTACAATTTTGGGTTTTCGTCAATATGACCTTAATGAGGCTTGATGACTCAGGATTCGTTTGTATTGACCCTTCACATTGAGACTCTTTTTCCTCACATTAGGGTGGGGAGTCCCTATTGTCACGAGCTTCCTTTTTTCCTAAGCTTCTTGTGCGGCCTTAGTACTTCATTTATGCTAAGTCAGTTTTACTCACGCAAACGCTTTGGCTAGAACACCTGAATGAAGGGAGAAGATATTTGAACGAGAGAACTTGTATTAAGCTTAAGAGAACTTTACAATGTTTTACAAGTGAGCCTGAATGCTATCCAACTCTCTATGTCTCAAATGGGAGGAGTGTCTCCCTATTTATAGGCATCCTCTCCCTTGCCTAAGTTTCTAGACAATTCTACGATATTTACAAGTATATAGACTTCTAGAGTTTTCTATACAACTTTAAGTGTTACCTTGAGTATTCTAGAGACTTCCGGAGTAGCCTTGAGCCTCTCTAGGGTTCTAGAGACTTTCGGAATGTCCTAGAGACTCTCTAAGGTTCTAGAGAGTTTCGGAGTTGTCCAAATATTTTCCGATCCTACCGGAAGCTTCCAAGACCTTCCATAATATTCTGGATGCTTCCAAGACCTTCCATAATATTCCGGATGCTTCTAAGACCTTCCATAATATTCCGGATGCTTCTAAGACCTTCCATAAAATTTCAGATGCTTCTAGAATGCTCATGTGCTCTCCAAAACCTTCCTTGAGCCATGATTGCGTCAAAAATGCTCAAAGAAACTCGTTGTTAATTGGCGGGGCGTAACACTCTCCCCCACTTAAGCACGCAATGCCCTCATCGCGCCTTTGTTGTAGCGCTGGATCTTGTCCTTGAATTGGGTTAGTATGTCCTCGGACTCCTAGCTGGCTTCTGTATCGGGTAGACCTCTCCACTTGATGAGGTACTCTTTATAACTTGGCACGCCTCGACGACGAATAACTCGATCCGCGAGTATCTCATCTACTTCTTTATAAAAAGAAGTGACAACTGTTGTTGGTGCCCGATGTGAAACTATCCTTGATGGGTCTTCCTCGTCTTTATGAAAAGACTTTAACATGCTTACGTGAAAGACCAGATGAATCTTCAACTTGGGCGGGAGGTGAAGCTTGTATGAAACCTTGCCTATGCGTTTGATAACCTCAAACGGCCCTTCGTACTTACGTACCAAGCCCTTATGCACCTTCCTAAGGGACTTGAATTGTTGCGGTAAGAGTTTCACAAGTAGAATGTCGCATTCTTTGATGGAGCCCCCTCCATTGTTCCCCCTAAGTCCCAGCTTTCGGGCCTCCTCAATTGCGATGAAGTTGTGGGTTACACCTGTGTCGAGCATTGCCGTCGTTGGCTTCCCACCTATAGTGACGTCAACGAATAGTAAACCTTTGGCTTGGACCTTAGGTGTGAATGTGATCACATTCATAGACCCCACGTGTGCACCACCATTGTCACCCTCGGCGTCCGTCTCACTTTGATAACTCCCTAAGAGTGCACTTAGAGCTCTCTTTTGTGGGCAATCTCTAGCCCAATGCAGACCATCACAAAGGAAACATTTGTTATTGTTGGGCTTGCCCGAGCTCCTTGTCTCCTTTTGCTTGCCCTTATCCTTGCTCCTTGCTGAGTAATTGTATTGACAGAGCTCGTCTTTGCGTTGCCTTTTGTCTCCCCCACCTTTGGCATAGCTGCTCTTCTTTTCTTTCAGCTTGCTGGTGCACTCCTATGTACTAGTATAGTCGATTAGGCTTTCGGCCACAGCTATGGCGGTAGCAAAGTTTTGCACCCCACGTCGCCTTAGCTCGGTCTTAGCCCATGGTTGGAGACTGTCCATAAAATTGAAGAGAGCATCCTTGTCGGGTAAATCAGGAATCTCAAGAACTAAGTTGGTAAAGTTCTTAATATAATCACGAATAGACCCTGAGTGCTTGAGCCTTCGCAAGCGAGCTCTTGCCTCATCCTCGGCATTCTCAGGATATAATTGTCTTTTAAGCTCATTTGTAAAGTCATAAAAGGTAGTAATGGTGCACGTACCTTTTTCGACGTCTCCTCACCTTCTCCTCCACCATAACATGGTAGTATCGGTGAGGTAGAGAGCCGCGGTCCTAATCTTGGCGTCTTCCTCGGTGATGCCTATGGCTTTAATGTATTGGTCTAGCCCCCATAAGAAGTTATCTACTTCACGAGCGTTGCGTGATCCCCCGAAACTCTTAGGCTTTGGCACCTCGATGCGCTTAGCCTCCACAATACCGCTGGTGTTGGCTCCCATTGCCAATGCGCGTTTGCATAGGGCCAAGTCCCCATGCATCTCCTCAATGCGTGCAAGCGTGTCATTCAACTCCTTCTCGTGGACTTGACGCATTTTGGCGAGTTCCCCCATGAACTCCTCACGAATCTTCGCCATCTTGCCCCATAAGGACTCCTCTAACTGGAACACCATGCCTTTGATCGCAATGTGGATGACAGCATCCTCCGCCTCTAAGCCTTCTACCCGTTGGCCTAGATCATCCACCTGGGCCTCTATGCCATTCACGCCCTCCTCCACTTGAGATAGGTGTAAGTCGAAAGTAGAGATCATGTCCTTAGACCATTCCTGTCTTGGAGTGTGAGGGTCAACATGCTCTTCGCGACTTCTCCTTTGCTTAACTTCCTCGGAATGGTTGGATCATGTTGCACCTTTGGTAGCATCGTGCTTTACCATTATGTCGAGCGAGGTTCCGATCAAACTTCTGCTCTGATACCAATTGTCACGAGCTTCCTTTTTCCCTAAGCTTCTCGTGCGGCCTTAGCACTTCTCTTATGCTAAGTTAGCCTTACTCACGCAAACGGTTTGGCTAGAACACCCGAATGAAGGGAGAAGATCTTTGAAAGAGAGAACTTGTATTAAGCTTTAAGAGAACTTTACAAAGCTTTACAAGTGAGCTTGAATGCTATCCAACTCTCTATGTCTCAAATGGGAGGGGTGTCTCCTTATTTATAGGCATCCTCCCCCTTACCTAAGTTTCTAGACAATTCTACGATATTTACAAGTATAGAGACTTCTAGAGTTTTCTATACAACTCTAAATGTTACCTTGAGTATTCTAGAGACTTCCGGAGTAGTCTTGAGTCTTGAGCCTCTCTAGGGTTCTAGAGAGTTTTGGAATGTCCTAGAGACTCTCTAAGGTTCTAGAGAGTTCCGGAGTTGTCCAAATGTTTCTCGATCCTTCCGGAAACTTCCAAGACCTTCCTTAATATTCCGGATGCTTCTAGAATGCTCATGTGCTCTCCAAAACCTTCCTTGAGCCATGATTGCGTAAAAAATGCTTAAGGAAACTCGTTGTTAATTGGTGGGGCGTGACACTATGCTGACTTACAGATAAGACTGTAGTTCGTCGCACTTGTGCGGCTTGAGATGTACCTCTGTTGTGTGGGGTAGGATGTGGGATTCCAAGGCCGAAATAAATAACCATGGTGACTGTAGTGTGTTTCGGTTGTTGTAGGCAAAACTAGTGACTAAGGAGCTTGGAGGAACGAAGCGGCCACTCACGGGGGTGAGCTGTGTGAAGTGTATGAATCAAACATGGCTAGGCATTCAAGACCGCAGACGACACCAAACATTCTCAGTAAGAGTAGGTCGATAAATTTTATCGCTATTTATAGAATTCCCTCTGCTGCGATTGTGTTCGTAAACCTGCAAGAGAATAGCGAATGTGTTAATTAGAGGGACGACCGGAGGGTTCCTGTTGTTCCCTCTCCGACGGTCAAGTTAGGAAAGCAGATGGAGGTGGAAGAGTTAGACGTTGTCTAGTACCTGAGTATCACACAGAGGGCGATGCTGATTATAGGTGTTGTGCTCTTGATCTTGTATTTTTCTTGCCTCGTAAAGTTTTGTCGCCTAAGTAATATTTTCTAGTAGTGGTAGTTGCCTACTAGGTACTCGTAAACGACATTGTCTCGATTATGAAAAATGGGAAGTGTGGAGGAAAAAGAAACACCAAGACTGATGAGAGCGAGCTGCATATCTGGGCGTTGGTCTCGGCCTGAATAATTCGAGCTTGGGCCCAAAACATAAAATAGAACTATTGGCCGGGCTGGCCCCCGACCCATATTAGTTTGGGTGGTCCAAAATTCCAAATCCGAGAGGATAAGAAAACGGCGGAGCTCATCCATTTTCTTCTTCTTCTTCTTCTTCTTGGTCTCGCTACTGCTAATTGGAGACTAATGCATGGTATTGCTCCTGCTATTGCTATGCGTCTGAATCTTTTCATGTAGACTGAGATGTCAATCTTATCATCTTCTTCATCATTGTTAGTTGGGTTTTGCGACGCCCACAAACACGCCTCTTCCTCTTCTGTAATATGTTGTTCCTTTCTCACCCCACTATCCGTTCCGCACCCCAAACCCAAGAACAAGAACAAGAACAATAAGAAGAAGAAGCTCACCCAAATATGCACTGATCACATTGCCGTGGGCTTCCAAGGTTTTGTTTCATATCCTTGGGTGTTCTTATATGCTCGCTGTATCATTCTTTGTGATGATTTATTTCATATTTTCTGACCATTCGATTATTGCTTCAAATATGCAGCAAAAGCTAGATATCCTATCAGCTTCCGCGCACAATATATGTTGTCTACCACATCACATTCAACATCAACACCAACAGCTACCTTGCTTGATATGGAGGAGCTCAGTTTACCTTCTTTAACAGTTAATTCTGATTCTTTGATTGTAAATCGACCCTGGACATACACCGGAGCAATCGCCCCTCCCACTGAGGTTAGAGCTGTTGTGCACAATTTTTGCTAGCTAGTGAATTTTGGCTTTTCCTCTTAATGAATTTCGCACTATTCTCTCATTTTTATTTTTTATAAATTAAAAGTCTGGCACGCAAGTGTGATTATGCGGAAATGTTGGTATTCTATGGTAGTGCTTGAAAATAGACCAGCAAATGTGGCAACAGTTATCTCTGAATTT
This sequence comes from Fragaria iinumae, assembly GCA_009720345.1. Taxonomy (NCBI): domain Eukaryota; kingdom Viridiplantae; phylum Streptophyta; class Magnoliopsida; order Rosales; family Rosaceae; genus Fragaria; species Fragaria iinumae. Next base: position 25,726,742 of record CM019117.1, read on the forward strand.
AGTTGAATCACTGCTATATACTTGAATGGTTTTCATAGAATGAAACACTTAAACATATACATGTCTGTATCTCAGTTAAAAAAAAAAAAAAGCTAGAAGAAGAACAAACCAAACAAAAAATAAAAATTAAAGTAAAGTAAAGAAAAGAAGCTGGTTTACAATTATCAAGTATAATGAATTAATGATGACTGTGCCTTGACATGTTCGGACTCAAATTGCAACTTTTCATCTTATGGATGCTCTATTTGTCGAGCAACTCACTGAGTTTAAAGTACCCCCTGTTGTGCTGTTGCTCTGTTGAGTTTTCCAATGCCTGAGAATTGTTGAGCTCACAACTGTAATTAGCTTTGGTGTATATCATCAGGCAAACTATGGAGCAGCGTTAGCTACAGAAACACTTCTTACAAGTGAAGAGGCTGTAATAGCAGCAGCTGCTGCTGAAGCTGTTACTCTTGCAAAAGCGGCTCTGAAGGTTGCAAAGGATGTAGCTTTGCTGGTTAGCAATAATCACTATGCTAAAGTAGAAAATTCATCTCCAGTTTCTTGTGGGACCAGTGCTTTTCATATCAACTGGGCTCAGCATCTGGAAACTGAACCAACTCTGACAATTGGAGATTCCATGGCATCTGAAACTGCACTGGTGGAGGATCATTTCCTTCAAATTGCCATAAATGAATCTGAAAATGTGGAACCAGCAAATGAAGAATTTGAACTTCTGCAGGAGCAACTTTCCAACGGTATAGCTGCGAGATCAAGGCGCCAAACAGAAAGGAAGGAAAGAAGAACCAGAGCAGCAGAAAAGGCTGCTGCCAGTATTGTGTCCGTGAAATCTGGTTCAACCAGCCGAAAAAAGCGTGCTTCTTTACAAGATGTAGACCATTCCGATCCATTGCGTTACTTGAGAGCAACTACTCATACTTCTAGGCTTCTGACTGCAAATGAAGAAATTGAACTATCAGAAGGAATACAGGTATTACTTGTATAATTGATAGTCACTTGGGTGACTTTTAAAACCACCCTGTTGTTGATAACAAATTTTTAACCACCCTGTTGATAACAAATTTTTTTTTTTTGTTTGCTCTCGCTGTTGATAACAACAGCTTCCAGCTTTGCATATTAAATGTGTAAATAAATTTTTCGGATAGCGGTTTAACAGTTTTTACTTATATTTTTTTTGTTTGGGGGTCAAAACCAGTTATCACGAGTCATTCTGTACTCGTCTTGTATTCATTTACTTTAGTTTATCATTTTAATTGTCCATAATACCCTCTTGATCTCTATGTTAAGAAAGAGGAAGGTATTATGGGCTGCTTAAATAAAAGAGCGTGTATGACTATTGGAGACTGTTAATAAGAATACCCTTAGTTTACCTATTCATAGCTGGTAGAATCGGTGAAATTATTATTAATTTAAGGCAGACGGTCCTCTGAACTATGCTAAGACTAAACTTATATTTTCTGCTATAATGAAAGAGAAAAAGTGTGATGACTTCTGTTAGGAAGTGTTGGATACCGATAATTGGTTGACTTTTGATTGATCTGGTAGATATTGTTGTTGTTGAAATTATTCCAAATGTCAAAGAAATTATTGTTAAGCTTAGAGGACTAATTACTCTTCTTGCACTCAAACAGAAAATAGAAAAGTCAGTGCAATATTGAACAGGTAGAGCTTTAAGAAGTAACTAGGAATATTAAAGTAAGTTAAACTAGTATATAAGCACTCAGGAAAATGTTACTGTGTATTTTCACTAGGTTATAATATTTTGTGATTTCTGATGCTTTAATTATCATGCTTTAGGAACTTTTAAAACTAGAAAAGCTCCAAGAGGATCTTGCACAAAGATGTGGCACTCAGCCCACCTTTGCACAATGGGCTGCAGCAGCAGGAGTTGATCAGAAGATATTAAGGAAGCGAGTAAACTACGGTATTCTGTGCAAGGACAAAATGATTAAGAGCAACATACGCCTTGTTATATCGATTGCAAAAAATTATCAGGGAGCTGGAATGAATCTTCAGGATCTTGTGCAGGTATTTTATCTTATTGTTTAATTACTTATGGTCACTCCTTCGGTCCTTCCTGATATGTAATTCAGTAATGTGGACCATTTATTCTTTAGTTCCCTCTACAAGATTATTTTTGCAAATAGTTAAGCCATGTCCATGTTGCCATTTGATTACTATCACTGCAAATTAAGCCAAATCCATTTTGCCATTTGTTTGCCCAGTTTAGAATTTAGATGACCAAAGAGTTAGCACTTTAGCTGATTGTTGGGGGGAAGATCCTTGCATAGGGATGTAAAACTGATAGCCATTGATTTTAAATTGCATAATTGCTGAAAATTGTGGAGGTTCACAATATTTAAAATTTATAGTCCTATACCTATATATCTTTCTTTAATATAGGTTCATATTTTTAATCTTCAAATGATGGAAGAAATTCTTAACTTCATCTTGTTTATTGACTTTCAGGAAGGTTGTCGTGGCCTTGTAAGAGGTGCAGAAAAATTTGATGCTTCAAAGGGTTTTAAGTTCTCAACCTATGCTCACTGGTGGATCAAACAGGCTGTCCGAAAGTCTCTTTCTGATCAATCGAGGACAATTCGTTTACCAGTGAGTTTAACTATCATCTTGTTCATATTTCCTTAAGATCTCATATGTAGCTATCATAAACCCTTGCACATCTTTTCATATTCAAATGTTGAAGTTGCTGCACTAACCAAAACTGCGTAAGCGTAGGACAGAAACTATTCCCACTGGACCCTGTTGTTTTGGGACCAATATAGGGTAAAAGTCATTGATTTTGCGAAGGGGAATACCATTGTCATGATTCGTATTCCAGCTGGAGTTGTATATTGTACTGCTTTATCTTTAATACTCTTGTTTTAAAATTTTTTGGTAAAACAGTTTCACATGGTGGAGGCAACTTATAGAGTGAGAGAGGCTAAAAAGCAATTGTATAGTGTAAACGGAAGACATCCTAATGATGAAGAAGTTGCAGAGGCAACAGGGCTATCAATGAAGAGGCTTGCTGCTGTCCTACTGACTCCAAAAGCTCCTAGATCTCTCGAGCAGAAAATTGGAATCAACCAGAATCTTAAACCTTCGGTCTGTCCTAGTCTACTTCCATTAATTGACAAGTTATGTCCTACATGTTGTCACCTGGTTGTGTTCATGTGTATATTTTTCTGATGAGTTCATGACTTTCTTGACAGGACGTAATTGCAGATCCTGACGCAGAAACAGCTGAAGACCTATTGATGAAAAAGTTTATGAAACAGGATTTGGAGAAGGTACTGGATAGTCTCAATCCAAGAGAGAAGCAGGTGATCAGATGGAGGTTTGGAATGGAGGATGGGAGGATGAAGACATTGCAAGAAATAGGGGAGCTAATGGGTGTTAGTAGAGAGAGAATTAGACAAATTGAATCATGTGCGTTCCGAAAGCTGAAGAACAAGAAAAGAACTAAACATTTGCACCAGTATGTGCTTTCATAGGCCGATGGAGATTAAAGTGCATAACTAGCAAGTAGTTCATACGAGGCATGTAGAGCTGGTTCTTATATTTATTTATATTATGGCTTCTTTTTTAATCTCAGAGTGGAATTGTACTCTTATCCTTTTTGTGCATACAAACAGAATCTTTTGGATCAAGCATTTCCCATTCTTTTGATATACCAAAGAAGTACATGAAGAAACTCCATATGAACATCTTAAATTCTACTAGTTCTATACAAATGTCAGCTACTGTTTTGTCTTGATTTTACTTGTTTTTGTTTTTTGAACATGTAGATGTTCTTTTTGCAAGTTATATTTAGATATTCACGATATGGTTTCTTTCTTCAGCTAAAGCTAGGCAGTGGTTTTGGCACTTCATGGTCGGAAGTTGCATTAAACTGGAGTGGGATATCCCAGCCATTATGAGCGCCATTCAACACGGTTGAAATGTCGATGTCCTTTTTAATCCAGGTTTCGCATGCAATCAAAGTTTCAGAAAGCACTGTTAATACGAAAATGCTTGATTCTAACAAATATCAATGCCGTGCCTGTAAAATGGGCTGGGTCGACCCGGCCTTAAGATATGATGACCCTATCAAAATATTAAAGCTCATATCCGGCCCGTGGGCGGGTAAAGTTTGGGGCAAAAAAAGCTTATCCGGATTTTGTCGCTTTGAGTGATTAAGGTATAAATCTAAATTCTTTTATTTTTAATATAAACAAATAAATATAAACTTGAATGACCGAAAACAAAAAATCGATCAAAGTTATAAATGAGTGAGCAAATTGACCTAAAAACTCTGTCACGGCGGCTGATCTTTTCCTCACACCCAAATCAGGTTTCTGCGGCTCGGTTAAGATTACTTTCTGGCCGGTGAGTTTACTTTCTTTGTAGTCATTCCTATTATTGAAGATTTTACTTTGCAAGTTATACTCTTTGAGATTACCGTTTTCAATTGAAATTTGTACTCCGAATTGTAGAATTCGCTCGGGTGAGAGGAATTAGAACGACCCACTAGCTGTATCCTAGGAATTTTGTTTGAAATTGAACCGAGAGAGGAAAATGCCAAGAAAAAAGAATCCCAGGAAAAAAGGAAAATCGAAACCCAAATGTGCTTTCGATATGGAGCAACTTCCTCAAGCTCTAGTAATGGACATTCTTTCAAGGCTTCCAATCAAGAGCCTCTGCAATTGCAAATACGTTTACAAAGAATGGCTTCACATGATTCATGGCCCTAAATTTGCTCGGCTAAAGATCACCCATCAGCATCTTGATCAAGACCTCGCCTCCTAGAAGAGAACAAAGCAAACTCGATTTAATCATGTAGAAAGTGATGGGTCTGATATGCGAGTGGACAGAATGAGATTTGCTCCCCTGAATAGCATACCTTGCTATCTTTTTCAAGTGGAGTTGATGAATTCATGCAATGGTCTCCTTTGTTTGACTGAGTCTAAGCGAGATGGTTCCTTGTATGTGTGCAATCCTATATTGGGTCAGTACATTAGCATTCCTTGTCCTGATAAGAATAGATATTACTCTTGCAATTTTACGGCATTTGGTTTTAGTGCCAAGACTAAGGAATACAAGGTGGTGCAAACAAGTTTCAGGGAGTACAACCGGAGTGAGCCTGTGGCTCACATATACACCATTGGCACAGGAGTTTGGAGAAGTCATGGAAAGCCTCCTAGAGGTGGCCCAATTCCATTTGATTCTTTTCTGCATGGAGCTCTTCATTGGATTCCCTATGCAAGCTATAACTATACTCCTCAATCTATACAATCTTTTGACTTTGAAAGAGAAGAGTTTCGACCACTACCATTGCCCCCAGTAAGCCTGAAGAAATCCGGCCAATATGATGGTTTCGGGTTGGGAGTCTTGAAAGGTTGTATTTTATCATGTGTGTTTGAAAGTAATCAATGTAAGGGTAGGAGTCAAGGGACAGTTGACATGTGGATTATGAAGGATTATGGTGTTCAAGAGTCTTGGACCAAAATTCTTGTCATCGAAAACTTGTATCCAGACAGTTCATATAAACCAATTATGTTCTTGAATGTTGTGGAAATCCTAATGAGGTACAGACGGTCTGTGGTATACTATGATCAAGAAACAAAAAGTCTCAAACGAACTTGCATTGTTCAGACTCAGTCTGAGTTTGAGGCATTTGGTTATTGTCCTTGTTTTGTTTCACTCCATGATGTTTCAGAAGGAGAGGAGGTGAAAAGGTATGTGTACTGAATTACTGACACTTGAGAGATAGACATGGATAAATTTAGCTACACGTTTCTGTTATGACCTCCTTTAGTTTTTCTGTACAAGTGCTTGAGCAAATTTGACTTATACTTCTGTTTTCAAACATTCAGAAATATCTCATTTAATAAATACTGTAAATTTCCACTGGTACTGTGTCTGCGTATGAAAATCTTGTATTGTGGTAATCTAGGCTTGAAGAGGTGGTGTTTGTTTTTGAAAGAACTTCATCATAAACTTACAGATTTTCAGTTAAATGTGAGTTCAGCTAACATCAGAAGGCTTTGTGTGCATCTGTGTTTTGCTGATCTTCAGAGTATTATTTGTTTCTTTTTGATATTTCTTTTGATGTTCAAAGCCTATGCTTTGTGGCTCAGCCGACCCCTCCATTTTTTGAATGTTCTATTTGTTGTTTATATCTGTATGAATGTTATAAGGAAATCTTTTCTCAAAAAAAAAAAAAAAAAATATTATAAGGAAATCGTGTTAATTGTCTTTATTTAATGCTCCTCCTACAGTAACATTGCAAACAGCAAATAGTTTAACATTTGGTTTTGTATGTTTGACTGTCGCTCTTGGGTTTAGAACAGCACAATATTTTTATTTCTGTGTTATTTAATTAGCTTATTTTCATTACATTTGCTCGTCTCTTTATTTCCAAGTCTTTTTAGTGCTTCACTTCTTGCCTCCCACACATCAAATTATAGTCTTGCCCCTGCTGTCTTTGCTTTTCAGAAAATTTGCTAAAAACATTTGAAATTACATGGTTTCTCATATTTTGAAAATGTTCAAGACTTTTTATCAAGCTTACAATATGATAAGTGCAGGATAAGAGACAAGCATCAAGCTTACAATATCCTGCTGGGTAGAGGGAGCAGTGATAGTGCTTGTTCCAGCGTGCCACCTAATCACAAGTCCAAAAAGCTTAACGGAGGCTGGACTGCTTTTGAAGAGGGTCTTTTGGAAGCCACAAATTCATGTGAGTTGTTTTAGTCCATGAGTTATATCTCTCGATGATACTTGAGTTAGCTGTGTGAAGTTTATCACATTGCTGGACAATTTGTATTACAAATGACTTCATCTGGTTCTATAGATCTTGCCAATGTACCAGTTTCTCAGTTCCTACTTGGTAGAAAATATATGCAACATTGCCAAAGTATAAAGACCATTTTCTTGGGAGTGTTGAATGGTTACTATTTTAAGTGCAGGTTGGTTTTTATCTCAACAAGCTGTGCTCTACATTATCTTGTTTCATTCTAGCAGCAATATTGTTGTGTTAAAAGGCCTTGATTAATACAAAAGATCCCCTGAATTATGGGTTCATTTTCAACTTGATATCGTTCTGAGCTGCCCGTGACCCAAACAATAAAAGGAATTAAATTCAAAAGATAATATCCATTTAGTACAAATTTTTGCACCTCACTTCCCATTCCAACAAAACTTCCTATTCCTACTAAACTTATCTAAACACTTAACAACCTATATTATTTTAATATCATTTTACCCTCATCCCTTAAACATGCTTTGTCAGGACACACCTCGAATTTCACTCTGAAACCTGAAGTAAATCCTGCAGTGTTCACCTTCAAAGAAAATTTACCGAAAATTCGGTATAATTTACCTTGAAAATGGACAACCCTTACCTGAAAAATTCCAGATAGACATTTCTATTATAAATCATCCATCCTCAACTCCTGTAGCCTTCCTGCTCTCTAAGTTCATAACATCTCCCAAAATACATCAAGCCTTATTCAACTAATAACAATCTCAAATGGTTATTAGAGCATCTATAATGAAAGAAAAACAATGAATAAAGAATAAGCGGAAGCAGCCTCTGACTATGTCTTGACTCCATGTACGCTCAACCTCAATAAACTTAGCCTGCAAACTAGGCAATTAAAACCAAAAGGCCCAGGGAAAAGTAATTTAAAAACGTTAGTGAGTGGACAAAAATAATTTAAATAATTTAACAAATACGTAATTTAAATACTTTCCCACGTTTCAACTTTAAAAACTTAGTTGTACGCAATTTTGATAAAACATATAACTTAAAATCTAGAAACCCATAAGAATGGACAAACCATCCCCGCTGATTAATCAAATAAAGAAATCTCGTAAGAAGAGATAAACCAGCCCCGCTGGTTAATCAAATACATAACCGAGAAAATAAAATAAGGGGAAGAGATATCACCATGTAAGAGGGAGCCTCCAAGGCTCGGGCCAGTGCTATAGTAGCGTCACACGCTAAGCGCTCGACTCACCTAAGGTGAGGACCGCTAATAAGGCTAGCTAGCAATAAATAATAGAAGCCGATTGGTGCCTCCCAGACTATAGTAGCGTCTCACACTAAGCGCTCGACTCACCTATGGTGAGGACCGCTAATAAAGAGCTAGCTAGTAATGAATAAGAGCGACCCTATAGTATGGTGACTAAAAATATACGAAATCATTTAAATCCAGAAAGCTTCCCCAAAATGATGCGAATGATACAGTTCCCAACCGTACTTGGAAATATCATGAGAAATTTAAAATAAAACTCAATGACGTGTCTCACATGTCAAAATATTCTCAAATCTAATATTAAAAGCGAGATTTAATTATTAAGTATAAATTGCAAATAATTTCTCAATCTGAAAATACTCGCTAAAAATATTCTTAATGTCAAGATCGATAATCCACAAATAAACGAGAAGGTTAAAAAAAGAGAATTACCGAAATTCTCATTTTCGATAATCTTTAATAAATCTCAAAGTCAACAATAAAGCCGATAATAATTGAATCCAGAAATCATAAATGATATCCAAACTCAAATACCAAATTAATGATCCGAGCTCAAATCCATAAATCATGGTCAATAATTAATCCATGCGTCAAACTCAAAATAATTTCCAAGATCATTTCATAAGCCGACATATTAATATATGCTCGGAAAATAAAATGATAAATTATAAAATCTTGCATGCATATTTATTAAAAACCAAAGTGTCCACTCACAAATTTAGGCATAAGCGCTACGATATCCGAATCTCCACTCAAACGAGGTCCCCACGTATCCTGGCGCAATAAATATGTTTAGAATCACTCAATTTAGGAAAATAAATGCTTTAACTTAAGCACCGAAATCTTTCCACTTAACCCACTAATCAAGCTAGGGTTAAGCTAATTACATTTTTACCAAACTTCATCTACAACCTCACTTCATTGATTCTAGCACTTTAGGACCATAACCAAGAAAATCAAATGGTCGAATCTATTCTATCAACCGCCAATTTCTCCAATCTCTGAAAAATTCCAAACCTAACCAAAACTCCTCAAAAAATTTCAAACTTAACATCAATGAACTCCTCACAGCATAACACATTAATTAACATGAAAAACTACCCAAAAGTGGCGGCGCCGTCATCTGCTCCGCCGGCAGTGGCGGCCGGCCAGCCCTTACTCCGGCCACCTCCGATGATCACCAAATTTTAGAACAATCATCCGCTCAACATTCTAAACAACTTTCATAACTAGCACTATCAAGACCCACCCTGAATTTCACCCTGAACCCGAAGTAAGTCTTGCGCTGTCCACCTCCAAGAAAAATTTACTGAAGCACTCGGTAAACCTCTCTTGAAAATGGACAACCCTAACCCAGAAAATTCAAGAATTTACCCTCCTAGACGAATAAACCAATATCCAATTCAACCCATAAATATCCAAATAATATAACATAAATCTTAGCACACCACCATTAAAATATTCGCTAACCCTAAGGGTAGTCAGAGCTACTAAAGAAAACTAGAGGAAGCAGGAAAATACATTTGTAGGTTTAATAGGTAACCTACTGGTGAAGAGTGGTGGAGAAGTGGGTAACTATGCCTCGCCTTCTACTAGTGCCAACCCGGAATTTGCAGACTGGACATTTTTTTAAAACGAAGGGCCTAGGGGAAAACATTCGAAAAACGTTAGAGTGAGTGGAAAAAATAAAAGATTAAAATAAAGAAAGTAATAAAAATATTTATGCTTTCACAATTTAAATTTCAAAGAAAACGAAAGCATGCTCTACGCGATAAATCTCTTCTCTCAAAAACATATACCAATATATGTATGTATTTATGCACGTCCATACTCCCTATATAATTATTTTATAGATTTAAAATAATTTATATAGGGTTACTACGCTTGCGTCGAACGCTCACGTCACGCCTTAATGCGATGCTACACTATGTCATTAAGGTGGACGGACGGGTGTATAAATATGTGCCCATACCCCTATATGAAATAAACACTCATATAGGGCTACTACGCTTGCGTCTAACGCTCACGTGACACCATAATGCGGTTATATACTACGCCATTAAGGTGGACAGACACATATGGCTAGCTAGCATTTATAAAATACTCTCCTCATAAAAATATTTATAATTTACCGAAAAATCCCCTTTTCGGTAACTCTTCAAAATAAATAAAGTCATCAAAATAAAATGACTTCAAATGCTCAAATAAAAGAAATTGTTCAACCCAGAACCATAACATGTATATTACTTAAAACAAAAGTCCACTCACAAATTACGCCTAAGCTTGATGTCGATTCGAGGCCTCTTCAGCTCGAGCCTCCTCACGTCCTGTTTCAAACACATAAATTAATCCCCACTATATACCAACACTTATATAAAAATAGGCAAAATTAAATGTGGCCTTATCTACTCTCATCCTTGCCCAACTTCGCTAATCTTAAAATCGATACGGTCCAAACTTCATCACAAATACCGGCGGCCTTAAATCCACCTTCTACGGCCAAAACAACAATAATCTAACGGCCGGATTCTATCCAAATTAACGGCCAAAATACCAAACTTTGAAAAATCCCAAACCTATCCAAAATTCCTCCAAAAATTCCAAAATACACATCATTAACCTCCCCTTAATATTCCACATCTAAAACCATAAAAATCCCCCTAACAGCGGAGGCCGGCTCCGGCGACCTCCAATGCCTACCAAAATTTAGCACAACCTTCCTTTCAACACACACAACAACTTCCCTAACTAGCACAAACACTAATTTCAAGCCTAGATAGGGTAATCGAACCAAAACAGTGATTTGAGCCCTAGAACTTCAACTCACCGATTCTCCTTACCTAGCTCAAGAGGGAGCGAATCCTTTAGAGGGATTGCTACATGGGAGGAGGGCTTCCAAACGAGCCAAGCGGCTCCGGCTATGGTGGCCGGAGGAGCGAGTTCCAGCGACCGGATCTCCACGGCAGTCGGGGCTTTTGGGTGGCTTTTCTCCCTCACGGCGGCACTAGGACGGCTCCCATCGGTCTTGGAAGAGAGCTGGGTTGAAGGCCGATCGATTGGGACCGGTGCGGCGGTCTGCGGTGGCCAGACGGCGCCGGACAGCTCCGGCAAGGAGAGAGAGAGGGAGAAAGTCGGGAGGGAGGAGAGAGAAGAGCGGGTTTTGGGCTTTTCTGCCCAACCTGGTCCAACACCTCTATATAACCCAAAACCAAAATTAACACCCCAAAAAATAATACCGTAATAAAACTTACCTTTTTACTGGGTAAAATTTACCATTTTTACCGTCGTCACAATTTTCTCCTACGAATAATTACTCCGAAATATTCGTCCCTCAACACTCCTTTAGGAACCTTTGAACTAAAAATTCATTTACGAAGACGGTAAAACTATTATTAATTCTAAGCCAGTAAATAAGGTAAAAATTTAAGAGTCGGGATGTGACAAGCACAAAATCCAATTTCAAGTCTAACTAGGGTAATCGAATCCAAACATTATAAATCCCAATTTAAAACCCTAGAATTTCAAATGCCCGATTCTCCTTAAGATGGATTGAAACCTTTTGAGGGTTTGCTGTATAAGAGGAGAGCTTCCAAACGAGACAAGTAGCTCCGGTTATGGTGACTGGAAAATGGAGTTCCGGCAACGACTCCGCCACGCACAGTCTCCTCTTCTCGCCGTGATTTCTTCTTCATGGCGGTGCGACATGGGCTGCCACCTACCTAGACTTGTAGATGATGCTCTGAGCTTCAATTTGATACCAAGTTTGCCGCCTATCTTGGCCGGACGGAGGCGATGAAGTCTGGCAGGTCGAAACGAGCGCGGGAGAGGAGAGAGACAGAGAGAAAGTAACTTTCTGATTTCTACCTTACCTCTTTTGGTAATTTTTCCTTTTTATACTCCCGACCAAAAATAGTAACTTTACATTTTACATTATAACTTTTACATACGAACTCCGATTTTAACGTATAACATGCCCACAGATTCGTATTAACGTCCTCTACGACTTCCTTAAAGAAATTTTCCCAAAATAATTTTTCAACAAAAAGTCAACTCTAGAGTCTTTTAACAGTAAACGGTTACTCAAAACTATAAAAGATCATAATAACACAAAAGTAAATACCCGCCAATTAAGTTAAGAACCGGGATGTGACATGCTTAGTGAGAGAAAATGGAAGAGAGAGAAGATTTGGCTGGGACCTCTCCGATCACCGGCCGCGGGACTCTGGTCACTTTCGCTGATGAAAACATGTTCTTGCCTCCAATAATAAATTACTGACCCCAGTAAACATGTTATTAACCCCAGTAAACATGTTCTTGTCTTCAATGATAAATTACTGACCCCAGTAATATCTAACAATCAAGTTTATTGCCCCCAGTAAACTACTACTGGGGTCAGTAAATAACCATACAATATCTTTACTTGTTGCGGGAAAAATAAACTGAGAGAGAATTTGGGGAGAACAATCAAGATATTTCATTCATAGAATAAGCTTCTATATATAGAAGATACAATACATAAGGAAAATACATATATTCCTATTACAACATTGATATCGAATCATATTCTGATCCTACTTTGACTAAGGCACACACTAAGAAATCTATTTTCCTTAAACACTCCTCCTTGTGTCGTGTCATAGTAATATGATATATTCAGATGTATTCTATGTTGCCACATTAAAAACCTTGCCAAGTAACAATAAAACCTCATGGGCAAAATAACCTTGGTCAAAGGAACAAAAAGAGCACAACGCATCATTCACATTTGAAATTGACATGTATATACCAGACTCCCTCTGATGTTTGCATCTCCCCTTGATTCTTACAATCATGGGAGCTTTAGATAAATTAAGCATATCAATGCTTTAGACATGTTTTTCAAATGCGACCTTAGGGGGTGATCTAGTAAAAAGATATGTCATATTATCCTCATATCTAACTTGTTTCACTTTGATCATGAGGAAAACTCATTCTTTGCTGATCACGTACATGATATATACTTGGTGTTGTCGCTTTTGGTAAAACATTTGCTTCATATGTCGAATGCAAGCATCATTAACCTCATAAAAGTATGTAGGTTTATCTGTTGGAAACTTTAAACCATTTGCTCTTAGAATATGTGTAATTATAGGCTTCAACCATATACACTCACGAACAATTTTGTGTAGAGCAATCATAATACATCATTTAAAGATGTAGCGACAAATGTCTATTTTGTTCACCAAGATATCACGGTGTTTCTCAATACATAACTCATCCGAAAACAACAATAATATGGGTCATAGAGATATCCGATATCAGCAAATCCTACCAAAACATCACAAATATTTGGTGGAATGAGTAGAAGGCTGCCCAAGAACTCAAAACAAGAGTTTGCGTCGAAAATCAAATTCACGCGTGGCATGACCTTTGTGTACTAAATCAGTCATAACTTCATGCTCAAAATAGATATGGATAAACCGTAAAACATTCTGCAAACTAAACATCTGTAGCTTTCCAACCATGTATTACTCATAATCAGATTCGTCCTGAGCGGATCACAAAGCTCTGTCAAAGTTGACTGATCTGTAAAAACAGATTTTCTGATTTCGCCTTTAATGCGTTTTTCTTCACGAATGGCTTGCGGCGATGGCTATGTGATGCAATCTATCATGCCATATACTCTCTTCTCTTTGTAGGGATAGAATAAGCCCAAAAATATCATAAGTATTAGAAGATTATTTTTATGCTAATCCATAGGCAATACGTGCGCGCATAACTAAATCTAGCTAACAAGTTCACAATATGGATGAGATGTCGAGTCTTGTATATTTTGCTCGGTACAATAATACGCTTATTGTAATTATATTAGGCATTCAGCCTCTAAAACGTGTTCGTCATCATCCATTGGACGAAATGTATCCTTTTAAGGGTCAAGACTACGAACGATCATGGGAATACTTATAGGCCTCACTTTATCATCATTAGAGGGCCTTAATATCTAAAAATATAAGCTGATTGATGGGCAATACCGTCATTATGGTGCTCGAATTCTAGTTTGAGACAAAACATGTCTTCCTAAGATAGTTATCTCAAATTCGGATTTCAAATACTTAGCGGTATATCTTAGTTCATCAAGAGTCCATTAAAATTTATGTCATCGACATAAACCACAATAATGAAAATCTGGAACTTGTCTTTTTAAATAAACATGCATGGGCATAATTCATCATATCCCTTCTCAATCAAGTTGCCACTTAGGGAACGTTTCAACCTTATTGTAAACGTGCTCCGTGGTCTAGAGCCACTTGATTTGGGTAAATGAAGTCCATCTTAGACCTTCATGTATATCTCTTAATAACATAGATCCCCATATATAGAGATATGTTGTGACCACCTTCATAAGTTGCATATCAAGTTTTTCAGAAACTACCAAACTGAAAAGGTAGTAGAGTGCACTGACATCCGTAACGAGAGAATATGTCTCATCGTAGTCGATTCCAAGTATGACAAGCCTTGCGCCATGAGGCGAGTCAATAATTATGCCTTATTACAAGGACTTATTCAATTAATAGGCTTTACACTTGATGGTGTCAGCATCACCAACCCAAATACCTTTCTTTCAATTTAGCCTGGATCGCTTCTTTCCTTTTAGACCAATTTACTACGTTGGCATTTTGCAGCGAAGTAAGGTTCAGTATCTCAATATCCCACGTTCTCATGTACACTAGTGTAATTTATAGTTTGTAGAGATCTCTATATTTCAGAAATTGGTTCTAACATTGAGGCGTCCCCCAATGATAACCATAATTCATAAATATTCATATGAGAAGGATTTGAGTATCAATGATTAATAGATCAAGCAAATACGATTTCTGGTATGAACACTTTTGATTATGGCAGTGAAGATTTGGTGATTTTCATGAAGGCTCATGCTTTGGAAGCGCAAGGTGGATACAATGTCTATTTTGTCTCAACATTAGGCTAACTTTGGCTAAAAGGTGAAGAGGCTTGGTCTTAGTAGCGCTGATGCATTAGAAGTTTTCAACACTGCTTGGGTGGACATCTTGTGTTAACTGCAGCAAATGAGGGCTGAAATATGCGTATGAACAAATGGTTGTTTTAGCTCTAGCTATGGTTGTGAATGCTTCTTCTACAGAAGGCTTGCTTGTCTGCATTAAGTAGCATATAATAAGAGGCCTTGTTGGTTGATTGCATAGAACAAGATATCAGGCATGGCTAGCTGCATCGATTTATCTTTGGAAATGAATGACGACTTGCTGCAGTGCTTTTACACCACTGTAAATTCTTGTCTCCAACCTTCATGACTGAAATTCCAACTCTTCCACTAGCCAAAATAACAAGGAAGCATATGGTAATTGCACCTGACAATAATATGTTTAACACGAGCATGTGCTTGAATTGAAGCCACGTTCATCAACTTTCTGAACTACAACCTAGTCCCCAGCAGAGTCGCCAAAATGTGAGGGTTCGAATTGAATAGAGACTAGGCCAACATCAACCCAGTAATCTGATTATTGGTGTGGAGCTAAAGACACATTGCAGTGATGAGAATCAGACTGGGTTTTGGGATTAGGTTTCTGGAACAAGCTGGGTTTCAAGAATAAGAATTAGGGGAATGAGTAATAGGGATTATTGCTTGACGGCATGAGAGCTTGTGTGTTTGGGGATTTTTCTGGGTTGGTTGCTTGATGGATTTCTCAGCTCCAAATCTCTCTTCTTATAGGGCTTAAATTGGTGGGTTTTGCGGTGACTTCCAATGCCTACTCCGTTGGGTAAAAAGGATTTCCTTCCTACATGCGATTCTGGTCTTAGTAAATCAGGAAAAGAAAGCTTGCTCTAGAAGATGAATGAGTTGACTCACTACAAGGACGGTTGCAAATACAGAAAACCAGGAATGAGGTCGACGAAACTTGAAGCCCACGATCTCGTAATTCGAGGATGAAGGAGCTGCTTTGGAATCAGTCAGACACTCTCTCCTTCCTCGTCTCAGAAGAGAAAGGGACTTCTCGTTGGATAAAGCCGCAAATCTAGGTTCTGACACTGCTCCGGGGAGAGAAAGCTGAAGAATTGGTTCAAGCATGGAGAAGGAAGAAAATTGGGCTTTTTTATGCAAAAGAGAGGGGTTTGGGCCTTTAAAAGGAGTTGGGTTTTTGGGTATTAAAAGTGTTTTGGGTTTAGGGAATGAGTAGTCCAATTCTTTTGTTTTTTACCAATTTGTTATCGATTTAGGCTGTTGGCTTGAATTTCGGGCCTAAGACCGAAATTATCTGTAATACCCCAGATTTTCATGTCAATGTCCTTGTATTATTTCCGAAATTAATGAAGGATTAATTGTGGAAATTCTTTAGTTGTGCGAAGTTGAATTTTTGGGAGTAAATTTTAAGTTGCTTTGACTTTTAAGAGGCCAAAAGTTGACTTTATTTTCCGTGAGTTATTTGTGAAAACTTCCTTCATGAAAGTTGTAGAGTTTGGTGATACAAGTTCGTAGACATGCGGCACGTGTAAATCGGTTGTGTGAGAAAGTTATGGTCAGAGGAAGTTAGTTTCCGGTTTTGGAAAGTGTATAAGTAGAAAGTGTGGGAGTTAGTTTTGGAAACCTTAAAATCAGTTCTCTTTCTCTCTCTTCCTCTCCCGACCTCTCCCGCGCAGCCAACTTCCGCCGGAGCTAGCTCCACCATCCGGCCACCGTTTGGACCGCCGTCGGTCCCGTTCGACTCCCACAGGCGTCCTCTTCAAGGCTGGGCAGCTGCTGCACGGCATAGCGTGCCAGGATCAGAGCTCCTTGCTGAAAAAGGGGGCTGCTGCATCGCCGATCGGAACCGCCGTATACGGCGGTGACGGAGGAAATGTCACGCCCCGACTCTTAAATTTTACCTTAATTACTAGCATTGTGGTAATAAGAATTTTACCGTCTTCGTCATTGAATTTACAGTCCTAAAGTCCCTAGAGGTGTGTTGAGGGACGAATATTTCGAAAGAATTATTCGAAAGAAGAAAATGTGACGACGGTAAAAATGGTAAATTTTAGCTAGTAAAAGGTAATTTTTATTGGGGTATTATTTTGGGGAGTTGAATTTTGGAATGGGTAAATGGAGTTGTTGGACCGGGTGGGCTAAAGACCCAAATCAGTTTCCCTTTCTTTTCTCTCTCCCTCCCGATTCTCTCTCTTCTCTCCCGCACCCGGTTTTCCTCTCTCTACACCCGGAAGACTTCCCGGCCGCTGTTCGCCGCCGTCCGGCCGCCCCAGACCGCCACACTGGTCCCAATCGTTCGGTCTTCAACCCAGCTTCCATTCTAGACCGGTGGCAGCCTCTCTAGCGCTGCCGTGAGGGAGAAACGCCGCCCGGAAGCTCCGACTGCCGAATCGGTTTTCTCGCCGGAACTCCCTCCTCCGGCCGCCATAGCTAGCGATCCTTGGCTCAAAAGGAAGCCCTCCTCCCGTGCTTCAATCCCTCCAAAGGGCTCCCTCCATCTTGAGCTAGGTAAGGAGAAATCGGTATTTGAAATTCTAGGGCTTTATTGTGTGTTTGCGTTCGATTGACATGGTTAGGCTTAGAATTGGAGTTTGTGCTAGTTAGGAATGTTGTAGAGGAGGTTGAGAGGAAGATGCTGCCAAATTTTGGTGGGCATTGGAGGTCGCCGGAGCTGGTCGCCGGCCGCCGCTGCCGCTGAAAAATTGTTTTTGGTGGAGATTTTTATGAGGAGTTTAATGGAATGAGTTTTAGAATTTTTGGAGGAGTTTTGGTTAGATTTTGGAATTTGTTAAGTTTGTTATTTTTGGCGGATTAATAAGTTAAAATCCGGCCATTGAATTATTTTTATAATTAGGACGTTGGAAGGTGATTTTGAGGATGTCGGTATTTATGGAGATTTATGGTTGGCAGTGAAGTTAAGATTTAGGACGATAGGCATGGTTGAGCGCGGGAAGCTCATATTTAATTATGCCTATTTTCTTTAAAAACGTTAGGATTTTATTTGAGGAATTATTTATGTTTTGGAACAGGACGCGAGGAGGCTCGAGCAGAGGAGACCTCCGACTGACGTCAGGCTTAGGCCTAAGTTGTGAGTGGACCTTTGTTTTTAAATAATGTTTTATTGTTGAATAATTTCCTTTGTTGGAATTTATCTTGAATTGAGAATTTCGGTGTTTATACTCATTTATTGACGTTTATGAGAATAATATGTATATAAGTGAACGCTAGCTAGCAATACGTGATTTCCCCCCATAATGAGGAAAAATGCCATTATGGGGTGACGTGAGCGTTAGACGCAAGCGTCGTAGCCCTGTACGACTTTCTACTTTTCGAGTTCATTCTATGTTTTTAGATTCATTCATAGAATTCGTACAAGGAGTAAGGATGTATATATACCACTCGGTCGTTTCCCCCATACTGAGGAAAAATGCCATTATGGGGTGACGTGCGCGTTAGACGCGAGCGTAGTAGCCTGGTATGACTATCTACTTTCAAGCTTATTCATAGATAGCATACATGGAGTAGACGGGTGTTAATACATACTGATATAAATATATAATTTTAGCCTGAGAGGCTGTATTTGTTTAAGATTTGGAGACTAGCCAGAACTAGTCGTGTCCTTGCCAGTTTTTGAGCTGTCGCTTGTATAGCGTTTTTCTTGACAATTTTCTTGGGAAAATATTATTGCTTGTCGAGATTATTTTGTCCACTCACCCTGACGTAATTAAATATTTTCCCCTGGGCTTTTCCTTCGTTTTTAATTGCCCAGTCTGCAGAGTTCGGGTGGGGTTTAGAAGGAGGCGACGAGGCATAGTCACCCACATTTCCACTACTTTTCGCCAGTAGGTTATCTGTTTAACCCACTAGGATTTTCATCAGCTTCCGTTGTCTTTCTTGTAGTAGCTCTGAATACTTTCGGAAAAATAATTGTGTATTATTTTATTCGGTTATTTGGATTGAGTTGAAGATTAATATTTTGGTTAAGAGGATGTTATATATTTTTCCGGGTTAGGGTTGTCCATTATCAAGGGAGGTTTGCCGAGTTCTTTGGTAAATTTTCCTTGGAGGTGGTCCCCGCAGGACTTACCTCGGGTTTCAGGGTGAAATTCGGGGTGGGTCTTGACAGTTGGTATCAGAGCTCTAGGTTTCATTTCCTGCCTCCATAATACTATTATATTTGCCTAAGAAGCACGTAGTTCCTATAGAGTGGTGATCCGACCGCGGCGGATTCACTAGCATTTTATGCTTTGGATGCTATGTGTTATTGGGTATATGTGATAGTTCTGCTAGTCTTATTTTTAGACTACTAAATATATCTTTCCTCAGGTACTATGCCTCCTAGACGCCGACCCCGTGTGGCTACCTCGACCAACGCGAATGAGGGTGACGAGGTTAGAGGATTAGTTGATTCCATTAGGAGTATGCTGAGGGATGTATTGGACAGGGTTCAGCACCCACAGTCTGTGAGGAAGAAGGATGTCTTCGATGCTGGGGCAATTGAGTTCAAGGGTGCTAAGGGACCCCTTGATGCATACACGTGGGTAGACAAGATGGAAAAGGCTTTTGAGAGCACTGGTATACCGGAAGAAAAGAAAGTGAAGATGGCAGTGATTTTTCTGGATGACTCAGCGCATCATTGGGATGGACTTTTTGGAAACTTACAGAGCTATGGTGGATTGTTTCCGAAAAGAAGTGGTACTTCGGAGTCCAGATGGGTTTGAGGTTGTTTTTCAGGGGGAAAGAGATGTGATTTCGAGCTGCCTGATATCAGCTGTGGCCGCCAGGAAATTGTTAAATAAAGGCTGTCAGGCATTCCTAGCTCATGTTGTGGATACAAGAATAGGAGTGTTGGAAGTAGGGGATATTCCTGTAGTAAGAGAGTTTCCGGATGTGTTTCCCGAGGAGTTGCCTGGTTTGCCTCCTGTAAGGGAGATAGATTTTTCTATCGAGTTACTTTCTGGAACTAGACCTATCTCTCAGACACCTTACAGAATGGCTCTAGCGGAATTAAAGGAGTTGAAGACTCAACTGCAGGAGTTGATAGACAAGGGTTTTATTCGGCCTAGCATGTCTCCATGGGGTGCCCCGGTGTTGTTTGTTAAGAAGAAAGATGGCACCATGAGACTATGCATTGATTATAGGAAGCTTAATCAAGTCACAGTGAAGAACAAGTATCCGTTGCCTCGCATTGATGATTTGTTTGATCAGTTGAGGGGTGCTTCTGTTTTCTCAAAGATTGATTTGAGATCTGGTTATCATCAGTTGCGTATCCGAGAGAGTGACGTAGCCAAGACTGCCTTTCGATCACGGTATGGTCATTATGAGTTTGTAGTGATGCCTTTTGGACTTACTAATGCACCTGCGGCATTCATGGATCTCATGAATAGGGTGTTTAGTCCATATCTTGATCGTATTCATAGATGATATTTTGGTATACTCAAAAAGTGAGAAGGAGCATGCCAAACGTCTAAGATTGATATTGCGGACTTTGAGAAATGCTCAGTTGTTTGCCAAGTTCAGCAAGTGTGAATTTTGGCTGGATAAAGTGGGATTCTTGGGTCATGTAGTTTCAGCGGAAGGTGTTAGTGTGGATCCCCAGAAAGTGAAAGCAGTGTCCAGTTGGAGAAGACCCGCCTCTGTGACGGAGATTCGTAGTTTCTTGGGGTTAGCAGGTTATTATCGGCGATTTATGCAAGACTTTTCAAGGATTGCAGCTCCACTAACAAGGTTGACCAGGAAGGGAGTCAAGTTTGAATGGTCAGATCAGTGTGAGCAAATTTTCAAGAATTAAAGAATCGCCTGACTAGTGCTCATGTTTTGGCGCTTCCGGTTGATAGTGGGGAGTTCGTGGTTTATTGCGATGCTTCTAGACGAGGTTTAGGCGGGGTATTGATGCAGCATGATCGAGTGATTGCCTACGCTTCTAGGCAACTGAAGCCGCATGAGGTGAATTATCCCACCCATGATTTAGAGCTTGCAGCAGTAGTTTTTACTCCAAGTTGTGGAGACACTATCTTTATGGAGCCAAGTGTCAGATTTTTACCGATCACAAGAGTCTTTGGTATGGGTTTACTCAAAGGGAGTTAAATATGAGGCAAAGAAGGTGGATGGAGTTGATCAATGACTACGACTGCACTATTGAGTATCATCCTGGAAAAACTAATGCTCTTAGTCGAAATCCCACTATATCTTTGTCTCACCTGAGGATGGTTCGAGTTCCACTTCTTTATGAGTTGCGAGCTACAGGGGTAGATTTAGCGGTGGATGAAGTGGGTGCCTTGGTAGCTAGTTTCCATGTGAGGCCAGTTTTGGTGGATAAAGTGCGTGAGGCGCAGTATAATGATCCTTCCATAGCTCAGTTGATGGAAAGAGCAGCGAATGGAGCAGCCGTGGATTTTTCGGTAAGAAGAGATGGAACCTTGTTGTTCAAAAATAGGCTTTATGTTCCAAAGAGGAATGAAGAGTTAAAGAAAGAGATTTTGGACGAAGCTCATAGTTCTGCAGACGCTGCTCATCCAGGTAGTACAAAAATGTATCGGACCTTGAAGGATTATTATTGGTGGCCAAACATGAAGAGGGAAATTGCAGCTTTTGTGAGTAGGTGTCTGATTTGTCAGCAGGTGAAAGCTGAAAGGCAGAAACCTTCAGGATTGCTTGAGCCGTTGTCGATTCCAGTGTGGAAGTGGGACCACATCACTATGGATTTTATTTTCAGTTTACCTCGTACCCGTGAAGGGCATGACGGAATTTGGGTGATTGTGGATAGACTCACTAAATCTGCACATTTCTTGCCGGTAGGAAAGAAGTATACACTGGATAAATTGGCTGAGCTGTATGTGAATGAGATCGTGAGACTTCATGGCGTACCTGAATGCATAGTGTCAGATCGGGATCCTAGATTTGCTTCGAAATTCTGGGGAGCTCTTCAGGTAGCATTAGGTACCCGACTACACTTCAGCACTGCTTTTCATCCTCAGACTGATGGACAATCAGAGAGGACTATCCAGACTTTGGAGGATATGTTGAGATCATGTGCCTTGCAGTTCCGAGGGAGTTGGGATAAGAACCTATCTTTGATGGAGTTTGCTTATAATAACAGTTTCTATTCGAGTATTGGTATGGCACCTTTTGAGGCACTGTATGGGAAACAGTGTCGTACACCTTTATGTTGGAATGAAGTCGGAGAAAGAGAGCTTTGTGGTCCTGAGATTATCCATGACACAAATGGGAAGATTGATAGGAGCACAAAGTGTGACGTTCTTAATATGTTTATACCCTTTATTTTCCCTTTGTTAACTCTTATTTAGTTGATTTAGCTTTATATTTGTGTTTAGTGTAGAATAATTGCTTAAAGTAGAAATATGTAGGTTTGAGTGTTAAAACACATAGTAATTTCGGAATTGAAGAATTTGGTGTTAAAATTGTGCTAAGTATTTGAAATCCTTGTTTACTCAGGATTCATGTCTTAATCAGGATTCCATCTTTCCTCGAAGCCGAGTCCATGAAGGAGAGGCCCAAACCAAGTCCAATATGGAGAAGAAGATTTAAATTCAGCAGAATCCGGATCAAATCGGGAGAATTCCTGTGCACGTCTGCCAACTTCAACGGACTCTCCAGGACAGCTCACAATGAATCAGAAAACGTGCCATATATGGATAGAAAGCTACGGGAGTCTTGTTTCCAAATCACTTGGAGTCATCTCAATATCTATTTTCTAGAGGAAGTTATGACGTAATCTTCAGACGGAGGTCATTCTGCCGAAATTGAGAAGAACTAGGAATCCTAAACCAACTTGGTTTAGGCTTTGTGGCTGACTTCTCTAGGGTTTTTCCTCTATATAAAGCACGACTTCAAGGACAGAAGAGGATCATCAACCCGTGCAAATAACACCAAAGCCTTTGCCGAAACTCCATCAACCTCCAAATACCACAATCCGATCCCACCTTCAGCATTTGTCCAAAGCACGTAGCCTAGGACTCCGCTCACTCGAAGAATAGAACACGTAGGGATATTTTGAGAGTGAATTCCATCTTCTATTTTCGGATTGCTATGTGTTTGTTCTCGTTTATGTTTGTTTTAGGTTTTTGCTTAAGTATATTTCGATTCTTGTCTATGAGATAGAAGTACTTTTGAACCATGTTTTGAATTAAAGTTTTCAATTTTTAATCAATGATTTTAGGTATTATGCCGTGAGTTTAATGTCTAAATACTTTAAGATTTTTGGTGCTATATTACATTATCATGTGAAGTTGATACAAGTAGTTGATATTGCATGTGTTAATCATCCAAAGTTCGACTTTGATACACGTAGTTGATAAGTTGCATTGTCTTTGTTTTTCATCGATTTTCTACCTATGTTTGATTTGGACTTGTGCTTAAACACATCGATTCTTTATGTGATACGTAATTGCATGATTAGTTTATGTGTGTGACCTATAAGTAGAGCACGTAGCCGAGCTTGTTGTGTCGCGATGTTGAATGAAACCCGTAGTCTAATTCTAAGTTGGTCTATGTCATAGGAACCACGTAGGAACTTATGTGCATATCAAATTTAGGTTGTATATTTGCTCACGGTGTAGACTTAAATAAGATTAGAGATTGTCTTCTTTATTCTTACATGGTTGTTTGGTTGAGTTTGCATGATTGTTGGTTGATCACATGTATATATGTATAGAAGTAATTTAGGATTTATTATTAATGTTGTTCCGAAATTATAAAACCTTAAACCCTTTATGCTTATTTCGACATTTACATTAAATTAGATGGATCTACCCTGTAGTTGGATCCCCGGTTTAGAACGATCCCTGCTTGCTTTATACTACGATTGATTTGTTGACAGGGTTAATTGATGCGTGTGCAAATACGTCTTATCAAAGATCAAGGTGGTTAGAGATAGACTTAAGGCCGCTCAGAGTAGGCAAAAGAGTTATGCAGATGTCTGCATGAAGGACCTTGAGTTTCAAGTGGGTGATTGGGTGTTCCTGAAACTATCTCCTCGGAAAGGGGTAGTACGTTTCGGTAAGCGTGGGAAGCTTAATCCGAGGTACATCGGGCCTTATGAGATAATAGAGCGAGTTGACTCTCTGGCCTATCGGTTGGTGTTGCCTCCGGAGTTGTCCAAGATACATAATGTGTTTTATGTATCCATGCTTCGCAAGTATATTGCCGATCCTTCTCATGTGCTTGAAGAGCAGCCGATTAGTTTGCAGAAGGATTTGTCCTATGAAGAGGAGCCGGTTCAGATTCTTGACCGAAAGGAGCAAGTGCTTAGGAACAAGACAATTCCGCTTGTCAAAGTGCTTTGGAGAAGCCACCAAGTAGAGGAAGCTACTTGGGAATCAGAGGAGCAAATAAGACAACAGTATCCCTATCTCTTTGAGTAGTGTGTTTGTAAATTTCGAGGACGAAATTTTTATAAGGAGGGGAGAATTGTCACGCCCCGACTCTTAAATTTTACCTTAATTACTAGCATTGTGGTAATAAGAATTTTACCGTCTTCGTCATTGAATTTATAGTCCTAAAGTCCCTAGAGGTGTGTTGAGGGACGAATATTTCGAAAGAATTATTCGAAGGAAGAAAATGTGACGACGGTAAAAATGGTAAATTTTAGCTAGTAAAAGGTAATTTTTATTGGGGTATTATTTTGGGGTGTTGAATTTTGGAATGGGTATATGGAGTTGTTGGACCGGGTGGGCTAAAGGCCCAAATCAGTTTCCCTTTCTTTTCTCTCTCCCTCCCGATTCTCTCTCTTCTCTCCCACACCCGGTTTTCCTCTCTCTACACCAGGAAGACTTCTCGGCCGCCGTCCGGCTGCCCCAGACCGCCGCACCGGTCCCAATCGTTCGGTCTCCAACCCAGCTTCCATTCTAGACCGGTGGCAGCCTCTCTAGCGCCGCCGTGAGGGAGAAACGCCGCCCAGAAGCTCCGACTGCCGAATCGGTTTTCTCGCCGGAACTCCCTCCTCCGGCCGCCATAGCTGGCGATCCTTGGCTCAAAAGGAAGCCCTACTCCCGTGCTCCAATCCCTCCAAAGGGCTCCCTCCATCTTGAGCTAGGTAAGGAGAAATCGGTATTTGAAATTCTAGGGCTTTATTGTGTGTTTGCGTTCGATTGACATGGTTAGGCTCAGAATTGGAGTTTGTGGTAGTTAGGAATATTGTAGAGGAGGTTGAGAGGAAGATGCTGCCAAATTTTGGTGGGCATTGGAGGTCGCCGAAGCTGGTCGCCGACCGCCGCCGCTGAAAAATTGTTTTTGGTGGAGATTTTCATGAGGAGTTTAATGGAATGAGTTTTAGAATTTGTGGAGGAGTTTTGGTTAGGTTTTGGAATTTGTTTAGTTTGGTATTTTTGGCGGATTAATAAGTTAAAATCCGGCCATTGGATTATTTTTATGATTAGGACGTTGGAAGGTGATTTTGAGGATGTCGTTATTTATGGAGATTTATGGTTGGCAGTGAAGTTAAGATTTAGGACAATAGGCATGGTTGAGCGCGGGAAGCTCATATTTAATTATGCCTATTTTCTTTAAAAACGTTGGGATTTTATTTGAGGAATTATTTATGTTTTGGAACAGGACGCGAGGAGACTCGAGCAGAAGAGACCTCCGACCGACGTCAGGCTTAGGCATAAGTTGTGAGTGGACCTTTGTTTTTAAATAATGTTTTATTGTTGCATAATTTCCTTTGTTGGAATTTATCTTGAATTGAGAATTTCGGTGTTTATACTCATTTATTGACGTTTATGAGAATAGTATGTATATAAGTGAACTCTAGCTAGCAATACCTAATTTTCCCCCATAATGAGGAAAAATGCCATTATGGGGTGACGTGAGCGTTAGACGCAAGCGTCGTAGCCCTGTACGACATTCTACTTTTCGAGTTCATTCTATGTTTTTAGATTCATTCATAGAATTCGTACAAGGAGTAAGCATGTATATATACCACTCGGTCGTTTCCCCCATACTGAGGAAAAATGCCATTATGGGGTGACGTGCGCGTTAGACGCGAGCGTAGTAGCCTGGTATGACTATCTACTTTCAAGCTTATTCATAGATAGCATACATGGAGTAGACGGGTGTTAATACATACTGATATAAATATATAATTTTAGCCTGAGAGGCTGTATTTGTTTAAGATTTGGAGACTAGCCAGAACTAGTCGTGTCCTTACCAGTTTTTGAGCTGTCGCTTGTATAGCGTTTTTCTTGACAATTTTCTTGGGAAAATATTATTGCTTGTCGAGATTATTTTGTCTACTCACCTTGACGTAATTAAATATTTTCCCCTGGGCTTTTCCTTCGTTTTTAATTGCCCAGTCTGCAGAGTTCGGGTGGGGTCTAGAAGGAGGCGACTAGGCATAGTCACCCACATTTCCACTACTGTTCGCCAGTAGGTTATCTGTTTAACCCAATAGGATTTTCATCAGCTTCCGTTGTCTTTCTTGTAGTAGCTCTGAATACTTTCGGAAAAATAATTGTGTATTATTTTATTCGGTTATTTGGATTGAGTTGAAGATTAATATTTTGGTTAAGAGGATGTTCTATATTTTTCCGGGTTAGGGTTGTCCATTTTCAAGGGAGGTTTGCCGAGTTCTTCGGTAAATTTTCCTTGGAGGTGGTCCTCGCAGGACTTACCTCGGGTTTTAGGGTGAAATTCGGGGTGGGTCTTGATAGGAAAAACATAGGTGAGTTTGGTTCCTCTCCTCCCCCTGGTAGTGGCTAGGCTTAGATTGAAACAAATTTTTGAGGTTTTGAGCCCGGATTTGCAGGTTTGAAGTTTGAATTTGTGTTTTCCGGCCGATTCCGGCCAAATTGGTTAAAACCTTAGGTATTAAAGTTGTTCACCATGCTTCAATCTACAAGTTTCATGTTGTGAGTTTCCCTAAATTTTGAAGTTGGTGGAGGCGCATGGGGCTCACTCGCCGCCGCTAGCGCGTCCGGGCAGTGTGGAGGCTTTGGTTGCCGTGTTAGCTAGTCCTTGTAGTTACTAGTGTGTTGTTGTGTGTGAAGGCTAAGCGTTCTTTTGGTTTTAGCATCTTAGGTGCTATGTTGTTCTTGGTGTTTATTAGGTCATAAACTTTGAAAGTTTGATCTTGGAGGTAGTATGGTTTGTTGTTGAGTGTCCAATGACTTTGGGAGGTCTCGGAGGAAGGATTGCACTTCTTCGGGCAACCTTTAGGTTAATGGTACTTTGTTCCTTGTTGAGAAAATTTCTAAGGTTTTTAATTGTGTAATTTTAGGTGTTTTATGAGGTTGTGGTTTAGCTTGGCTCTTGTGTTGTGCGGAAAACGCAGCGGTATATTTAGGTGAGTAAATCTCACCAAGGTTCATTTTAAGACCAAATTAGATCATTTGTTGATAAAATTAATACTATGCTATTATTTGTTTTAAAATATATGAGCTTAATCGCCAACGGCTCATAGGTAAGATAAAACGAGTTTTCCTTATATGTAATTTTTGAGGTTCATGTGATCATAAATTTATTGTTTTTGATAGATTATTCTTTTGGAATATCTATATTTGTTCATATAATATATCTATGTGGAAATATATAATTTATGATGTGATCTTGTGTTGTTGATAATGATGTTGTGATATTGTGATTGTTGGATAAATAGCCAAACCGGGTTCCAAGCCTTTAATCGGGTGATTGGTTACGGTTATGATGCTATTATTATTTTGTGATCTGTTATTGGACAGTCAAACTGGGTTCCAAGCCTTTGGCCGGGTGATTGGTTACGTCTAGGAATAGAGCTCTAGTCTGTCTGTCGGTGTAGGTCATGGGAGATACTTTATGGTATCTGAGTGTAATACCCTAGAATTTTCATACCATTTTCCTTGTATTATTCTCAATTTAATGAAGAAAAATTTATGGAAATTCTTATTGGTTTTGCGAAGTGGAAGTTTGGAGTTTATTTCAAGGTGCTTTGACGTTAAAAGACTAAAAAGTTGACTTTACTTTTTGTAAGTTATCTTCGAAAACTTCCTTCACGAAAGTTGTAGAGCTCGTCAGTACGAGTTCGTAGACATGTGGCACGAGTGAAACAGATGTCGGATGAAGAAGTTGTGGTCAGAGAAAGTTAGTTGCCGGGTTTGGAAAGTGTATAATAGGAAGTTGGGATTTTTTTTTTAAGTGGGAAACCTTTTCCTTCACTAAACCGTGCAGCTCTCTCTCTCTCTTATTCCCGAGCACCCGACGCCTTACGGACGCCGGATTTCCTGCCGAACGGAAGCCCACCATCTCGCCGACGGGAAGGTCGCCGTTGGTCCAGTCCGACTCGCTCGGCCACCCTCTTCCTCCTATGGTGTCGCAGGCCGGAGACAAGCCGCCAGGCCGGGAAGCTTCACGCGATTCGCAGGAGCTTAGGTCGGCTGTCCGGCTATTGTTTCGACCGCCGCCGGTCTTGTTCGGTGCACACAAACCTTCTCTTCCTTCCTAGGGCAGCGCCACCCGCCGCCTTGCTGCCTAGACACCGCCCCCAGGCGACACCGCCCCCAGGCGGAGGAGCTGTGGTGTTTCTTGCCGGAATTTCTTAGTTCCGACGGCTTGTTTAGGCCAAAGTTGGGTGAGTCTTGTCCTCTCCCTTCCTCTAGAGTTGTTTTGCTTCCCTTGGGATCCAAGTTTGAGATTTTGGAGTGCTAGCTTGCAGATTTGGGGACAGAGTTTGCGGTGGCTGTCGGGTGCGGTTCGAGACTGAACCAAGCTTAGCCACAGGTATAAAAAGTGTTCTTTTCACTGTACTCTTTAAGGTTGTTGTTGGGAGTTTAGGTAGATTTTGAGGTTGGTGGTAACGATTGAGGCTCACACGCCGCCGCCTGTGGCGGCACGTGGGAGCACATCCGGGCAGGGTAGAGACTTTGACTACTGTTTTAATTAGCCCTTGTAGTTCCTAGGGTGTTGTTAGTGTGTTGTTGGTGTGTGAAGTTTGAGTTTTGATTTGGTTTTGTTTTGTAGGTGGTAAGTGGTTTCTAGGTGTTTGATAGGTCGGAAAACTTGGGAATTTTGGATCTTGGAGAGTGGTAGTTTTGTTATTGAGAATCCGATGACCTTGGGAGGTCTTGGAGGAAGGATTGCCCTTCTTTGGGGCAACCTTTAAGTTAAGGGTATTTTAAATATTTGTGGTGTTTTTACTAAGGGTTTTGAATTGTTTATGTTTAGGTGATTTGTGAGTTGTTGGGTTCCTTGACTTTTGTGTTGCGGAAGAACGCAGCAGGAGTATTTTAGGTGAGTAAACCTCACTAAGGTTCACTTTTGAACCAAGATTTTTATGGTCATTTGAGGATAATGATTTTAATATGAATTAATATTTTGCTATTATTGGTTTTAAAAATATATGAGCTTGATCGTCAACGGCTCATAGGTAAGGTAAAACAAGTTTTTTTTTTATGTGTTACTCTAAGGCTCTTATGATCATAATTTTATTAAATTGTGAGACGTTATGTTATTGGAATAATTTATTTTGTTCATATAATTATATCCTTGTGAAGGATATAATTTTATGATGTAATCTTGTTATGTTGTTAATGAGGTTGTGATATGATGACTGTTGAATAAATAGCCTAACCGGGTTCCAAGCCTTTAAATAGGTGATTGGTTACGGTTAAGATACTATTTATTATTTTATTTTATTGGTATTGGACAGTCAAACCGGGTTCCAAGCCTTTGGCCGGGTGATTGGTTACGGTTAGGAATTAGAGCTCTAGTCCGTCTGTCGGTGTAGGTCATGGGAGATACTTGATGGTATCTGGGACCCATGGGTACACATGTTGTTGTTGTAGGTCATGAGGGGTATTTACTAAATATCTGGGACTCATGGGTACATTTCTTGTTAATGTGTGGTTTTTACTTTTTGATCAAAAATCTTTTGTTAAATGTTGGACGTGTTAAATGTGGAGTTTACTTTTGAGTTAACTCATACGGGCTTTTTAGCTTACCGGGTTTGTTATTCTACAATCCCGGTGCACCATTCTTGGTGTAGGGGTTAGACCTGCAGGTGAGGATCGACAAGGGTGAGAAGGAGGCATAGTGGCAGGATTCTCCTTTCTTTTTTCAGACTCTGTATAGTTGTAGTTTTGAATAGACGGTATAACTCATGAGATTGTTCTCATGTCCATGTTTTGCACTTTATATAAACAAGAAAGTGTAATCTTAATTCAGTGATAGATCTTGTGGAAATTTCTATTTCTGTAATTGAGTTTTGTTGTTTGTTGTTGTTGTGTTTTGTTGTTATTGGAACAGGTTGGGATGTCAATATTTTAAGCTAGACCATGCCAAAATTTTTGAAAATTCCATTCGAAAATTGGGGTGTGACAGTTTGGTATCAGAGCGTAGGTCTACATATTTGGTGATAATCAATACTTCGAAGTGATGGCCCGACTGCAGCGGATCACCATCATAAGCTCTTCGGTATTGATATATCATTGGGTATGTGAAGGGTAGGTGTCGCCTCTAGGTAAATAGGATATCAGAGTAGAGAATACGCTGTTAGTGGTTCTCGAATCTTTGCGTTCCATCTTGAGTTTGTATCTTGGTTAATAAATGTCGCATTTGACTTATACTTTGGTTTAAGTTTTATGCATGAGTTAACCAAGGTTTACTTGCTCCTTAGGTGATAGATCCTCCGAGAGGAAGAGCTAGAGGCCGAGGTAGGGCCAGAGGCAGAGGTAGAGCCCCAGCTGTGGATGACTTCCTTGAGGAGGAAGTGGTGTTAGAGATGCCAGTGCCAGTGGTGGTGGATGATGGTCTACGTCTGGCCAGGCTGGCTCAGGGTATCATCAGGTTAGGAGCACCCTCCTTTCTTGGAGGTACAGACTATCTCATAGCTGATCATTGGATAGAGGGCATCGAGACTTACTTCACCATGATCACTTGTACTGAGATTGAGAAGATGCGTATTGCTACGTTTCTTCTCAAGGATGAGGCACGAGTATGGTGGAGTGGGGTAGAGAGATCTCGAGATGTGATTTTGGGAGTGGATTGGCTAAGGTCAAACCATGCTGTGATTTACTGTTTTGATATGGTAGTGTCATTTCACGTTCCTGGACAGCAGAGCTTTCGCTATCGTTGTCATAGGTCGGACACAACCATGTGGGAAGGGGTGTTAGCTCACTTTGAGGCTGTCGGTGGTACCGTGGGTATTACGGATATTTCAGTAGTCTCTGAGTTTAGTGATTATTTCAGGAGATTCAGGGATTACCTCCTAAGAGGGTAGTGGAGTTTGCTATAGATGTGGTACCAGGTACTTCACCGGTATCAAAGACTCCTTATCAGATGGGGAGAACTGAACTTCAGGAGTTGAAGGTTCAGATAGAGGGTCTTCTTGAGCAGGGATTAATTAGACCTAGCACCTCGCCTTGGGGTGCACCGGTGTTGTTTGTGAGGAAGAAGGATGATACACTCCGGTTGTGTGTGGATTACCGAGAGTTGAACAAGGTGACCATCAAGAATAGGTATCCTTTGCCTAGGATTGATGATTTGTTTGATCAGCTTAGAGGTGCTACGGTATTCTCTAAGATTGACCTGAGGTCCGGTTATCATTAGTTGAGGGTGAAGGAGGAGGATATTCTGAAAATCGCTTTCAGGACGAGATATGGCCATTATGAGTTTGTTGTTATGCCATTTGGTCTGACCAATGCACCTGCTGTGTTTATGGACTTGATGAACCGTATGTTCAGTCCTTACTTGGATGTGTTTGTGGTAGTATTTGTAGATGATATTTTGATTTACTCCAAGACCTTGGAGGATCATGATAGGCATCTATGGATCGTACTACAGGTTCTTAGGGAGGCCAAGTTTGAGAAGTCTGAGTTTTGGAAGGAAAAGGTCAAGTTCCTTGGTCATGTGGTATCAAAGGAGGGGATTTCGGTGGATCCCTCTAAGGTAGAGGCTGTGTTGAATTGGAGTCGTCCCACTACTCCTACGGAAATCCGTAGTTTCCTTGGGTTGGCAGGATACTACCGGAGATTTATTGAGGGATTTTCTAGTATTGCCTCTTCTTTGACCAAGTTGACAAAGAAGAATGCCAAGTTTGTGTGGACCGTTGAGTGTGAGAAGGCATTTGAGGAGTTGAAGCTTAGGTTGACTACAGCCCCAGTGTTGGTCATTCCTATTAGTGGTGTTGGCTATGTTGTCTATAGCGATGCATCTCATAGGGGTTTGGGTTGTGTGTTGATGCAGCTTGGTGGTGTTGTGGCTTATGGCTCGAGGCAGTTGAAGGTTCATGAGAAGAATTATCCCACTCATGACCTAGAGCTAGCTGCAGTAGTATTTGCCTTGAAGATTTGGAGGCATTACTTGTATGGAGAGAAGTTCGAACTCTTTTCTGATCATAAGAGTTTGAGATATTTATTCTCTCAGAAAGATTTGAACATGAGGCAAAGGAGGTGGATGGAGCTCCTTAAGGACTATGACTTCACTTTGGAGTATCACCCTGGGAAAGCTAATGTGGTGGCGGATGCATTGAGCAGGAAGCCTAGGGGTATAGTCGCCTCTGTTATGGTGCAGGAGTGGCTGATGTTGGAGACTGCGTCTGAGTTTGGCATCCTGCCATTAGAAAAGGAGCAGGGGATCTTCCTTGGAAGCGCATCTGTACAACCCACCTTGATTTCCAGGATCATCCAAGGCCAAGCACATGACGACTTCTCACGTGCAACGTTGGCGGAGTTAGTGGTGGATTTGTTGGATGATTGTCCTTCGGAGTGGTCGGTTGGTTTGGATGGTGGGTTGAGGTATAGATTGAGACTGTGTGTCCCAGATAGTAGGGATCTTAAAGGGGAGATCCTTTGGGAAGCACATTGTTCTCGTTATACGGTGCACCCAGGGAGCACCAAGATGTATAAAGACTTGCGTAGGCAGTTCTGGTGGAATGGGATGAAGAAGGATGTAGCTGAGTATGTGTCCAAGTGTCTCACTTGTCAGCAGGTGAAGGCGGAGCATCAGAGGCCTGGAGGTATGTTGAAGTCATTACCTATTCCTACTTGGAAGTGGGAACAGATCTCTATGGACTCTGTGACTGGACTGCCTAAGTCCAAGCACGGACATGATGCTATTTGGGTCATTGTTGACCGATTGACGAAGTCAGCACATTTCCTTCCTGTGTTGATGACATACACAATTGATGCCTTGTGCAAGTTGTATGTGAAGGAAATAGTGAGACTTCATGGAGTACCTACTTCGATCGTTTCAGATCGAGACCCACGATTCACTTCAAAGTTTTGGGGTGGTTTTCAGAAAGCCATGGGTAATACCTTAGACATGAATACAGCATTTCACCCTCAGAATGATGGACAGACTGAACCAGGTGTTAGAAGATATGCTGAGGGCTTGTGTCTTGGACTTTAAGGGAAGTTGGGAGGATCACCTCCAACTGATTGAGTTCACCTACAACAATAGTTACCACTCTAGTATCGGCATGGCACCATATGAGGCACTCTATGGAAGGCCGTGTAGATCTCCTGTGTGTTGGGCGGAGGTGGGTGATAGTGAGCTGTTGAGTCCTGATATTGTGCTAGAGACGACTGCGAAGGTCTCTATTATTCGAGACAGGATCCGAACAGCGCAAAGCAGGCAAAAGAGTTATGCCGACTTGAAGAGGAGGCAAGTAGAGTTTGATGTTGGGGACCATGTGTTCTTGAAGGTCTCTCCTATGAAAGGGGTGGTGAGATTTGGCAAGAAGGGTAAATTGGCTCCAAGGTATGTAGGGCCTTTTGAGATTTTGGAAAGAGTAGGAGATTTGGCTTATCGGCTTGCCTTACCTCCTATCATGTCCGGGGTACACAATGTGTTTCATGTGTCCTTGTTGAGGAAGTATGTTCCAGATGCATCACATGTGATTGATTTTGGAACTATCAAGGTGAATGCGGATGCAACCTTTGTTGTTGAACCGGTTCGAATCTTAGATAGATCAACCAAGAGGCTTCGAAGGAAGGAAGTTGATTTGGTTAAGGTGTGTTGGAGTCACCATGATGAGGGCGATGCATCTTGGGAGTTAGAGTCAGACATGACAGCATTGTATCCTACTTTGTTGTTGGGATTAGAATTGTGAATTTCTGGGCGAAATTCCTATAAGGGGGGTAGATTGTAATACCCTAGAATTTTCATACCATTTTCCTTGTATTATTCTCAATTTAATGAAGGAAAATTTATGGAAATTCTTATTGGTTTTGCGAAGTGGAAGTTTGGAGTTTATTTCAAGGTGCTTTGACGTTAAAAGACCAAAAAGTTGACTTTACTTTCTGTAAGTTATCTTCGAAAACTTCCTTCACGAAAGTTGTAGAGCTCGTCAGTACGAGTTGGTAGACATGCGGCACGAGTGAAACGGATGTCGGATGAAGAAGTTGTGGTCAGAGAAAGTTAGTTGCCGGGTTTGGAAAGTGTATAATAAGAATTTGGGATTTTTTTTTTAAGTGGGAAACCTTTTTCTTCACTAAACCGTGCAGCTCTCTCTCTCTCTTATTCCCGAGCACCCGACGCCTTACGGACACCGGATTTCCTGCCGAACGGAAGCCCACCATCTCGCCGCCGGGAAGGTCGCCGTTGGTCCAGTCCGACTCGCTCGGCCACCCTCTTCCTCCTACGGTGTCGCAGGCCGGAGAAGCTTCACGCGATTCGTCGGAGCTTAGGTCGGCTGTCCGGCTGTTGTTTGGACCGCCGCCGGTCTTGTTCGGTGCACACAAACCTTCTCTTCCTTCCTAGGGCAGCGCCACCCGCCGCCTTGCTGCCTAGACACCGCCCCCAGGCGGAGGAGCTATGGTGTTTCTTGCCGGAATTTCTTAGTTCCGACGGCTTGTTTAGGCCAAAGTTGGGTGAGTCTTGTCCTCTCCCTTCCTCTAGAGTTGTTTTGCTTCCCTTGGGATCCAAGTTTGAGATTTTGGAGTGCTAGCTTGCAGATTTTGGGACAGAATTTGCGGTGGCTGTCGGGAGCGGTTCGAGACTGAACCAAGCTTAGCCACAGGTATAAAAAGTGTTACTTTCACTGTACTCTTTAAGGTTGTTGTTGGGAGTTTAGGTAGATTTTGAGGTTGGTGGTAACGATTGAGGCTCACACGCCGCCGCCTGTGGCGGCACGTGGGAGCACATCCGGGCAGGTTAGAGATTTTGACTACTGTGTTAATTAGCCCTTGTAGTTCC
This sequence comes from Fragaria iinumae, assembly GCA_009720345.1. Classification (NCBI taxonomy): domain Eukaryota; kingdom Viridiplantae; phylum Streptophyta; class Magnoliopsida; order Rosales; family Rosaceae; genus Fragaria; species Fragaria iinumae. The sequence goes on from CM019117.1 coordinate 25,761,863, forward strand.
TAGGGTGTTGTTAGTGTGTTGTTGGTGTGTGAAGTTTGAGTTTTGATTTGGTTTTGTTTTGTAGGTGCTAAGTGGTTTCTAGGTGTTTGATAGGTCGGAAAACTTGGGAATTTTGGATCTTGGAGAGTGGTAGTTTTGTTATTGAGAATCCGATGACCTTGGGAGGTCTTGGAGGAAGGATTGCCCTTCTTTGGGGCAACCTTTAAGTTAAGGGTATTTTAAATCCTTGTGGTGTTTTTACTAAGGGTTTTGAATTGTTTATGTTTAGGTGATTTGTGAGTTGTTGGGTTCCTTGACTTTTGTGTTGCGGAAGAACGCAGCAGGAGTATTTTAGGTGAGTAAACCTCACTAAGGTTCACTTTTGAACCAAGATTTTTATGGTCATTTGAGGATAATGATTTTAATATGAATTAATATTTTGCTATTATTGGTTTTAAAAATATATGAGCTTGATCGTTAACGGCTCATAGGTAAGGTAAAACAAGTTTTTTTTTATGTGTTACTCTAAGGCTCTTATGATCATAATTTTATTAAATTGTGAGACGTTATGTTATTGGAATAATTTATTTTTTCATATAATTATATCCTTGTGAAGGATATAATTTTATGATGTAATCTTGTTATGTTGTTAATGAGGTTGTGATATGATGACTGTTGAATAAATAGCCTAACCGGGTTCCAAGCCTTTAAATAGGTGATTGGTTACGGTTAAGATACTATTTATTATTTTATTTTATTGGTATTGGACAGTCAAACCGGGTTCCAAGCCTTTGGCCGGGTGATTGGTTACGGTTAGGAATTAGAGCTCTAGTCCGTCTGTCGGTGTAGGTCATGGGAGATACTTGATGGTATCTGGGACCCATGGGTACACATGTTGTTGTTGTAGGTCATGAGGTGTATTTACTAAATATCTGGGACTCATGGGTACATTTCTTGTTAATGTGTGGTTTTTACTTTTTGATCAAAATTCTTTTGTTAAATGTTGGATGTGTTAAATGTGGAGTTTACTTTTGAGTTTACTCATACGGGCTTTTTAGCTTACCGGGATTGTTATTCTACAATCCCAGTGCACCATTCTTGGTGTAGGGGTTAGACCTGCAGGTGAGGATCGGCAGGGGTGAGAAGGAGGCATAGTGGCAGGATTCTCCTTTCTTTTTTCAGACTCTGTATAGTTGTAGTTTTGAATAGACGGTATAACTCATGAGATTGTTCTCATGTCCATGTTTTGCACTTTATATAAACAAGAAAGTGTAATCTTAATTCAGTGATAGATCTTGTGGAAATTTCTATTTCTGTAATTAAGTTTTGTTGTTTGTTGTTGTTGTTGTTGTTTGTAAGAGCTTCCACCCATGAAAAACCCGATGGAGCATTGGGTTTTTCCCCGAGTCAGACCCATGACTTAAAGACTTGTGCCTTCCCCCTGCCAACTCAACCCGACCCACTTGCGTGGGTGACAACATGAGCTGTAGGCCCAGCAAAAGGACAGCGGCATGACGCCCCCCAGTGTGAAACACACGGACCATTCACATCCTCATGCAACACGCGTGCACCTGAGTCCCTTGTTGGGACGTACGATAACCCTGAGTTTATTGATATTTACATTTCCAGTATTTGTTTGAAGTTTTGGAAGTTGTTGAGCAGGTCTTGGGATATTAATATTTAAAAATCATGCCAAAATTTTTGAAAATTATCCTTCAAAAAAATTAGGGTGTGACATTATCGACGGCGTTAAATCGATGAACGAGCGGCATGCGTCTTCATAACCTTCCACACCATACCCACTTCTGCAAGCCCCAAAGATGCGTGGATGTGGCTTGGGTCCACATCAATGAGCATGTTTGCTTGGCAGGTTAAAATCACGGATTTAACCCAATACTATAAGATTTTGCATGAATTGCATAACAAATAGTGGCGTGTCAAAGTGTATGATTTTTCGAGTATCAACACTTATTTACTTTGATCAATGATTAGTACATTGAGATGAAATAAACTCCTCTACACTAGAGCGAGTCCACCCCATTGGGTGTTAAGGACCTAGGTCATGGACCACATCAAATTAAAGACCCAGCCTTAAAAAAAGAGCTTCCACCCATGAAAAACCCGATGGAGCATTGGGTTTTTCCCGGAGTCAGACCCATGACTTAAAAACTTGTGCCTTCCCCCTGCCAACTCAACCCGACCCACTTGCGTGGGTGACAACATGAGCTGTAGGCCCAGCAAAAGGACAGCGGCATGACGCCCCCCAGTGTGAAACACACGGACCATTCACATCCTCATGCAACACGCGTGCACCCGAGTCCCTTGTTGGGACGTACGATAACCCTGAGTTTATTGACATTTACATTTTCAGTATTTGTTTGAAGTTTTGAAAGTTGTTGAGCAGGTCTTGGGATATTAATATTTAAAAATCATGCCAAAATTTTTGAAAATTATCCTTCAAAAAAATTAGGGTGTGACATTATCGACGACGTTAAATTGATGAACGAGCGGCATGCGTCTTCATAACCTTCCACACCATACCCACTTCTGCAAGCCCCAAAGATACGTGGATGTGGCTTGGGTCCACATCAATGAGCATGTTTGCTTGGCAGGTTAAAATCACGGATTTAACTCAAGACTATAAGATTTTACATGAATTGCATAACAAATAGTGGCGTGTCAAAGTGTATGATTTTTCGAGTATCAACACTTATTTACTTTGATCAATGATTAGTACATTGAGATTAAATAAACTCCTCTACACTAGAGCGAGTCCACCCCATTGGGTGTTAAGGACCTAGGTCATGGACCACATCAAATTAAAGACCCAGCCTTAAAAAAAGAGCTTCCACCCATGAAAAACTCGATGGAGCATTGGGTTTTTCCCGGAGTCAGACCCATGACTTAAAGACTTGTGCCTTCCCCCTGCCAACTCAACCCTACCCACTTGCGTGGGTGACAACGTGAGCTATAGGCCCAGCAAAAGGACAGCGGCATGACGCCCCCTAGTGTGAAACACACGGACCATTCACATCCTCATGCAACACGCGAGCACCCGAGTCCCTTGTTGGGACGTACGACAACCCTGCCCCTCCCTCCCCCCCCCCCCACACGCTGCCACTTGTTGATCATCTGCGGCTCCATTCAAAATTTATAGTCCCTTAATCTGGACCATTAATATTAATTAAATAAGAAATCTAACTGATTTGAATTAAACCATTATATCTTTTTTTTATCAATTAAACAATTCAAATGCTATAACAAGTCTTTTGTAAGTCGGATGCAAAAGATAAGGAACTTCTCTCTCTTTCTGCGCTCCTTGCGCTAACGATATCGTGGTTGTCCCACGGCTGCATCACGATCCCTAACGGCGGCTTCAGCCACCCTCCACCACCAAGATGTTCGTGTGCACAACAACCTGTCTTCACCATTGATTTTGAAGGCGACGACATAGATCCATATCTCTCCATTGAGTTTGAAGGCGACGACATAGATCCATATCTCTAGAACGATATCGTTGTTTCTCGATCGCAACACCTTCCCATTGGCCTGATTCCTTACCAGGCGCAAAGTGGGGTGTGGTTGATAAGATCATGCGACGATGGTGAGGGTGATAACAACAGCAACATGAAGATTGAAGAAGAAATTGTGGAGGAGTCTGATCCGGAGATGGTTGTAGTGTCTGATTTGATCGTGGCACCGCAAGGCTGTCTCTTTTACTTCTTTGCTAGTCGTAAGGGCTTTTGTTGGAGTTGTCAGAGCGGCATCACTTGCGACAGTAAGCTCCGAGTCAGACACACAACCTGCATTCAGATTGTTTGCATTCCCAGTACTAACTTCACCAATCAGTTTGTTACCTGTGACCTCTCCCGCTTCCATTGAAGTTTCTATTTGCATCTCAACCTCATCATTATATCATTGTAGACATATAAAATTTAACGATAATAATAGTCGTTGGATAATCCAAGTAAATATGTGGCATGTGAGTCAACAACATTGGAAAGCCGTTGGAAATAACACGTGGCAATATGGAAATGATGGGCCTACAACAAAACCTTAAACCACCAATTGAAATCAATTATCAAGTGTGGATTGACGTTGTGACTTCGCCAGGCGAAATGAACTTCGCGAGGCGAGCTAGGCTTGGCAATGTTAAAGTTGACTCCACGAGGCGAGCTAAGCTTGGCGAGGTGAATTAGACTACACTTCGCGTAGACCTAAACAGTGACTTTGACTTCGCGAGGCGAGCTAAGCTTGGCGAGGCGAATTAGACTACACTTCGCGTAGACCTAAACAGTGACTTTGACTTCGCGAGGCGAGCTAAGCTTGGCGAGGCGAACTGGACTTCACTTCGCACAGACTTAAATAGTGGTGAGGCGGAATGACTCCGCACGCATGTACGTGAAGGCGAGGTGGATTGACTCCGCGCGCGTAGTTTCACGTGGAGGCGAGACGAGTTGTCTCCGCGTTGGGAAATTCGCGAAGTAGCTAGACGACAGAGTTCGCATGCATGCAGGGATTGGAAATCACGGTTCGCTTAGAGATCAAGCCTCCTCGCGGGATACTTTCCATGTCCGTGAGACAGCTCGCCCCTTACTAATGATCTTGATCAAAACAGGACATTAATCTAAAGCGATATGGGCATATCTAAATCTTAAGATTTGATTGATCTGATTGTGTTAAAATCAGCAAGTAAATCGATCAGTCAAGATTCATTGATTTGATTAAGGAAATATTATTGATTCAAAATCTTCATTACTTGCCTTAAGTGGAGGCATGTTAACACTATAAATACCCCCTCTCATACCATGAGGAGGGGGGGGGGGGCAGAGAAAAAGGGCGAAAACCAAGAGAGCATAAACAGAAGCAGCAGACTAGAGAAAGAGAGAAGAATCCTTCCCGCGAGCTCAGAAGTCTCCCCAAGATCCTTGAAGAACTATCAAGTTCATAGCTTGTTCTTCGCTAAATCCTTGAAGAACTATTAAGCTCATAGCCTGTTCTTCATCAAATCCTCGAAGGACTATCAAGCTCATAGCCAGTTCTTCATCAAATCCTCGAAGAACTATCAAGCTCATAGCCAAGTTCTTCACTAAATCCTTGAAGGACTATCAAGCTCATAGCCAGTTCTTCATCAAATCCTCGAAGAACTATCAAGCTCATAGCCAGTTCTTCACTAAATCCTTGAAGGACTATCAAGCTCATAGCCAGTTCTTCATCAAATCCTTGAAGAACTATCAAGCTCATAGCCAGTTCTTCACCAAATCCAAATCCAAATCCCAAATACTTGTTACGCGATCACCCCGTGTAACCCTCAAGAACAAGTGCTTGTCACCCTTGAGTTAGACCTAAATTTGGAGATAGAATCAGAGGAGTTCACAAAGATTGTAACCCGCATTCGCATTGATTTAATTAAATTATTGTTTGTACACGTGTTGTTCTGTCATTTGTCGCAGACATTTTCTTGTTTACAAAATTGGCACGCCCAGTGGGACAACTTTGCCTCTCATCTCCTTCTCCGCAAGCAAGTTCAAATTCGTTCGACGTAATGGCCTCCAAGAGCACTCAAGCCATCTCGACGAAGAAGTCTAAACCAACGACCGCGAGGTCAAACAGCGAGCCCTCTGGTCATGTCACCCGTAGCATGGCGAGGAATCAACCCACAACATTTGTGGCTTTGCCTTCCAACCCTCGCGAACCGGTCATCACCTTGGCGAATCTCGCAGACAAGCATGCCTCGCGAAGTGAAGGCAAGCGCGCCTCGAGAAGTGAAGAAAAGGAAGCTCCAAACAAATCAAGGGAGCGATCATTCTCACCTGCCACGGATGATGAATCAAGCACGGCTTCATATGATGGAAGCCCAAATAATGATGAGGACCACACGTATGGCATGCCTGCGGACTATTCATCACAACCTATCCCCATGCAAGTCATGGTGACAGGGGCATCCACCATTGAAGAGCAGATAGCCAATCTAATGGGAGCGGTTGAGAAGCTCACCAAGACGGTGGAAGAAAAAGACATGCAGATCGCCGAGCTCTACAGCAAGCTTGAAAGTCAAGAGGAAGAAAAGAAGTACAAAGTAGGCGAGAGCTCCAAGAACGTTGACAAAGATGATGATGGCTCGCTTGGATCTATGTCCTTTCAGCAATTGCAAGACATCATCACCAACTCCATCAGAGCTCAATATGGAGGTCCTTCTCGTGATTCTCTCACCTACGCCAAGCCCTACACCAAAAGAATCAATGGACTAAGGATGCCGTTGGGATACCAGCCACCAAAGTTCCAACAATTCGAAGGGAAGGGTAATCCAAAGCAACATGTTGCTCACTTCATCGAAACCTGCAATAACGCCGGAACGGAAGGTGACCACCTTGTTAAGCAATTTGTTCGCTCTTTGAAAGGCAATGCCTTTGAGTGGTACACGGACTTAGAGCCCGAGTCCATCGACAGTTGGGACCAAATGGAACGTGAGTTCTTAAACCGCTTCTACAATACAAGACGAACTGTGGGCATGATGGAACTCACCAATACAAAACAATGGAGAGATGAACCAGCAATTGACTTCATCAACAGGTGGCGCTCGCTCAGCCTTGATTGTAAAGACCGCTTGTCGGAGACGTCTGCGGTAGAAATGTGCATCCAAGGCATGCATTTCGATTTGCTGTACATTCTCCAAGGTATCAAGCCTCGATCCTTTGAAGAACTAGCTACGCGAGCGCATGATATGGAATTGAGCATAGCTAGCCACAAGGGTAAGAAGGAGTTTGTCAATGATCAGCGAAAGGATAAAGCCTTCAGCAGCAAAGTTGACAAGGTCGTGAAAAGATCTACAAAGGAGTCGATGACTGTAAGCGTTGCTCCAATCAAGATCTCCACACGAGACAAGAAGGAGGTTAAGAGAGTAGAACCGACTCAAGCCTACGGAAGGAAGAAGCACTCATTGACTGAGTGGGAGCAAAAGACTTATCCATTCCCAAATTCTGACGTGGCAGGCATGTTGGAAGATTTGCTTGAGAACAAGGTCATAGAACTTCCAGAGTGCAAGCGTCCAGAAGAAATGCATCGGGTCAATGATCCAAAGTATTGCAAGTTTCATCGCCTCGTAAGCCACCCAGTTGAGAAATGCTTTGTTTTGAAGGATTTGATCATGAGGCTTGCCAAGCAAGGAAGAATCGAGCTGGATGTCGATGAGGTTGTTGCGGTCAACTGCACTACCATTTCATTTGGGTCTTTTGAACCAGTTCAAGTACCTTCCACACCAGCAAAGGCGCCCCGCCATTTCTCAAAAGAGACGGGCAATGGTAGAAAGTTAGAGGAAGCGAAGCCAATCCGGCAAATAAACCTCGCTCCTAAAACTGCCCCATGCGATGATGATGAAGGATGGATACTTGTCACTCGTCGAAAAGCGCGCAAAGGTGTGTTGTCAAGTCCACCACTCCCGCAGCCAAATCGTAAACGACCACTTGGGAGTCGTCAATGCCTCGCAAGGAATAAGACAAGATGTATAAAGGAGAAATTCACTCCTTGTATACAAAAGTCCTTCAATCAAAATCCGCCAGTAAGGTGCTTGCCCAAGAGGCAAATGAGTTGGAGAGCTAATTCAATGACAACCAGCTTTGAAGGCAATTCCAAAGGTGCTGAGAAGGTTGAAGAAACTGAAGTGTCGAGACAATCGGAAGACTTGCCTTTAAAATTTGGCCTCTCAAACGTGTCACAACTTTCCCAGTCGGCGAGACGTGTTTTAGTCCAGTTATTGCTTGATGAAGGCCAATACTCTTCAAACATCAATGAGTGTGCGGCATGTGTAGCATGTTGTGACGCTATTCATTTCATAGATGAAGATTTACAATTGGGTTCAAAGCCACACAACCGACCTCTTTTTGTGACAGGCTACATGCGAGGGCAAAAATTAAACCGCATGCTTGTAGATGGAGGGTCTGCCGTGAACATCATGCCAAAATCAACAATGTCCCGACTCGGCATCAATATTGACGAGTTATCTAAAAGTCTCCTTATGATCCAAGGTTTTAACCAAGGAGAGCAAATGGCGATAGGCATGATTCGGCTAGACCTGGTTATTGGCGAATTGGAGTCACACACTTTGTTCCACGTGATCGATGCAAAGACTTCATACAACATATTGTTGGGGCGACCATGGAGTCATGAAAATGATGTCGTGCCTTCAACTCTGCATCAATGCTTCAAGTTTTACCGCGGAGGTGTAAAAACAGTGATAGGTGATACCAAGCCGTTCACCGAGGCTGAGTCTTACTTCGCAGATTCCAAGTTCTATTCAGATGAGGAATCAGTAATTGAAGTTCTGCCAGTCAAAGCGCCCTCAACAGGGAAAGCCACAATGGTGACAAGGAAGGAAGTTGAAGCGAAGGGTAAGGGAAATGAAGAGTCACACAAGTCTCCATCCACAACTGTGACATCAGACAAGTCCAGTCCAATCATCCCAATTCTTCGATATGTGCCAAAGTCCAAGCGCAAGGAAGGAGAGTCTCCATTTGCGGGAACAAAGCGGCAAGTCAGTCCTTGGAAGCTGAGTGAAGAGGACATAAAATTATTGAAGGAAGCATCAGTATTGCCATTGACAAATTTAAACGACCAAACTCCTACCAAGCAACCATTGAAAGGATTTGTCAAACCAATCAAAGGAAGGGTAGAGCACGGGCCTTTACCCGAGAAAAGAACAAATGAAGGGTTTAACCCCAATGCTTACAGATTGCTGGCAAAGGCTGGGTTCGACTTCGGTTCGTCAAGTAAAAAGGATGATCAAGCCGTCAGTAAGAAAGCTCATGAGCTCGATGAGTTTCAAAAGAAGCTAAGGGAACAGGGAAAAACAAGTGATTCGTTTAAAACGGGTCTTGGTTTTATCCCAAACAAGCCAATCAAAATCTCAGGTAGAAGAAAGGCGGAGAAAGCAAGCATGCAGTACATAAGCGTCGAAGAAGTAGAAGATGAGATTCCACGAATCCAATCCATTTCTCGCACTCCAGCGTTCGATCGCATCTGCCCAAGTTCCCAAAGTACTTCTACTAAATCAACAGGCCGGCTTTCAGTGTTTGAACGTGTTGATAAGTCAACAAGTCGAAGCTCCGTCTTCAATCGTCTTGACATTGCAGCAACACGAACTTCTGTGTTCAAAAGGTTGTCATCATCAAATGAAGAAAGTAAACAGTTAAAACCAACTCCTCGGAAGTCAGCACTTGAAAGGATCCGAGCTCCTAAAGGCCAACAAGATAGAAAAAGAAAAGAAGAAGTTGGCCAATCGGAAAATAAAGAAATCCAAAGTCTCATCCCATCACGCATGAAAAGACGTTGCGTGCTAGAGGTGAATTCGACTGACCAACTTAAAGTGAGGCAACATACCTTCATACTCACCGGTCAAGATAAAGAAGACAATGATGCTAGTGGCAATGAGGATGATGTTATTCAATATGCTTATCACATCACAGTAGCCGAAGTAGAAGCTTATGAAGAGAATGACCATGAAGGCTTCGAATATGAAGTAGAGGCAGCTCCTCCAGAACTCGAAGATGGGGTGAAATCTACGGTCGATGAACTTAAAAAAATCAATCTGGGGACGGAAGAAGACCCAAGACTGATATTTGTGAGCGCGTCGCTAAGCTCTCAAGAGGAAGAGGGGTACCATCACTTGTTGCTTGAATACAAGGATGTCTTTGCTTGGAATTATACAGAAATGCCCGGTCTTGATCCAAAAATAGCAGTTCATCGATTAGCTGTTAAACCGGAGGCTCGACCCATCAAACAGCTGACACGACGTTTTCGAACGGAGGTTCAAACTCAAATTGAAGAAGAGGTTGACAAGTTGATTGCTGCAGGCTTTATCAGAGAAGTCCAATATCCCAAGTGGATCGCAAACATTGTCCCAGTTGAAAAGAAGAATGGACAAATGCGTGTGTGCGTAGACTATCGCGACTTGAATGATGCATGTCCGAAAGATGACTTTCCTTTGCCTATCATTGAACTCATGGTGGATGCAACCACAGGTTATGAAGCTTTGTCTTTCATGGATGGATCGTCTGGCTACAACCAAATAAAGATGGCGCAAGAAGACGAGGAGTTAACTGCATTTCGCACTCCCAAAGGCATTTACTGTTACAAAGTCATGCCGTTTGGATTAAAGAACGCCGGTGCAACATACCAACGTGCCATGCAGAAGGTCTTTGGAGACATGCTTCACAAATACGTTGAATGCTATATGGATGATTTGGTTGTCAAGTCAAGAAAAAGGAGTGATCACTTGCAAGACTTACGAAAAGTGTTCGATAGGTTACGCAAGTACCAACTCAAAATGAACCCTTTGAAGTGCGCTTTCGGTGTGAGTTTAGGCAAGTTCCTTGGATTCATTGTGAAGCATCGGGGCATTGAAGTAGATCAATCAAAGATTAAAGCCATTCAAGAGATGCCGGAGCCAACAAACTTAAAAGAATTGAGAAGCCTCCAAGGAAAACTCGCGTTTATCAGGCGGTTCATCTCCAACCTCGCGGGTCGATGTCAACCTTTTAGTCGACTCATGAAGAAGAATGTGCCTTTCGTATGGGATGAAGCATGTCATAATGCCTTCGAAAGCATTAAAAATTACTTGGCCAATGCTCCGGTATTGGGTGCACCCATTCCTGGAAAACCCCTTACCCTTTACATCGCGGCTCAAGAAAGATCGCTTGGAGCACTTCTAGCCCAAGAAAATGAGGAAAGAAGGGAGATGGCCTTATACTATTTAAGTCGAACTCTCACAGGAGCAGAATTAAATTATTCTCCAATAGAGAAGACATGTCTCGCTCTCATCTTCTCCGTCCAAAAGTTGAGGCATTACATGCAAGCTTACACGGTGCATTTGGTGGCCCGAGCTGACCCAGTCAAGTTTATCATGTCTAAACCAGTCTTATCAAGACGAATGGCAAAGTGGGCTTTGCTCCTCAATCAATATGACATTGTCTATGTACCTGCCAAGGCAGTCAAAGGCCAAGCTGTTGCTGACTTTCTAGCGGATCACCCAATCCCTGCCGATTGGGAAATTTTAGATGACTTGCCGGATGAAGAAGTCTTTCTTGCAGAAATTCTCCCCACTTGGAAGATGTTCTTTGATGGATCTTCAAGAATAGATGGAGCAGGGGCCGGCGTTGTCTTCGTCACCCCACAAAAGCAAATATTGCCATATGCCTTCACTCTCGGTGAATTGTGTTCCAACAATGTTGCGGAATACCAAGCTCTCATCATGGGGTTGCAAAAGGCCTTAGAAATGCAAATTGCAAATCTAGAAGTGTACGGGGATTCGAAGTTAGTAATTGATCAACTACTAACTAATTACGAAGTCAGGAAGGAGGATTTAGTTCCTTATTTCCGTCTCGCTACACAACTCTTAACGGGTTTTGATGCTGTTACACTAGAACATGTGCCAAGGAAAGAAAACCAGATGGCGGATGCCTTGGCTAACCTAGCAGCAACTTTGGCATTATCAAATGATGAGATTGTGGACCTTTCAATTTGTCAACGATGGGTTGTCTCAACAGGGATCGTCCCATTGTGCGAAAATTCCAATGTGGTTTCTGTCTATGTTATTGACGTCGAAGATTGAAGACATCCGTTGATCGACTACATTGAGCATCACAAATTGCCTGACGATCTAAAACAGCGGACGGATATCAAACGAAGAGCCCCGCGCTTTTTCTACTACAAGGAGACTCTTTATCGACGATCATTTGACGGGTTACTCCTTAGGTGTTTGGGAAAAGAAGAGGCGTCCAAAGCCATGGAAGAGGTCCATTCCGGAATATGTGGAGCTCATCAATCAGGCCCTAAACTACATTTTCAAGTAAGGCGAATGGGTTACTACTGGCCCACAATGGTCAAGGATTGCATGGAGTACGCACAGAGATGTCAAGCTTGTCAATTCCACGCGAACTTTATCCATCAACCGCCTGAGCTATTGCATCCTACAATCGCTTCTCACCCGTTTGATGTCTGGGGGATAGACGCTGTGGGACCCATAAACCCGAAATCTTCCGGAGGCCACATGTACATTTTGGCAGCCGCGGATTCCTTCTCAAAGTGGTCGGAGGCAGTACCACTCAAAGAGATAAAGAAAGAAACCGTTGTAGACTTCGTCAAGACATGCATCATCCAGCGATATGGTGTACCACGTTGCATCATCACGGACAATGCCAAGTACTTCTCAAATAGTGCTATGCAAAAACTTAGCGAAAAATATCACTTCAAGCTACACTTTTCGTCGATGTACAATGCACCAGCTAATGGTCTGGCAGAGGCATTTAATAAGACGCTCTGCAATATCTTGAAGAAGACCGTCGGCAAGTCACAAAGAGATTGGCATGAGAAGATGGGTGAAGCATTATGGGCATATAGAACGACATATCGAACTGCCACAAATGCTACACCTTATTCCCTGGTGTATGGAGTTGAAGCCGTTTTGCCATTAGAGAAGCAAATTCCCTCATTAAGGATTGCTTTGCAAGAAGGCCTCACAAATGAAGAAAATATCAAGCTACGACTTCAAGAGTTGGAAGCTTTAGACGAGAAGAGGCTTGATGCGCAACAACATCTAGAATGCTACCAAGCCCGGATGTCGCGTGCCTTCAACAAAGGAGTTCGCCCTCGATCCTTTCAAATTGGTGATTTGGTCCTTGCCGTGCGCAGACCCATCATCATGACACATAAGACCGGTCCCAAGTTCAAGTCAAAGTGGGATGGCCCTTATGTCATTAGCGAAGTCTACACCAACAGAGCCTACAAAATTGTGGCTGAAGACGGCTTGAGAATTGGCCCAATCAACGGCAAGTTTTTGAAGAAATACTATGCTTAAAACAAATGAAGACCACGGCAAGTTTTTGAAGAAATACTATGCTTAAAACAAATGAAGACCGCTCCTTGTCCGCACGAGCATAAACTGCGAATGACAAATAAAGGCTCCTTGTCTGCACGAGCTTAAACTGCAAATGACACAAAAAAAAAAAAAAAAAAAAAAAAAAAAGAGTTCTAAATCCTCATCCTTGAACTACGTTATGACTTGATTCTTTCTTTGGAAGGATACGTAGGCAGCTTGAGAATTATATTCTTAAGTTCAGTCACATCAAAAAAAAATCTCTTTTTTATTGCATAATGAGTTCTATTGTCAAAATGACTTATTACATGCGAAAAAAAAAAAAAAGATAATAAATCATAAGTTTCTAAACGATGATGAGCCCTTCATGTCCAAGATAGGCCTTTGAAGCTGTTGCGTTGCTTTTCAAAATCATCTCGGAAGCTCTTTGCTTCCTCAAGTTCTTCAACAGTCAATTCTGGAGTCTCCTTGATTTGGACTTTCTGCTTCTCTAAATCGGCAAGCCTTTTGTCATGAAGTAGAAGGCTCGCATCTAGGGAGGCTATCTCCTGCTCCAATCTCCGCTGCTTCTCCTTTAAATTCTCCAAAGACTCAATCACAACTTGACGTTGACTAAGATCAGTTTGGCGGAGTTCGATCGACTTTGCAATTTCGGCTTCCATAAGAGGCAAACGTTGATCACATGTGCCTGGAGTAGCTTTATGCGTGCATACAAGCCTCGCCGCGTGGTATTGAGTAGCACAAGTCATCAAACTTTCTACCTTGTCTTTTATTGGCTAAGGATCAAACCCATAACATTGAAGTTCGGCCACCATCTCGTCAATGTCTTTTCTTTTAGAGAGAATGGATCTTGATGAGTACTTCGTAATGACGTCTTCAATTTGTTCACAAATTAGAGTGGCGGCCTGCATGCGAATCTTTTGGAGCCCCTGGTTGGTGTCCATAACATCAACTTCACCGTGGGTGATCTCAGAGAATGCCATATTGCTTAAAAGCCTTGGAGGATTCACCAAAGCATCCTCACGATTAACTTGTTGCGATTCGCTTTGTTCGCATGCATCATCTTCGTGAAAAGAGTTGGTCTTCATCGGTTCTGTTGAAAGGACGCGAACCTCTTTCGAACAAGCGTCGTCTTCAAAAAGTGGGAGTTCTTCTAGCTGAAAATTACTATTGAGGACAAATTCATCGTTAGGATTAAAATAAACGGAGCCAAAGTCGGGTTCAATCCTTCGATGCTTGAAGTTCACGTCCTTAGAACTATTGCTGCTTCCACTGAGCCTTTTTCGAGTGTTGATCCCCTTCAATTTAAGTTGACTCTGGGCGAGGTGATTATCAGAATCCCCGTGACCTTCTAAAGCTTGGTGCGTTTCATTGGGCGAATTGCCACTTGGGGGCAGCGCCTGGATAGAGGATGCGCGAGTTATATTGCCAAGTTCAATCTCGCGATGGATCACTTTCTGGCGAGATGGTATCTCGCGGGGAACAACTCTCTGGCGAGGTGGCATCTCACGAGGAACCACTTTCTGGCGGGGCAGTACCACGCGAGCAGCAACCTTGTCTTCCTTCAAAAGCTTGTGCGGCGACCCAACAATAGGCATTGTTGTTGTAGTTATCTTAGGCATGGAACAGTATACTTTGGACCACCATTCAACATAGTCGCGAGTCACCATGCACTTTGTTAGAGCGCTCTCAGGTGGCAACATCACTGTGCTTCCTGTCTCACGTTTGGTAAATCTTTCCCAATGCCAATACGTCAAGGACAATGCGCCTGTTCGAGTGTCCTTATAAAGGCTTCCTGGCACATCTTGAACGTAGCCGAATTGGCGGCTGAAGCGGTAAGGACTGTAAGGTTGAATGACTCGCCGATTGCCCTGCCTAAGGGTAAGAAATCCGGATCGAAGGCAGGTGAGATACACAATGTCTTAACAGTTAACATTCGCACGATCAACGATCATTTTGCGTTCTTTAGAGACTCTGGCTAAGATGTCCATCTCTACATTGCCACATGCATTGAATAAAGAACGAGCTTGTGCGTCTTCAAAATGCTTGGCCGAAAATGCCCCTGAAAAGTGAACCATGCGTGGTTTAAAGTCGTCAGGAAGAGGAGAATAAAAATAGGTGCCGAAATACTCTGCCAACCACGTATACACGTAGTGAAAGGGTAATGTGGCTGAACAATTCCCTGGATCTTTGGAAACAGAAATCTCGTTCAAGCCTTGATAAATGTTGGCCAACACAGGTACAGCTAGACAAAATTGATAGCCTTGGGACATTTTACTGGCGACTTTAAACACGCTAGGTCGGATCAAGCCTGTGTCGTCCATAGGAAAGACAAATAGACACAACCAGCACGCGTAAAATGCCGCCAAGTAAGTAGGCTCTATGTCTTCGTCATCCACGCCCAAGTCGTCAAACGGTGCGGAGTCGTCATCGGTCCGGCTTTGAACCTCGTGGATTTCACCAGACGGGTTGTACGGGTTATGAGGTGCATCTTTCTTGTTCCGTGTACTCTTGGCAGGCGGTCTCTTGTATCTCAAATCCCCTTTGAACCAGTAGTGGATCCATGACGCAATCTTCACCTTTTGCCTTTTATCGCAAAGCTTGTGGTACGCGAGAAATAAAAACCTGCAGCTCTTAGGAATGATTGGCTCACCACTCCTACCTTTGGCCGAAAATTCTTCAATACATGGAACAACTTCGTCATAGAACCTTCCAGTTATGGGCAAGCAACAAATATATGTCAAGTCCCTCAAAGAGATAGACATCTCCCCACACGATGTGTGAAGAGTATTTGTGCTAGGGCACCAATACTCACAGAAGGCCCGCATCACAGGTGCAACACGATCAAAGCTAAAGAGCGATGCAAACACCGCTCGATAGAGACCTGCTTTGTGGATGAGATCTCCGCTTCGGCCCAAGACATCTTCTAACCACTCCCAGTAACGTTCCGTGTAGGAGAAGGCTCCGTTAGCACGAAACCCTCTCCATTGCACGAAACCATTGCACGTACGGTCGTTGAGAAGCACGAACGGTATTTGAGGAATGTTATGGTCATGATGGGCAGACCTCAACATCCATACATCCGCGCTTCGCTTCTCGCTGGTGGATTCGGCTGATTGAAAGGTGGCCAGCTGACGAGATTGTCGGAAAGACCACCGAGGGATATGTCCTGACCCATCATACAAAGGAGACTCTAGGGTGCGCGGCCCAGTCAATGGAGGGTAGGCATATAAGGTGGTGCCATCACTTTGAACGTCGTTGCTGTCTTCAAGGATGGTGATTGTGCCTTTCTTGAAACTCTTGAAGGATGCCATGCGAAGTAGTGTACAGGAGTTCGCCTCGCGGGCTTAAACTTTCTGCAACACCTCGCGGCCTTGAACTTTCTGCAACACCTCACGGCCTAGAACTTTCTGCTGCGCCTCGCTGCACTAAACTTTTGCCGCGCCTCGCTGCTTTAAAACTCTGTAGTGCTTCGCCGAGTAGGGTTTCTTCTGTTGTTGAAGGTAGATGACCCAGAAAGACCTCGCAGCCTACAAGACAAAAAAGGGAGAAGTCAGCGGATTATATAACTCTGCACCATAACAATCAAATCAAAAGGAGAGAGAGTATACTGCTGATCTTGCAGTGAGATGGTTGTGACTTTGTGATGAATAATGTTCAACCGGAGGCTCTAATTTATAGTGCAATCTTTCCCCATTGGAACTGGAGAAGTATGGAGAATCCAGCGAATCAAGAAAGAAATACATCAAAGATTTCCGCCCACTACTTGGAAACTTTTTTTTTGGGTAGGAATCCTTGTGAATTGGGGAATCCTTACAAAATTTGGATATCCTATAAATTCAAGGAATCTTTACAAGAAAATAGGGAATCCTTACAAAATTAGGAATCCCTATCAAATTGGGAACTCCCACAAGATTGACCCATTAAAACATAGACTTCAAGTCGCGCCCTTGGCACATGACGACGGCATGGCTACGACGCACCTTGAAGTGGGGGCATTTGTAGACATATAAAATTTAACGATAATAATAGTCGTTGGATAATCCAAGTAAATATGTGGCATGTGAGTCAACAACATTGGAAAGCCGTTGGAAATAACACGTGGCAATATGGAAATGATGGGCCTACAACAAAACCTTAAACCACCAATTGAAATCAATTATCAAGTGTGGATTGACGTTGTGACTTCGCCAGGCGAAATGAACTTCGCGAGGCGAGCTAGGCTTGGCAATGTTAAAGTTGACTCCGCGAGGCGAGCTAAGCTTGGCGAGGCGAATTAGACTACACTTCGCGTAGACCTAAACAGTGACTTTGACTTCGCGAGGCAAGCTAAGCTTGGCGAGGCGAATTAGACTACACTTCGCGTAGACCTAAATAGTGACTTTGACTTCGCGAGGCGAGCTAAGCTTGGCGAGGCGAACTGGACTTCACTTCGCACAGACTTAAATAGTGGTGAGGCGGAATGACTCCGCGCGCATGTACGTGAAGGCGAGGTGGATTGACTCCGCGCGCGTAGTTTCACGTGGAGGCGAGACAAGTTGGCTCCGCGTTGGGAAATTCGCGAAGTAGCTAGACGATAGAGTTCGCATGCATGCAGGGATTGGAAATCACGGTTCGCTTAGAGATCAAGCCTCCTCGCGGGATACTTTCCATGTCCGTGAGACAGCTCGCCCCTTACTAATGATCTTGATCAAAACAGGACATTAATCTAAAGCGATCTGGGCATATCTAAATCTTAAGATTTGATTGATCTGATTGTGTTAAAATCAGCAAGTAAATCGATCAGTCAAGATTCATTGATTTGATTAAGGAAATATTATTGATTCAAAATCTTCATTACTTGCCTTAAGTGGAGGCATGTTAACACTATAAATACCCCCTCTCATACCATGAGGAGGGGGGGCAGAGAAAAAGGGCGAAAACCAAGAGAGCATAAACAGAAGCAGCGGACTAGAGAAAGAGAGAAGAATCCTTCCCGCGAGCTCAGAAGTCTCCCCAAGATCCTTGAAGAACTATCAAGTTCATAGCTTGTTCTTCGCTAAATCCTTGAAGAACTATCAAGCTCATAACCTGTTCTTCGCTAAATCCTTGAAGAACTATTAAGCTCATAGCCTGTTCTTCATCAATTCCTCGAAGGACTATCAAGCTCATAGCCAGTTCTTCATCAAATCCTCGAAGAACTATCAAGCTCATAGCCAAGTTCTTCACTAAATCCTTGAAGGACTATCAAGCTCATAGCCAGTTCTTCATCAAATCCTCGAAGAACTATCAAGCTCATAGCCAGTTCTTCACTAAATCCTTGAAGGACTATCAAGCTCATAGCCAGTTCTTCATCAAATCCTTGAAGAACTATCAAGCTCATAGCCAGTTCTTCACCAAATCCAAATCCAAATCCCAAATACCTGTTACGCGATCACCCCGTGTAACCCTCAAGAACAAGTGCTTGTCACCCTTGAGTTAGACCTAAATTCGGAGATAGAATCAGAGCAGTTCACAAAGATTGTAACCCGCATTCGCATTGATTTGATTAAATTATTGTTTGTACACGTGTTGTTCTGTCATTTGTCGCAGACATTTTCGTGTTTACAATCATCTCAAGGAAAATATTTTTTTGCAGGGCTACGGGTGGCCTCAATGTAGTCATTGGCCTCAACAGTTGTAGTAGGAACCAAAGCCAACGAAGTAGCCTCATTTGAATCCTCATTTGTCTGAAATAGTTTCTTTTTCAAAACAATAGGACGTCTAGGCCTGGATGATGCTGCTGCTTCAAGGAAAGGTTTGATTGGGGAGTTAAACACCCCACCCTGGAAATGAAAATTTTGATCCCACTAGTTGCGCAAGCATCCTGGTGGTGCAGCTTTCACTGTTGGCGCCTACTAGTTTGATACTTTCGAGATTTGCTTACCCATCAGAGGACAGTGTCCCTCCACATGATAGATCAGATTGCAATGCTCACAAATTGATGCCATGTTTTCAAAGAAGAAGTGAATCTCTTTCTGAACTTTCGCATCCAATTTGAGGTTCTTTTTTAGGATAAAGGGCTGCGATATGTCATGAGAAACAAAAACCCTAACTTTCTTTTCATTGCGAAAATTACACATAAAATCACTAAATCTAGTTACCTAAGGAGTCTCTAATAAGACTACCAGCACCAATACTTCTATTTTCTAATTTTGAGCCATCAACATTAGTTTGAAATGGCCAGGCATAAGTTTATATATTCCAAGATAGCATCTCCACTTGAACATTCTAAGTGCACATGGAATTACATTTTGCTGTAAACCAATCACATGCATATCCAAGGATCACAGAAAGGAATTTAAGAGGAATACAAAAACTTGGTTAAAAAATTCCCTTGCAGCACCATTTCCAAATTAAATGAGCCTAAAACAAAAGATAAAGAAACAATTCCACTGCATATATGATATGTAGTATTTTTCTATAACAAGCGCAAAAGTCCGACTCCTAAAATCTAAACAAAGGTATCTCACATAGATAAAGGAATACGAAAGCTTGTCGTAGCTGATGGACTATGGTCTGGGTTAAGGATTAACCCATCTCTCACTCTAGTACCAATTTCTCCATGAGGCCCACATGAGACCAAATTGCACATGGGGAGTAGACATGCACATGGAGCTGACAACTTTTTTTAAAAGATTCTTTAATATGGGCTGTTCAGATCAAGATGTGACAGTCCATATAAAGTGTGAATAGTAATTGGTCTTATGATCGATCTTGTTGTTGTATTGTCGAACAAACGACCAATGACTGATTTAGATGAATAGTGTATTAACCTGGGTTGAAAATTGGTCCAACCCACCCAAAATGGGTGCATTTGCTCTTAGGAGGTGAGTTAGATTGTCCACCTGACCACTACAATAAGGACAAGACAGGTAAACAACAAGGTGCTCCTGTGTCTTTGCTCATTTGTTAAAATTCTTTCATGTACAACAAGTCAAAGGAAAGTTCCAAATTTTTGGGTATGTTAAGTTTTCAAATCATTTTCGGTAAGCAAATTTGATTGAGATGTTTGAAGATGTACCTCTCCAAATAAGCTTGTCTGAAGAATTGAAGTGTGTGATCTAGGGATATTGGTAATCTTTCATATATATATATATATATATATATCATCACGGAGACAACTTGCTAACAAATTTCTATCTCACTCATTATTGTGCCAAAAGTCTCTAACAACAGCATTGTTGTACATGTGAGTAGGAATATTAGCAATATGGACTAAGAATACCACATTGAGACCAAAGATCGTACCAAAACTTAGTAGAGGCACCATTATCAATTCTCTAGTGCAATCACCATACACAATTCTAGATCAAGCACTAGAGTAGTTTTTTGGTTTTTGATAATTCTGCTGTAAAATTGATTCACTTCTAAGGTATTTAGCTCTCAGAATCCTACACCACAGACCATGATCTTCTTCGGTTAGTCTCCAGCTTACCTTAGCTAGCATAGCTTTATTCCAAATTTTTGAAACAAGGCCGCCAAGCCCGTCAACACTATGCCATTTCCTGCATCAGGCGACACTACAGTTGTGTTGCCTGATAAAAATCGTAAGTGTCGCCTTCTAGCATGTCGTTGATGAGGTTCTCCGTGTAGTGTCGCCTGATAAAAATCGTAAGTGTCGCCTTCTAGCATGTCGTTGATGAGGTTCTCCGACGACACAAATGTTGTGTCGCCTATAAGAGCCTCAGGCGACAGAAGACTTTTTTCATTTGGTGTCGCCTGAATTGAGATAAGGCGACACGGTATATATGTCGCCTGATAGTTTAAACAACGATATGCTAGAAGGCGACGTATCTTTTTTTTGTCGTGAGGCGACACAGCTCTTTGTGTCGCCTTATAACTACGAGTGAGAGAGAAATACACCTTACAGCAACATATAGGTGTACGTTAGTTTGTTTAAAGACGACATTTAAACATCATGTGAAAATGTTACAGGCGACATATACTTGGTGAATTAGAATTCAAAGTTTTCCACGCTACATTTATGTATCACTGGATGAACCCACACGACATACTATTGATGTTGTTTCTGGTCTAGACGTTGTTTTGGCCACGATCCTCAGCGCGCGGAGCAAAGGTTTCTAGCGAACAAAGAGAAGGGGGAGTTGCGGGCGTGCCACCTCGCGGACGAGGAAAAGGTTGATGGTGATGCGAGATCTTGACTTCTGATCAGGCGAATGGGTTTTAGGTGCCACCTCAGACGAGGATTTACGAGCACAAGCGATCGATACTCACGGCGGCGCGAGCAGAGCAACTATAGGGAGTTCAGAGAGAAGCCGGGGTGTAGAGTCCGGAGGGCTCTGAAGAAAGAACCTAGGCGGCGGCGCTTAGGGTTAGGGTTTCGAGGAGCTCGAAGGGTAACTGGTTTCAGTTTGTATTGTGTTTTTGTGTATTGTTTGAGAGAGTCCTTCTGTTAGGGTTCGAGCCCCCTTATATAGTAGTTTGACTTGCGGCATAATAAGAGTATAATAAGAATCCAAGTCGGACTCTGAAACCCTATTCGCACAAGGACACTGCTCCGTCCATGCGAACCAACCATCTTGTGACACATGTCCAGTTCCCACACTTCATTCCGCATAGGGCATTGCTTCCGCGCTGCCAACTGTAAACTCCTATGCGAACTGGAATTAGGAGTATCCTCATCTCGCGGGCTGTCACAGGATGCTATCCCGCATGCTCCTGTAGATGCTTCCATTTCGCGGGCTATTGCAGCTCGTGAGCCTTAAAAGGGCTTTTTTATATTAAAAGGGTCACAAGGATTGGCCCGAAGCATGTCAAAGACTTGTAAATGTCTTCAACGTTTGTCGTGGTGCGCGCGGACTCCACATGTCGCTTCCTCGCGAAGTCTTCTACGCGAGCCAGTTCGCCAGCTCGCCTCGCCTTGCCTACACGGAGAGTCAATCTCGCCTCACCTACGCGAAGTGTTGAATAGTAATTCCGCGCGAAGTCATTCCGCACGCGAGGTAAGTGTTCCACGCAAAATGCGCAGTCCGCCTATGTCCATTCCGCGCTCGAGCTAAGTGTTCCAGTTCGCATGCAGTTCGTTCCGCGTGAAGTCTAACTCGGCTCGCGTGATCTCACTGGCGGGCCGACATTGTAAACTTAGAGAACTTTGGGCTCGTCGGTATGACATGGACCAAGAATGTAATTAATATTCACATAGACATTTACTGTCCAGTAAAATATTAATCTAGGTGTAAACAGACGTAGTACGACGACACATATGCATTGGGTGAATGATCTTCAGGCAACATATATTTTTTCTTTTTTCATTTGGTCTCTTTAAGACAATAGGTATCTATCGTCTGATATGCTTTAAGCTTACACTACGTGATATCTTTCGACATTTTCAGGCGACATTTGACTATCGTATGAATGAGCTTGAGCTACATATAAGTGATTCCTTCTTTTGATTTAAACTCTCCACTTACGTTGCCGGTTGTTCTTTATGGCCTCACATTTCTGGTATCTTAACTTAGTAAAGACAATAGATATTGTTATGTTTGTGTTGTCGGTTATTGTTTTATGGCCACACATTTCTGGTATCTTAACTTAGTAAAGACAATAGATATTGTTATGTTTGTATCCATCCTCTGTACCTGAAATCACACATATTGGTAGTCATGGCTTGTTTGAAACTACACAATTGTTATATTGAAACATCCTGTTAATTTAGGTTTAAAAACACCATCCATAAATAAAATAAGCATTCATAACTAAAATAAGCATTCAACATCCAAATTGATAACATAGACTTTCAATCCACCATATATAAACCGTACACAAACCTAGCTAGGCCATAAGAGATTAACAAAAAGCACCATCATTATGTTCAACTGCCTCATATGCAGTCCATCATGGTAACACAGCAAAAAGAACTACATAATCTGGGCAAACATACAGTACACATCAAAATATGACTGCAAATCAAATGTTGGCATAAATCTATGGGCAAGTTAATGGATGCTTTGTATCTCCAAAACAGTACTAAATGAAACCATACACTAGCTTGCTAGTTATTTGTGAACTTAAGAACATACTTTGCCCACTCTTGCCGAACAACATCAACATTCTCCATGGTGTAATATGCATCTCCCCTTGTCAACCACTGCAAGGACGACAAAAAACATAACAGATTGAACCAACTGATTGAGTTATATAGCTCACAAACTGATGAATGCAAGAAATTACCTTTTTAAACCAGTCTTGGTTTTTGTCCAGCATTATTTCCCTCATGTAAAGCATAATGAAATATCCACAGGTCACCAAACTGCTACGGAATGCCCTGAATCAAATAATTTGTTTGCTTAATAAACCTAATAAACATGAACCGAAATGGTTAAGTGTAAATATAAACAGTTAGCTAAGATAGGGAACCTACAGAACAGTTTTTCCACTGAAGTTTTCGTGCTTTCTTAGTAATGTGTGCATTCGCAATTTTGATGGCACTCAAAAACAACAAAATACCCAAAATTATAATCAGAATGAACTAAATAATTAAACAATGCATTTTGTATATAATATACACCAATGATAAAGATGCAAGCTGGTTGCACTTACTAGTTTACTATGGTTTTCCATTCATCAGTGGTAACGTCCATTCGCCTCTTCGAATGATCCATGTAATACACAAGGTCTTCGGTGGGACTCACCACCGTTAAAATCCAATGATCTCTGACACACATATAAGAGAATCAAAACAATCATATATTTCATCTAGGTACACATAAATTGAGAATTTAAAACATATACAGAAATGCATGAATAAAGCTTTCATACCCTGAGTTATAGGGAACCAAAAAAATCTGGCCTGGCTTCCCTCTTTTAAAAGCATCAGACAAAGATCAAGATCGCTCAGTTGAATTTCCACAACCAAGGGCACCCGTCACAGAAGGGTCAACGAAACCGATCATGTGAAGCATATTCGATTCTTTCAACATTTCATAAAGGAAGCTGCACATCCAAAGAGCATATCACTTAATGCTACTGGACATCATGTATTGTGCAATATAATTAAACTAGCTAGCAAGGATAATTCAAAATTATATATATACCTCATATACATCACAATGGTATCGCCAGAAACCTCAAGTACGTTGGTGACGGCAAAAGGATCCCTTCTGAAGATGGCGATTTTCCTTTCACGTTCGAATAATTCCTCGCTAAACTTTGTGTGGATAGTGGCCCTATTTTTCAAGAACCCATTACCCCATATGCTCAAGGTCTTAAGCGTTGGAGGCAAATCGGCTGGTAGGTTGTCCAAATCACAAGTATCATAATAATCATCATCCATATCAACCCACTGCTTCTTTTTCTTCCTCCCATTCTTACGGGGTGCTTGCTGCATTCCAAATTAGAAAAAAGAAAACAGTTATTACATGTTTAGTATTTCAATTTCAAGTAGCCGTTGATCGATATATATGCATGAAAAACAACATTACCTTTGCATTACCAACTGTAGTGGCCGGTATAACCCAGTCTTTAGGCCAAGCAACGCAAGTCCCGATTGCATTGCGCACAAATAAAATCTCATCCCTAACAAGGACTGGTAGCAAGGCATTCTCCACAAGACATTTGGTCACAGACACTCGGATATTTTCCGCAGCTAATGGAACACCATGATAAGTTTGTGAGCTGGAATTAACACCCACTTGAACAATGGTTCCTTCAGCCACAATGTTGTCCAATGAACCTATTACAAGATTACACCTCTGGACAGTGGGGCTAGATTGAACCTAATTCAAACAAAAAAAATAAATAAATAAATAAAATTTAACATCAGTCAAGTGAGGCAGAGGTATTACCAAATGTGCCTATAAGGGTATTTCGGTAAGTATATAAATACAAAGTGGCGATAATTTACTTGAGTATTCCCCAGCACATGCACTTCCTCCTCAACAGTCAAGGGTTTTTCGTTGTTTTTCTCTTTTGGTATAACTTCATCTGCTTCAACTTGTTTCTGTAGCTTGCCCTCCTCTAAATCTAACTTCTTCTTGACGGCTTTGACGCCTTCCACTTCATTACATCCGATGTCAGGACCTACCCCGAATTTCATCCTCAAACCCGAAGTAAATCCTGCGGAGACCATTTTTAAGGAAAATTTACCGAAAACTCGGCATAACCTCCCTTGAAAATGGACAACCCTTCCTAAATAAAACACCTGCAAGCACTTCTAAAAGTTCCGACTCCAACCTTATAAACTCCTGGAGCCTTCGTGCTCCTCACAAATTACAACATCTCCCAATTTATATTTACTAATCTAACAAAAATCCTATAACCAACAATTCATAGGTTCAGAGCAATTCTAACAGTGAAGGAAAGATAAATATATATATATATATATATATAAGCGGAAGCTATACGATAGACTATGCCTCGACTTCATGTACGCCCGGCCTCAATTATACTAACCTGCAAACTGGGCATTTAAAACCGAAGGGCCCAGGGGAGAAGCAATTGAAAACGTGAGAGTGAGTGGACAAAAATAAATTTAATAAAAATAAACAAATAGAAATTATTTATGCTTTCCCAATTTTAATCTCCTCAAGAAAATTTCGATACACGCAGTAAATAGAGAAACTCTTAACTCAGAAAATGTTTCAAGCGATAGAACTTTTAACTCATAAAATATCGAGCTTCTCAAGCTCTAATAAAAATCAGTATGTATTTACACGCCCATACCCCCTATATAAATTTATGGATTTAAAGAAATTTATATAGGGCTACTACGCTCGCATCTAACACTCACGTCACACCATAATGCGGTTCTTCACTGCTTCATTAAGATGGACAGACGGGTTTATATATACGTGCTCATACCCCCTATATGAATTAAACACTCATATAGGGCTACTACGCTTGCGTCTCACGCTCACGTCACACCATAATGACGGCTAATTGCTACACCATTAAGGCGGACAGACACGTATAGCTAGCTAGCATTTATATACATACTCTCATAAATATACATATATATACACCGAAAAATCCCATTTTTGAAAATTATCAAAATAACGAAGTTAATAAATAAAATAAGAACATTTACCTCCAAAAATAACTCGCAGAAAATAACTCACGAGAAGAAAACAAATTCCACGAATTAATGACCAATAAAATCATTCATTTAAAATAAAAATCTGCATGCATTTAATTTAAAAGAAATATCCACTCACAGTGATTCAGTTATTTAATTGCCAAGTGGAGGCTTCCCAAGTCAAATGCCTGTCAACTTCCTACGGCGAGCTTTTACGTCCATAGGCACATACTTGAGTCCTTTAATTAAACAATTAACCCAAACCGTAAGTTAATAATTTCAACTACTTCCAGATTAACAGTTATCTTTAGCGTTAGTCAATAGTCCAATCCAAGACTTAAGATTGGTCCCTAAATAAAATTACATTATCAATTCCCAAATACTTCCTTTAACCAATCACGCTCCACTTTAGGATATTGATGCTTTATTTCTTGACAACAATTCACATATAATAATTCAGGTTACCTTGATTAACTTTTAACCATCCAATTTAATTTCAACAAACATTTTAATACTTCAATTATTTGCTTCACTTGAAATCAATTAGTTCTTAAATAAGAACAAACCTTTTCCCTGAATCCATCCCTCAAACCAATTAGTTCTGAAATCCTCAATCACAGCACAATTACAAATGTTTCTTCATCCATACAACCCTTATTCATTTCCTCTCTACACAACTTCACACCAAAAATCACTAAGGGCACCCCAAAAAGGTTTCCATAAATGGAAAGTTTTCAAAAATCGAAACTTTCTAAATATGACAGGTTTTCCTAAACCGTAAACTAAAAAGGAAAGTCGACAAGCTACCTACACGGATTCTGCCGGAACTGCTGCCTTGCCGGAATCCCGGGGATTCCGGCGACTTGCCAGAAATACTCACCGAATTCCGGCGACTTGCTGGAATTTTGTCATAGCCTCCTCTTAAACTCCAAATCACCAAGTTATCGACTTCCAACACCAAAAATGCACCCAATCAATCCGAAAATCAATACAGCAGCTATATAACATCAAATGAGATCGAGATTCCCTTCCATCGATCTCAAGCACTAGCCCAAGAACTCTCCTGGTCCGGACTCAACAGGCAGGACCTCCAAACATCCCCAGCTGCTGCCTTAGTCGCCACCTTCACCGAATTAGCATCACACCACTTCGGTTCCTCTCAGCCCTAACACACCCGACCTCTGCCTCAATCCGGATCGACCTGCAACTCCTCCAAGGTCCAACTCGTCAACACACAGAGCATCGAGGACCGACCAAAACCCGAAGCACTCGCCGAAAACCGTCGAACGCAGGTCGCCAGAGCTAAGAACTCGAAACCCAGAAAATTCAGAAAACAGGGACTTTCGGTTAGGGCACGATTTGGGGAAAGGAAACACTGGACTATGCAAATGGAAGAGAGGAGGAAGGGACTCACCGTCGCTGGGTGGATCGGTGACCGGAGCTCAAACCTTCGCCAGAAAAATCAAGTCATGCAGAGAAGAGGGAATTCAAGGGTTAGGTCTCAAATTGGACATCCAAGGACAGAGAAAGGAAGAGAAGAGGAAGAGGAGCAAGAATATACCCACCGGAGTCGCAGTCGCCGCCGGTGTCTGTCGGAATCCGATGAACACAGTTGTGTTCTTCCACTTCGATCTCTTCCCTGTGTGGATGCTAGCTGGAATAGAGGGTTGGGTTTGGAAGAGGAGAAGGAGACGGTCATTTTGAGACCGGTGTGGCGGCGAGTGGTGGCCGGAATCGGCGACGATGCGCCGGGGTTGACTGATGCAGCCGGAGAGAGGAGAGAGAGGCTAGAGCTCGGGTCAACGCCCGAGTGTGGCTTCTTAACTCGGTCAACACTTCCCTTCTTTATACTTGAATTGACGGTCAAAACCCTAGCTAATGAAACAGCCCAGATTAAAAGCTATACTCTAATTTCAGAAAATCAATTCTAATACTAAACTTTCGACAAAACGTAGAAAATATCTCGAAGTTCCGAAAAATAATTCTAAGACACCGAGACCTTAACAGAGGAATTTGACATTTCAAGAAAAACTCGAAAATAAACTTACCGAGCACAGTTAAATTTTTCAGTAACTCGTAGAATACCTAGTAAATAGG
Organism: Fragaria iinumae; assembly: GCA_009720345.1. NCBI lineage: Eukaryota > Viridiplantae > Streptophyta > Magnoliopsida > Rosales > Rosaceae > Fragaria > Fragaria iinumae. Next base: position 25,789,861 of record CM019117.1, read on the forward strand.
TAAAATTGGATCCGGGGTGTTACATCCGACACCAGCCTTGTCAAGACGGGAACAACTGCCCTAGCCAGACCCTAGATCATTTAGCGGGGTCACAGACTTTGGTGACTCATCGATTTGCTTATCTTTCCCCATAAGTATTGCTTCTAACCTTATCAGACTTTCCTCTAGTGAGGCCTTTTCTTTTGCCCATTTGGCTCTCTCCACAGCAAGGATATTATTGTTCTCCTCTGCCACCATCTTCTTAATACTTTGTCTTGCACTATGATCTGAGTAAAGCTTAGCACGTTTAGGAAGATGGAAATATGCTTCAGGTTTGACGAACCCACCAACACCTCGCACCCTACTAGAATATTCAGGTGTTCCCAACGCCATAGTCAGAACATCAACAGTTCCTTCAAACTTTCTTTTTCCTTCTAGCTCTTCCTTCTCCAATTTGTCCTGAAATAGACGCAAATCAATTTGCATAAAAGCATGAACAATTTCAAATTCTGAAATTAATAAGCTAATTTCAAGGACTTGACTTACAATTTCATCGACCTTTTTCTGTAATTCTGGCGCTTTGTAGTTGCCATCCTTATCTTGCCTAGCCACTTTCCACATTGTAGTTCGACCTAATTTCCTCCCAGGCATTGTCGCAGCCTATAAATATATGTTTGGGTTAAATGACATCATATTAGATAAGGACACTCCGACATATGGTAATATATTTCTAAGAAGAGTAATGTACCAGTTCCTCTTGCAACTGAGCATATGGTTTCCGTCCAAGTCGATGAGGGTACTTATTCTCTTTCCTCCTTTCTTTATATTTTTGTCGAAATTCCTACAAGACGATAGCCAAATTTTCTATTATATTTTAGCAATTGAAACAATGCCAATATTGCTGAAAAATGTCCCAGATATTACAACACTTTGTATTTTACAAACCTGAAACTGAGGTGATATCCTATCTTTCACGAACTCTTTCCATTGATTTACGTCAATCATTCGGTAATCATCAGGAGAGAACTCAAAGAGTTCAGGGGAATCCAGATACGGAATAATGTACCAGGTGGTTAGCTTACTCTTGAACTCCCTCCATTTTTGGTCTGTAGATGCAAAAACCATTTTCTTCCATTGCTTTGGCACCACATAAGCTTCCTAAACATTAACAAGTACAAAAGATGACTGCTTTAGATACTTTCTATGAAAACTACAACGAAGAACATGTTAACTTATAATATTTTCATTTACCTCAACAGAACCCCAAATATTGTCTTTCACACTTAGCGCCACAAGTCTCCAATCTTTAACATTAATTGGGACCTTGGTGCGTGCCAACACCCCAATGTAGGACTGCATCTCCATGGTTGCCCTCCCAACTAGTTCCCCATCATCATTATATTTAACCCTCAACTTCCTTCCCCGAACGAGTAGCCTATTAACCCGACTCATCGTTACCATCCCTCGTCTAAGCATTCGCAGTCCACCAGTGACGTTCTCATCGCTTTCTTCCTCATCCTCATCATCATCAAGTTCTTCATCTTCATCATCAAAATCAACCACCTCCATCGTTCCAGCTTTGCTCTTTCCAGCCTTGCGCTTTTCGGATCCAGAATTGGACATGCTACCAAACGACAACTTCTTTGATGCCACAGATTTTTTGGACTTTGTTGCTTTAGCTGGTCCCACACTTACATTATTGGGCGTATCCTTGCTGGACTGAGCAACATCCGTTGCTTTGGTTGAACACGGACTTCTTATATGTTGTACCACCCTCGCTTTATTGGGCGCATCCTTGCTGGTCTGGGCAACTTCATTTGCTCTGGTTGAACGTGAACTTCTTCTAAGTGTGGCAGCTTTAGTAACAGATGCTTCCTCGTTTGAGACCTCACTTCTAGCACGTTTCCTTAAAAACTCCTTTGTCTTCATCCTCAAAGCTAAAGCTCTAGCATTGAGGGATGACGTGCTAGATCCAGCCATCACCTGAAATAACCAGCAAACGCGGTTAGCAAAGTAAAATATTTGTTAAAAAATACGTAGCCATTACACAGATATACCACTGAATAAAATAACTTTACTGAAAATTAAAATAATACAATGAAAATTCAAACATAATTCAAACTTGCTATATACATATAATAAAACACATCAGTACATATGAGGCACTCTTTAAAACACAAACAAAACAAAAACAATAACAATATGAGGTACTCAAGCTAACACATCAATACTATTTCCCTCATACCACTAACTTAAGTTTCAACACATATTGTCTCATCCCCAGGACGCATATAATTACTATCCTGATCACCATCTATATCATCAAAAGTCTCAACGAATGGTATTGTGAAATCAAATGCTTGTTCTTCCACGTGGACGCCTTCTTCCTCATCCGAATCAGACCCTCTGTAGTCTCTATCTGGAACCCTTACTACCACTGACCATTGAGGTTCAAGGGGATCCTCAATGTAAAATATTTGCTTAACATGACTAGCCAAGACAAAAGGATTATTAAGATACCCTTTCCTATTCAAATTTACCAATGTGAACCCTAGTTCATCTACCTTGATGCCCCTAACATTCTCAACCCACTACAGGAAATCTCGTCCTAGGCGACGGAAACAACTCGTCGCCTAAGACTAACTATTCGTCGCCTAGGCTCTTGACCGACGAATTATCCGTCGCCTAAGTGTCGTGAGGTAAACACTTAGACGACGGAACTGAAGTTAGTTGTCGACTAAGAGCGTTTCTACCCGACGGATCTTTTCCTGCCTTGTCGACAAACTGATTCGTCGATAAGAATCTCTGTCGACGGAATGTTTGTGTTGGAAGGATTCTTAGCCGATGAAAAGAATTGTTTTTAGCCTACGAAATGGTCGTCGGTATGTATGTTTACCGACGAATGTTGCATCGTTCTTAGGCGACGGAATATTTGTCTGCAGAGTTTTAAACCGACGAATTCGTAACAGTTCTTAGTCGACAATCAATCTTTGTATTCGTCGGGTAGGTGGTTTATCTTAGGCGACGAATGTTACTGTTTCCGTCGCCTAAGTGATTTTATTTAGGGTAAAAAAATTTGTAATTTTTTTTTACCTTATTCACTGTTTCAAAAAATTATAAATCAGTAACAATAATCAAACACATACAGATACATATATACCGGAAGCACTGGATTTGGAAAACATATTCATATATTGATCATGATAAGTAGATGGACAAATATTATTCATATATACAAAATAATTAATGACCTAGGTAGAAAATTGTTCATACAATCTAGCTAAACTATGAATGAAGTATTACAAAATCAATAATGTCAATTGGCATTCTCGTCCAATCCTATGTTGTCCTCTCTATCATCATTGTTCTGTGGGGAAACATGTGGAGGAGGAGGAGGAGAAACAACTGGAGGAGGAGGAGGAAACTGTGGAGGAGAAGGAGGAGGAAATTGTGGAGGAGGAGGAGGTGGCATACCTAGGTGCTCATATAGGGCTGCAACTTGGAACTGCACAGCGCTATACATAGACTCTGCACGCAGGGCACGCTGTTGGACCTCTTCGAATTGCTGTTGGGCACGCTCCTCTGATTCCTTTAGTCTCCGATCATAGCACTCCTACACCTCTTGGAGTTGCTGCTCATCAACTCTAGGAGGACGACTACGTGAAGTGGAACCATTTGAAGAATGGCTCAAGTCTCGCTCACCTCCTCGTCCAATCCCTCTGATCTCCTTTCTTTTCCGAGTTTTGAGCACCGTACCCAACATCTCAATTTGTTGGGACTGAACACTCTCCATAATCTCCTCCTCCGTCACATTGTGGTGTTGTTCCTTAAATGCATCCTTTCGTTTATTGACCTCATCAACCATGTCATTCTGCATTTAAAATACATTAATTAGTAAATAAGCTTGCTCAACATTTTCATTAGCACCTAAAACAGTAACACTTGAAGCAGTAATCACTTGAAAAAAAATCAGCAGCAATAAGCAGGGGTGCGTGCATGCATGCCCCAGGGTCCCTGTAGTGCGCCCTGGGGTGCACCATGGGGCGCGCATGCTGGCACCCCTGCTTACTGCTACAATATATAGTTATATAACACTACTCATAAATAGATAACTCAGTCTTATGTCTTCCAATTACTAGTCTCTAATACACTAAATCTAGGCTTCTCACCCTAAAACTAGGCTTCACGCCAATCCCAACACATGAAAACTTAAAACACACCCTAAAACTATACATCTTAATTAATGACAATGATAATAACACTTTTTTTTGTTTTGGAAGAAGCAGGTTAACATGACATTCTAATTGGACAGTGTTTACATTCAACTTAATGGTCTCATATATATACCAATAGCCGGATTTACACATACTTGAACCATTTGCTAAGCTTACATAATAGTAAAAGGAAAGACACTTACATATTTTTTGGTCGTATCTTCATCACCGGCCCTGATATAGGTCTTTTCAAAACCTTTGATAATTGGAAGCTGCTCCCCTTGTATTCTGAGTTCCTCCATTGTGTAGATGATAGGAGAAGACCCCGTGTGGTGGTGCATAGTCTTCTCCCCACTGTTCAGCTTATTTGTCATGGAGAGTCTCTAATACACGAAAAAATATTAAATAGATTCGTAAAATACAAGGGAAACAATGAAGAGGTAATTTAAAAAAATACAAGGGAAACAATGAAGGTAATTTAAAAAATCACCTTGAACGCATCTGACTCGAAGTGCTCGCATAGAAACTCCCACTGGTCCTCTCTCCCAATGAAATCTGAAGACATGCTAGAGGGCCCTTCCTTCAGATAAGCTTTGTGACATTGGTACTTCCAGTCCTTGTACCTCTCATATGCCCTCTTCAATATCCAATTGAACATTGGCTCATCATTTTCATCCCACTCGTACTTCGGCTAAGTAACAAATAAATAAAAATTCTCATGTTAAGCACTGAAAAATAAAATAAAAAAATGTAATTAAGTAAATTTACTTTCCAAACTGTTTTCAGTTACTTACCGACATTGAATTCCACACCTTCCACTTCTCCTCCTGATCAAGGTCGTAGAACGTCCTTGCCCTCATTCCCACCAGACTCCGTATGGCGGAACTGATATCATGCGCCACCAAGTTGTTTATCCCCTTCACACTAGGGCCTTTTACACGGGGGCAATACTCCAGCTTGATCTTCTGCCCCGTTTGTGTAACGATATCCTCCGCCTTCTTTCTAGAACATAAACCCCGTTTCTTTTTCGGGGCCGCAACTACAATTAATATATATATACAAAACATTAGGATATTTAATGCTATAAGACAAATACATCAATTAATAACAAGCTTGCTCAACATTTCCATTAGCACCTAAAACAGTAACACTTGAAGCAGTAAGCAGTAAGCAGGGGTGCCTGCATGTGCGCCCCCAGGTGCACCACAAGGTGAGCTGCTGGCACCCCGGGGCTCGCATGCATGCACCTTGGGGCGCGCATGCAGGCACCCTGGGGCGCTCATGCAGGCACCCTGGGGCGCTCATGCAGGCACCCAGGGGCGCACATGCAGGTACCCTGGGACGCGTTGCTAGCACCCTGGGGAGCACATGCAGGCACCCTTGCTTACTGCTTACTTCTTCAAACAGTTTCTGCTTCAATCTTATTATCATCTATCTCTCCCTTGCATCCCAAACTATCCAGAATCACATATATAAATTCCATATGCAAATCATTGTTCTTAGCTTGGTCATAAAGCCAACAATTCTAAATTAGCATCATATAACTAGACTTCTTAATTGCACTTAGACTTCTACAATTCACTTTAGAAATTCACTAAAATTCACCAAAGCACACCAAACTCTCACTAACTATAATTCAACTGCCCTACCAAAACATTTAAAAAAAAAATTTGTATATACAAAACATTAGGATATTTAATGCTATAAGACAAATTCTAATAAATAAATACAAGTATAAGAGGAATTAATATATTTACCTGTTGGGCTTCTAACTTTCAAATGAGCGCTGCCGACGATGCGTCTTGCAGATTCGGGTGTTGGTGTAGATGATGGAGATCCCGTTGAACTAGTGTCAACGGTAGGGGGCCGCACGATCAAGGGGGGAGCCCCTGGTGGTACTGTCTCAGCCGGCAAGGGGGTAGGATGGCTGCTACTGCTAGCTGAGCTGACGCTCTGCCGTATAGACTCCATCAAAGTACTGGCCTTAGTGGCTCGGTCCTTCCTCTTCCCCACGATCACCATCTTGCACATGAATAACACACAATTGTTAGTCCACAGTAAATGAGTGAGTAGTAGATAAGATTATGAAAAATATATCCATAGAAAAGCATACATGAATAGCAAAGCAATTGTCCTTTTTCAGCCCCTGATTTTTTTTTTATTAGACTTGATTCATTGTGGATACATAAAACACTAACAAAAGCTGTGAGCCACTTAAGCAGAACATACAATGTGATATTGGTAATTATTTTTTTTTGGATAATTAAAAAGAAAAAAGAAAAAAAAGAAAAAGGAAAGCATAGGCATAAGAGAAAGGTACAGTGCACACATATATGATAGAACAAATAAGGAAAACATAGGCATGAGAGGAAGGTGCATACATATATGATAAAACAAACAAGGATTAAGTGAAGATTTCAGAATTTCTTGATGCAAACTATCAACTTTCAAAAATTATAACTAAATATAGAAAAATCGTTTTCAAGAAATTCCAATTATGAGACGATCTTTAACATGTCTACTGTAACTTTCATGAAGATACCAAGTTCAAACAATCAACCAAATTGCACAATTTTCAGAAAGAAGCTAACTGGTTCAAAATCTCAGAAAACTGCTCACTGCATATGTATTTTAGGCCACAAGCTAACATTACTTTCACCATTCATTTCCCCTAAATCTCAACATGTAACTTACAATAAACTGTAATATATCAATCCCAGTATAAGCTTAGTAGAACTTAAACTAAATTTTATTTCAAACAAGCTAGCTAACTCAATATAAGGATATATATATATGATTTTGGTTATGACCTGAGCAATAACTAATAAGATTGCTGCACTCCAATGTAATATAATTGGCCTTTAACTGGTTTGATGGAGACCCTTTCTAAATTGATCATTAAACTAAATTTTGTAGCATATAGAACTGAGCTGAACAACAACTGAAAATGCATCTAAGTAGCAAAATCAAGATAAGATTTTCTTTCACATATATGAAAAGCATTCATCAACCTTAATATATAGCTAGGCACTCCATCAAATTAAAAATAAAGTCCCTCATTATATATGCATTGAAAAGAATCACGGTAGTTTTGAGATACACGAATTCTAGTTAAATGCTAATGCACTTGCCAAACAGATATATAACAGTGAGTAAGGAAAATATAAGCAAACACAACAAAGTTCATAGTGAAAACGGGGCATATGAGAGATCGAATACAGACCTCAGTATCGGGGATTTAGGGTTGATGCGGTGGCGAGACTGGAGGCAGCGAGAAGGTGGGAGCAGCGAGATCGGAGCGCCGGGTGGATGTGGTGGCGATTAGTGGAGGAGGTGGGTGGATGATCACTGGATGCAGTTGCCGATGGGTGGATGGGGTCTTCGATATGTCGAGGTGGTTGGCGGAGGCAGTGGGCGGAAGAGTAGCGCAGCTCTGTTTTTGTTCGAAGGTATTTAGGGATTAGAGTGGGTTTCAGACCAAGAAAAGACTAAGTGTTCAGTCTGTATCGATTTTATCTTAGGCGACAGAAATGTTCCGTCGGCTAAGAAAAATATTCGTCGCCTAACAAATTAAATTTTGGCTCAAAAAAAGGCGCAAAATTCACCCGCCTAATATTTTGTGATCCTAGGCGACGAAAACAACCAGTTTCCGTCGCCTTAGTCATACCAAGCCGACGACATATTCAAATTTTGTTGCCTTGGTTCGACCAATCCGACGACTTATTCAATTTCCGTCGCCTAAGTGACATAAAATTTTATTTACCCGCCTAATATTTCGCGTATCCTAAGCTACGGAAAGTCCACTTTTCGTCGCTTTAGTAAGTCTAAGGCGACAAATTCTTCAAGTTCCGTCGACTAAGTATTTTTTTTTAAATTTTGGACATTTTATTATATTTACATCCGAGTATTTTAATGTAACTTATCAAACTAAACCCAACTGTACTTACTCCATGTAAGTATTCGTACATAAAAAAACATATATATGTATTTTAAAAAATATTACACATGTACGTAGAAATTAAAAATGGAAATTTGCATGAATAATTAATGGTTACAAATTAATTTAAAAATACATATCCGAAGTTATGCCAAATTAATACAAGTAGATTAGACCGATCGAAATCCATGTACAATAATGGGTACATTAATCGTACTCATGATAATCTGATTCGACCGAATCATCATCATCCTCCTCAGTTTAGTCAGAATACTCATCATCCTTTATGTATTCGTCATCTATGAAGCCGTTGTCATCATGATTGGGGTTGCGTTGTAGCGAGTTCAGTTCAGATGGTGTAACTAGAATGTAACCTATGATAGCCGGAACATGTTGGTTGTTGACACGAATATCCTCAGTATTAGAGACTACATGTGGAGATTCCTCTTGATATGGTTCATTCGGTTGATCAGTTGTTGGTTAACTAGGCCCACTCTCATCATCCCCTCCTAGTGTAGCTGCACTCCAAATATTCCTATGTGACATCACCTCCACCACTTTTCAACCCTCACCCCATAGCCGGTTCATGAAGATAAAACACTTGTTTCGCCATGGTGGCAAGAATAAACGGCTCATTACCATACACTGTTTGAGTCCACTGATAACAAGCCACGATCCAGAATTGTACTCCTTCGTCTGGTTGGGTCAGTATTGAACCATTTGCACTTGAACAACACGACTGGCATACCCTTGCCGTAGATTAGTTCGATGACACTGGCAAGAACCCCGTAGTAGTTGAAACCCAGACCCTCAACCATGACTCCATTGTTTTGGGTGACATGGCCTTCATCTCGTTCTGACATCACAAACTTAACACCGTTCACAAAATATCCAACACGAACTCTATGGCTTTGGGGTACTCCAGCCAACAAATGCAACTTTGGGTCATAAGAAGCAGGAAAATGCTGTAGAATGTGCATCATCTGTAACAATTTTAAGAGCAACGTTGTTACATTATGTAACATAAAAAAGCAACATATATTTAATTTATGTAACTCCAAATATATAGAGATAGAAGAGGTACCCAAATAGGGAAGTAATTAGGAAAATCTCTCTTGTGTATGGCTTCATTACCATCCTGCCTTTCCAAATAGGACTTCAAGTACCGCTCGACTTCGTCGCAATGTTGAAGGACAGACCAATGAGCCTCTTTGATCTCATCATTACTTAATCTTTCAGAATTACTTAACCTGCCATACTGTTGAACATCGTTGGAAACAACTGATAGATTGAATTGCTGGCTACTACCCGATCTAGATGATTCCCCCACTGTGTCTTCGTCATTGAGATATGCGCTGTAGTTAGTTATGCACTCAGCCTGAATGTATGCCGCTGTAATTGACCCTTCAAGGAAACGTTTGTTTTTGTTCTTCTTCTTGAAATCCCCCAGTTGCCTGCAAAACAGATATTTATTAATTCTCTTACAATAAATATTTTAAAAAAAAATATCTTAATTTGAAAGGATGATTAATTAAAATAAATATGAGTGCATACCTCTCATTTGGATAGCACCAGGTATACTGTACCGGACCAGTAAGCAACACTTGTTCGGGAAGGTGGATCATGAGGTGAATCATGACGTCAAAGAAAGTTGGGGGAAAGATCCTCTCCAGCTTGCACATGATGTACACAATGTCTTCTTGCAATGACCGGACATCAGACTTTTTAAGCTCTTTAGCGCATATCCTCTGAAAGAACTTTGACAAAGCCACTAACATGTCAACCACATCACTCTAGAAATACGGTCTAATGACCACAAGAAGAAGATGTTGCAGCAAAACATGACAGTCATGAGTCTTCAACCCAGTAAT